>VZRW01000154.1:104848-190644 GCA_013398125.1 Aegotheles bennettii
GAGGGCTCGTCCCCGCCGCGCCTGGCATGGTTCTCCTAAAAATCACCAGACCTGCGCCCCGCCCCGCCCCAAAAAAAGTAATAATATGTCACCACTGATATGTACATCACGATTAAGTTTTTTTTTCTTTTTTTTCTGTAAAATGTATCAAATTTTTCAATCTTTAATAAAATTTTTATTATTATTTAATTATTCCTGATGAATAAATACCAAAAAAATAAAAATAAAATAAAATTATGCAGCAGCTAGTTAAGGTAAGGCTGCGGATTCAGTCTCTCTCCCCCTGGGTTTGTCGATATCGTTTGATTATTATTAATTATTCTTTTTTTTTTTTGCTTGTACTTTCATCGATTGGTGGCAAAATGAGTGATTGCTCAAAAGCAACAGACATCCACTTTTTTTTTTACTTTTTTTTCTCTTTTTTTTCTTCCATTAAAATCGTCTCCAACGTTTGCACGGAAACATTTTTAATCATTGCACAGAGACATCGATACTGTGACATACTATGGAACAGACCGCCAGGAGCCGTCCTGCGCCGGGACGCGGCACCGGGGGAAGGGGGCCCCTGATGGAGTAAGAATATACAGGCACTGGTCCGACACGATGTCAGTAAGAGAGACAGAAAGAGAGAGAGCACGCCCGTTAACATGGGGAATGTTGGTTTTGCAAGTTTTATCCTTATTTTGTTTGCTTTTTGTCTTGTTTTTGTTTGTTTTTTTTTAAATGGCAAAGGAATCTAATCTCATCTATAGTCCTCCTTGGGGTACTCTAGCGTGACCAAATTCCCGAAGCCCATCCGCAAGCTCTCCATGTCAAACGTCTCAATCTCTCGCTCCTGCCTTTCCAACAGGAACTTGATCCTCTCGCTGCGTTCCTTCTGGAGGGCAGCCAGCTCCTCTTCAATCTGCAAGAAGCACAGTCAGCAGCCCCGGCGCAGGGCTTGGCCACCCCAGCCCCTGGTGAGATCCACACCCAGAACCAGGTGCCCCCGCAGCCCAACCCCAAACCCACCTTCTGCTCCAGATGCGCCCTGCGCAGCGACACCCGTTGCTCCAGCTTCTGGAGTTCTCGTTCATGCTGTGCTTCTGTCTGCATCTTGATTTTGCTCTGGTACGCGTTGAGCAGCTCCATCTCCTGCTGGAGTTGCAGTCTCAGGGCTTGGCATTCCGCTTCCTGAGCCTCATCCAGCCGGAGCTGTAGGATTGTTGGGAAACAACGTTCAAACCTCTCCTGGTAACCTCTGCTCCAACGCTACTGACACTGCTCATCCCTCCCAAAGCCTTGTGTTGGTGGCAGGAAGAGTGTGGCCAGCAGGTGGAGGGAGGTTTTCCACCCCCTCTGCCCTGGTGAGGCCACATCTGGAGCACTGTGTCCAATTCCGGGCTCCCCAGTTCAAAGACAAGGAACTACTGGGGAGAGTCCAGTGATGCTGAGGGGAATGGAGCATATCTCTCCTGTGGAAAGACTGAGAGACCTGGGGCTGTTCAGCCTGGAGAAGAGAAGACTGAGAGGGGATCTTATCAACACTTATCAATATCTACAGGGGGGTGTCAGGAAGATGGGGCCAGACTCTTCTCAGTGGTGCCCAGTGACAGGACAAGGGGCAATGGGCATAAACTGGAGCACAGAAAGTTCCATCTTAACATGAGGAAAAACTTCTTCACCTTGAGGGTGACAGAGCCCAGGGACAGGCTGCCCAGAGAGGGTGTGAAGTCTCCTTCTCTGGAGACATCCAAAACCTGCTTGCACATGCCCCTGTGCCACCTGCTCTGGGTGACCCTGCTAGAGCAGCGGGTTGGACTGGATGATCTCCAGAGGTCCCTTCCAACCCCCACCATGCTGGAATCCTGTGATCAAGAGCTGCTTCCCTACTCACACAGAGGCAGGAGCCTCAGAGAAGATCTCACTCTAAAATCCCAGCATGCGAGGGGCAGCCAGGGGAGGACGCAGGCTCTGTGGGGCACTGCCTACCAGGGGAAGGTGCCACCCCACACATTGTTCTAAAGGAGCTGTTCCAAACACAGCCCATCGCTCACCACCCACTGACCAGGCCAGGAGGAACACAGTGTGCCACAAGGACTAACAGCCCAAAGGGACCTCCAGGGTCATCAAGTCCTACCGCTTGCGAGGCCATCATCTCGTTGATGCTCTGCTCGTACTGCTCCGCCAGGATGGCGAGCTTCCTCGTCTGCTCATCCTTCAGACTCTTCAAAATAGTCTTGTGCTCACTCTTTGGAGTTACTTCCAGCTGGTGATTCTTCAGTGCTTTGTACTGCTTGGTTTGCACTTTGCATGTGTCCTGGAACTGCTTTTTGATCTGCATTTCCATAGCCTGCCAAGGAAGGAACGATGTGAAGAGCACGAAGAGCTTTGGGAACGGAGAGGTTATAGTACATCCAAATGGGTGGGTTGGGGAGAGACAATTGGAGTTCCCCTCTGCTCTGTGATGTCTCCTGCCGGGAACAGGATCCACTAAGGGCTCCTCAGCCTAGAGCATCTCCATCTCCTGTCCCTGCTTCCTGCAGGTTGCCCAGCCCCTCATCCTGACACCTGCCTCCCCAAATGTTGGCTTTTTCAAGGCCTCCCATTCTGCTGCCTCACCGAGGTCCCCACAAGCTGCCTCCCCCACCCTGACCATGTGCTACACAGTGACTGCAGATCTGAGAACTAGCAAAGATGTAACCAAGGGAATAAAGCAATGGGCCTTTCTGGAGGTTCAGAGGAGGAACAGCAGCCTCCCATGGCAACTCAGAGGTTTCTAATCAACCCACAGCTGAGCTGGGACAGAGCAGGTTCTCAGCACATCCATGTTCTCCCCCTCTGCTGACTCAAAGTGAGGAACCATCACCCAACCCCTTTATAGGCTGACACCAGCAAGGGCCTGAAGAAGGCACAGCTCGTCAGCAGCACACTCTGCAAGGCTTTGCTGAGGCCCAGCCTGTTTTTACCCACAGCCACAATTAGCAGGGTGCTTAAAAACTCCTCCAGGAGCTCTGTGGTGTAACAGCCTGCAACTCGCTCACAGCAGAGCGGCCCAACACCAAGGGAAGGGATCCAAGGGAGAGCACACGGTGCTGGTGGAGAACAGTGGCTCTGCAGCACAGAGGCTGGGAGAGGAGGAAGGAAAGCTTCCAGCACCTTCAGGTTCTTTGGTTGCTGCCGGAGCTCCATAAAATGCTTCCTGTGCAGCTCCCGCTCCCGCCGCTTGTTGTACTCCAGCTGGTTCTCCAGCTCAGTCTGGTGCTGCAGCCGGATCAGGTCCATCCGCAGCTTCTGCAGGGTGTGCAGCTGCCTGTACTCCAGCTCGCGCGTCGACTCGTCGTGCCGGATCAGCATGGCGTGCTCCATCTCCTTCTGGGTCCGCTTCTTGTTCAACTCCTGCACAAGAGCACAGCAGAGCACAAGACAGAAGCTGAGGAGAGGTTCTCTTTGCCCTGGGGTGCAGCAGTTGAGTTTGTGATGCTGGGTGTCCTGGTCACTCCTCAAACTGTGTGAAACACTCTAAAATCATAGAATCATTACGGTTGGAAGGGACCTCCAGGGTCATCAAGTCCAACCTTTATCCCATCATATTCCTAACCATTAGACCATGGATGCTCTCGAGGGCATCGAGGGCTTCCACGTGCCACTGGGAAAAGAGAACCCCGGAGCACAATGGGAACGCTAACTAGAACCCATCCATTCCCCAGAACCTGCTCTTCGGGCAGCTCCTGATCAACCAGGGAGTCTCCAGCAGGTGGCACTGGGACCACACGCGAGCCCTCTGTGACCACTGAGAGTCACCGAGGTTTTCAGTAACCACATCCTGGGTGTTCAGAGCTGGGGGGTCTGGGCTGGGGCGACTGACAGAACTGGGGGCTCTTATTTGTCTGTTTGAATTACCCTGAACCTCTGCTAGACCCTGGAAGATGAAGCTTCTCACACATCACTAACACCCGAGCGGCCAAAGCAGAGGGGAACAGCTCCAGCACACTCCACACTCCCTCACTGGTATTTGGTGACCTTCATGGACGGGCTCCTGGCACTGCTCAGCCTCAGCTCTCAGGTTTACAAACTCATTGCTAGACCAAGGCACAGCAGGGGCTGCCTCGCACACCCAGTGCAGGGAGGGCACAGGGCTGGCTCGGGCTGAGTTTCAGCAGCAGAAGCAAAATAATCTAATTCAGAGTTATTTACTTCAGGTGTCTGATCCAGTGAACCCAAACCAGTGAGCAGGGACACCATTTCCAGGAAATAAACACCTGGATCACTCTGAAACTTCAGTCTCTTTTTCAGAGCTTAAACGCAGGAGCTCAGAGGGGGTTCCTGGTTACAACACCACGCCAGGCAACTAAATCCTGTTCTCAGCCCTGCCACAGAGCACATATGCTGTGATATGGGTGCCCAATCTGACTTTTCAGTTATCCATTATCAGGGTGTCCAAGCAGAGATGTCTGGGTGTGATCTCCAAAGCAGCTGAGCAGCCCCAGGCACATCTGGAGTCAAGGGCAGCAAAGCTCAGCAGGTGAAATACAGGGCAGTGTTAAGGACACTGGAAAACCTGATGGCAGCAGAGTAAGCACACGATTATTAGAAATTGTTCTTCACTCTCAGCCCTTACTGAAACACTTTTTCATCTGACAGCCTTCATCCAAAAATAACATTCATGAAGAATTCAGAAACTATAGCGACTACCACAGAAGAATCTACAATAATTCTTTCTCCCAAGCAGTACTTGGCTCCAGGCAGGCAGTGAGGCAAGGACTAGTAACTAATGGGGGAAGCAAGATGCTGAATGGCTTCCCATTAACAAAGTACCAGCCAGCTTGAGCAGAGCCCAACGGAAAAGCAACATCTGGTTATTTGAAAACAACCAGAATGAGAATGCAGACCCACAAGGGGACTGAAGCTTGGTATTTCTTACATTTGTAGCACTTCTTTCTGCAACCTTAATATTGTTCTTCTAAGGTTATTCACTGCTTTATTACACATTTCAACTGTGTGAGCTGCATCCTCGCGTGATGCTTCCAGCCACCCCCCAGCTCTGCCACAGGTGGCCCTGGCACTCAGCATGGCACAAACCTGCCCTGTGCTGTGAAGGAAGCCCAGCAGGACCCCCCAAAATCTAACGCCCAGGAGCTCAGATGAAGCATCTGACCCAGATCATGTTCCTGCCTGCAAGTCAACTATGCCACCCCCCAGCTGTTAAAAAAAGCAGCCACATCTGTGTGGAAAATGATTTCCCAAAACACGTTTCCTACATTTTTCTCAGTTCTGTTCAGCAACTGGAAACGTGAAGATCTAATGTCAGTCAGTCAAACTGTCACAGACATGAAGCTAAACCAACTACATCAATGCTTGGGGAAGGGAGTGAAGAGTGCCATACCTCCCGAATGTTCTGCTGCTCCATCTCGTGCCTCTTGATCATCGTTTTTCTCTTAAAGAAGCGGCAGTTTTTGTCGTAGTAGAGTCTCTGCTGGCTGAGAAGATGGGCCTCCTCTTCAGCCTGCGTGTGCTGCAGGTTCTCTTTATGTTTGGATATTCTTTCTTGCTTCTCTTTCTTCGGTGTGCTGTGGTCCTCATTCATTTCCTGCATGCAATACAGGGTCAAAAATAAGACTTTGCTTAGGATCACAGTGGCATAGGACCTGAGGGACCTTCAGTCACTGGCTGCTGCCATTCAGTTCATGAAAGGACACCAAAATCCTGACTGCAACACCAGGTACCAGCAGAACCAGGCTCATCACCTGGCCATGCCCAGCCCTGCTGCCTTTGGCATTGTGTTGTGACCCACCAAGAGGAGGAGGAAACAGCAGCTATTGAACACAAACATCTCAGGGGCTGAACAGCGCAGTGATGAGAAGACAGCAACACACCAGTGCAGGGGAGGCTCTGGCTGTCCAGGAAAGAGCCTGGGTCAAACCCCTCCCAGCTCTGCACCTGGAGTCCAGCCTGGGCTTAATTTTATTTCAACAGGACTCATGCTCGATTCTCTATCAAATCAGATGCCTGACAGGGCTCCTTGCTCATCATTTTCTCACCTCTACATTTGTAACAGCAAATGACTTGTGATGCAGTGGGAACGCTGCACTTAGGTAATGCAATTTGGGACAGGTAAGGTACACACTGCTTTTTCTAATTCCTATAAGCAATCACAGGGGTCAAGTGACATCTAAATGGCTGCTCTGGTTACTTACAGCTTTAGCAAAAAAAAAAAAAACCAAACAAAAAAGATAAGAAAAAGGGGAAGAGGAATTCTCTGAAGTTCCATTTTCCCTCATCACCCTTGGTTTCAAAGATTCTGCTCTACAGCAAATTAGGAAAGCACCTTTAGCACCCTTAGAGGTTATTCTAGAAATGCTGCCTGGTGCTCCCAGTTCCTCAAAGTTTACTTGCTGAGAATCTAAATGTGCTTCCAAGCACGACAGTATCCCTTAAGCCCCTGGGCTGGCCCAGGTTTATCAAAACAGAAGTCTAGCTCATGTTCATTCCACATCCCTTCAGCCCCCAAAATGATGGTTTCTTGCCTCTTTAATCTTTTCCTTGCAAAGCTTGTATTGTTTCTTCTGACTTTCTAAAAAGGTCGCCAGGTCTTTCTTTTGCTGAGCCAAAATTTGTTGCTGGAATTTCTTTTCATCTGCTGCAGCTGCCTTTGCCTGCAAGGCACAGAGAGAAAAAAGAAACGTAAAATGGTGAGGGAGCAGGTACTGAATCCAGCACAAATCAGTCTCCTGTTGTGTGTTTTTTTGGTCTGTAATTCTCCCATCACTGTGCTAGACAAAGCCATGAGCATTCAGCCACATGAAAGCTGCTTGTACAAAAACCCCACAACGTCCACGTACATTTAAGAGCTTCCTCATGCTTCTCACCTCTCCACCAAACCGCCCCAGAGGGTAAAACCCCACTAAGTTTACCACAGGGATTAACGTGGTGGTTTTTAAACAGACAGTAACAGGAACAAGCTTTGTCACTGCCCCAGCCATGAGGGAGAAGCCCCCTCTCCAAGGTCTCCAGAGAGTTTGTTCGTCTCTTAGGAGGCTGTCAGTAGCTACAGTACTGGTTGATGCCAGTGGAGTTCCCATCATCCAGAAGGTTGACTTGTAGCTGTGGAGCTATTTCACAAAACTGGTTGGGGCAGCTCCAGACAGTAACCATATGTAAGAACATGGGCTTTAGGCAGTACTTCTACAGCCTTCTCCTGGAGGTCAGGCACACACCCCTCCCTCCAATCTTCTCGTACAGGAAGGAAGCCTACAACTCTACTCACCTCTTTCTCCATCACAGCCACTTGCTTCTTGGCCAGCTTCTCCAGCTCAATGGACGAGTTGTTGGCATGTGTCTCCACCTCCTTCTGCAGCTTGAGGCGGTGCTCGTCCATCTCGGCCTTCAACTTGTTTTCCAGGGCGATCAGCTGCTTCTGGTGCTGGCGCCGCATCCGCTTATATCCTGACATCTGTTCCCGCAACTCGTTCTCCTGCTCATGCTCATGGATCTGTCTTGTAACCTGATGTCAGGAAAAGGGGAAGAAGTGCTACATGGCCTTCTGCACGGACAACCTGCCCCCAATTAGCTGCTTACCTGTAAACCAGACCCTGCTTTGCTGTACTCTTAGAAATCAACTTTCAGTGAATACTGGTCCAGGTTTCAGAGAGTGCACAAACCAGGCCATAAGATTTCTCTCTCCTGGTGTTTCCCCCCATCTTTAATGAGCATTTTATGTACGTTCTCAGTGACACAACAGAAAAATGTCATCTTACGATACAGGAAACAGCAGGTTACTGCTGGAAACAAAGGTGACTGCTGGACAACCTTCTTCAGACACAGGACTCAAAATCATGAGGCTGACATGAACTTACAAGATGGCACCCATGGACTTAGAGGGTGGCATTAATTTTAAGAAAACCCCAAACCACCCGTCCTTTCCTTCTTCCCCAAGTCACCACTGTTCTAATTCAGCCCCTCAATACCTATTTTCTGCAATGAGTAGCCACCTTCAAAATTTCTTCTTAAAATTCAAGAGGATGGCAGACTGAGCTCATTCCCTACCGGAACTGAAAGTTTTCTAACAAGGGAACACTGTTCTGGAACTGTGTGCTCTTAACAAGATTGATCAGATGGTCTAAGCAGATTTTAAACCCTGCTCAGCTGAAACAAACTCACAAGTTCCACGTTCATTTCCATGTCTAAGTGCATCCACGTGAAAGGAGGAGAAAAAACTCCAGTAAGGTGTGCCAAAATTTTTCAGAAGAAAATGCAAATGGTAACGCTTCCATTTCAAAAGAAGAAAACTTTCCAAGATTGGTATTTTTATTTTTTATACAGTCCCAGGAACTTCACATATATGATAGACCTGGGAGCCAAAAGCTGGAGCCCTTGGTATGCATGCAGAGCTGCAGTCCCTGACTCTATACAGGGAGACCTCTGCTTTGCACACTTAACAAGGATGAAGCAAAGAGCTCAGCACTTGGAAGGTGACCACTGAACGTTTATGAACCAACTGTCCTTCCTGCAGTCTGCAAGAACCTTCCTGATGGACTTCTCCATAGCAGCCAAGAGAAAGAACTGGCACCTACTACAGTACTGCTGTCATTTGAAGGCTACTTTTCAGAGATCTTCAGAGTAAGTTCAGATGTAGGATGGGATGCATCTACAGATGTGAGAAGGCTCAAGTTCAAGAGAACAAGAGCAGCTGCTTTACTGAGCAGCAAACCAAGCCCACTTGCTGGCAGGTCTGTGCTTCAGGAGTAGTAGCTGACAGGAAGCAGGGATCAAGTCAGAGCTCCAAAACCAACAAGCAAGTTTAACAACATGACTGATGTGTCACCCAAGGCAGACAGTGTGCTGCCACCTGTCTCAGCTCAAATGACTCCCAACACTTGGGAGGGGTGTGAGGAGGAGGTTAGGAAGAGCCTTGCACAGCTTTCACCTTGAAAGAGATTAACAACATCTTACAGTAAAGAGCTACCCATGAAGAAAATTATAACCAGAGTCCCAGAATAGAAAGAAGATGTGGAAGGATGAAGCTACTGAAGTGCACAGCCTGTTTTCCCCCCATTCCCTTCAAAGATAACCACACAGAGAAAATGAAACCTCTAATTGAAAGGAAAACAAAGATGTAGCCTGACTACAGCATGCGTCGGGCTCCATTACCAGGAAGTGATGATGGTGGGTCCACGATGTTAGTGACACCAAACATCAACTGCAAGGTAAGGATCATGCACAAATCACGTCCTCCTTGCACAAGGAATTTTGGGATGTTATTTTGAAGTTGACTAGATTAAACATACACTTACACCTCAGCAGTTGGTGTAACACAGCAGCCTTCAAATGCTTGACACTAGGTAATGAACCAGACCCAAGCCAGAAGCCAGGAATATATGAGACTGCAGAAATGACTACAGGAACACACACACAGTATCAGCCCTGTGCATTCCTGCAGTTCAAGGAGATTTATTTTTTCTCCTTTTTTGCAGTGTAACAGTGCCAGCTCTCCTTTGCAGAAGTTGGTAAGCGTCTGTAGGAACTTGTAGGATCTCAAGACTGAGATCTCTGACAGAAGCTTCCAGGTAATGGAAGTTTCTCTGAGAAGTCATCCAAGTTAATTGTGAGAGACAGATGCCAGGTAAGACAGGCAACGCCTCAACGTTTCCCATATGCCATTTGCCACGCCAAGTGACACACGACTTGCAGAGAACAGATTTGGTCAGGGACTCGCAGAGGCACGGCGATACGGTAACCACCACGCAGCAGCACAAGATCTTCCTGGATGTGCTATTTTTGAGGCCCAGCCTTTTTGTGAACAGTGGGACGTTCTGCAGGGCACACTCCGTTCCAAGAAGTTGGCAGAACAAAGCAAACAGCGAGAGCATAAGAAAAAGCAGATCTAAGAATCCACCAGCAACTTTGCCAGGCTCCCCTCTGGTCCAATCTCTAAAGAGATTTAGAACGTGCACTTGTTTTATTTTTTATTATTATTATTACACTTTTATCCCTTTTTTTCCTAGCTACACCTGTGCACCCCATTCCCAGTTTTGCTCAGCTTCTCTCTGCCAGGACAATAATTCCATCTTTGAAAGATTTCACATTAGGTCTGGAATATTTATCCCCAACAGCAGGATGCAATTACTAATTATAACACTGGCTGATAAAGCCTTCCAGTCACAGCAGAAGATCAGACATTAAAAAGTCAGATGAAAACAAAAGCAGCATTTCATTCCTGAAGACAAAAGGAGAATGGTGGACTTGGTGGACATTTTGTGGGTTTAATGTCTGCAGGCTCATGCTAAAGACCTAATTTATCACCGTAATCTCTAATCAAGACCAACACTCTTCAGAATTCCGGCTTGGAAGACAAGGTCTCCAAATGGTGATCTCGGAGCATGGATGAAATTGGAAGAGATTAATATCAGTTACTGAATACGACCAGTTCAGTACCAGAGAAGTACTTCAGACTAAGCATGTCAACACATGAATGAATGAAGGATTACGGTTTTAAAGATGAATGAACAGCTTGAGTGAGTATTTTCAAGAGAAAATTTGGGGAAGTTCCAGTAATCACCTTTCTGGTGTTCTTAGACAAAGTACTTGGAATGTTACAAAGTATTTCACAAACATAATCCCGTTCGTGATGAGAAAAAGAGATGACAACTGAATTGCTCATTGCAAAATTGGTTCTCCACATAACCAGAAAATATAAGACCCTTTAAAGTGGAAAACTGCAGTTTCCTGACGCTCTGTTTGAAGCATGTAATAATCAATCAGGTCATCAGCAGAACCATAAAGCTTGTATGAAACAGAACAGCTTTTATTAAGGGTATGACAACTTCTCAGTTTCTTACCTCTCTGTATCTTTGGCACACACAGAACTGAGAAGAGAGAGGCCTCTTCCAACCTGCTCCCACAGGCAACTCACTCGCCATAAAATCCAAACTTTCTCTCTTTCACCCCTCCAAAATTTTTGCTTTACAGAAGGAGTTGGGCTCACAACTCCTCCAAACCAGCAGCTTAGAGTTCCTTCCTCTACATTGTTTAACCAAGATGCAAACACTCTCCTAAAGGACAGTTACTCTCACCTCTCGATAATCAAATGAAATACTGAGCTCCTCTTTGCTGGACAAGGCAGAGCATTCAGCCAGACACTGCCAGCAGCTTCTCACAACAAGAGAACAACTTTGGGACGGGAAAGAACAAGTTCAGTATTTTTAGAGCAAAGATCTAAAAAGGCAGCAGCCAGGTAAGTCCATTAGAAGAAACTCAACCATCTGGAACAAAATGTCGTTGCTCTAGCAGAAGAGGGTGCAGGAGAATGGCCATCATGCAAATGTACCTGGATGGAGCCAGGCTGCTCTGGTGTCATTTCAATGGCCACATCCAGAGCAGCCTGCTCACACCTACCTGAATATTTGGCTTTGCAGACCCAGGATGAGATCACATAATTTTTTTGCTGGCATTTGGATTTCAAAGAGAATGCCAAGGCCTTCAATTGAGATCATACTGTCTGATCTTTCTATGAAATTTTAACTATTAGATCGTTAATTTGAAAACTGTGAGAGCAGCTATCAAGGAAATGCACGAGGCAGTGGGGAGTTAAGGGGTCAAGCATGAAAGACATCTAGAAATGCAGATCAATGCATCTCTGCACGTATTTTAAAAAACACCTTTCACTTGAAAACGTTGATAGACGTAGGGTGTAGTCTTAACAGGCAGAACCTCTACCCTTCTTTTTAAACACAGCTTCCCGAGCTTCAAGGCTTAGATTTTTAGTTGGAACTTTTAATTTATGGATCACTGATAAGTCTGGAAAATAATATGGAGATGCAGTAGGTACCCGATCTCCATTTCACATACTAACTTTCACTGCAACAGCAGAAATAGGCAGCCTGTTTTGCAGCACTGTTCCAAGTGAGTGATGGTTACTGCTGTGAAGACAAAAAGCAAAAAAAAAAAAAGGAGGGGTGGGAGAAGGGGGGAGGTTGGTCCACACAAGGACCAAGGAGAAAGGCAGTCCAGGAAAGAGTGACTATTAAAATTGTTGCTTGAATTACATCCAGAGGTAAGCTCCTTCAGCTTTCTTAACCACATCTGCTCACGATTTCATTATTTTTTTAACCCCCATAATTAAAGCATCACTGAAAGACTAGAAAGGTGTATTCACAACCTGTTTCCTTGTGGATAGCCCATTTCACTATTTTATCTGGAAGTCTGTCCAGTTGCCTTCTTATTCACATGATGCTTTCACAGAGCAACAGGGCCGGGGAATCCCTGAAAACCACTGGGACATCTGGAGTGCAGAGCTGTCTAACACAGTTCTCCTGTCTGCAACCCCTGCATTTGCTGAAATGACTCGGGCTCGTTTTTGCAGAGATATCCAAGTTGAGAGCATCCTTTTGGAAATGCCAGTCCTTCCTCCACCTGCATTACCCTGATCTAAAGGTGAACAACAAGGACTTGAGAGCCCATGACCCTGGACTCCACCACCAGGAACAGCTGTGCAGCAACATGCCCCCACACTGGGTGTTTCTCCTCTGGAACCCTGCCCTCCTCTCAAGCTGTGGGGTTGGTATGCAGCAAATCCCACAAGCAGGAGTTTTTACACCCAAATATCATCCCATATTATGGAATTTGAGGTCAGAACTTCCTTTTTCTGATTCTCTGCAATACAGGCCACCTGATGCTCTCACCTGCATCACCTTGTTGTGTCCAGGAAGCAGTGCCCAGCTACTGAGAAACCAACTGATGGTCACCAGCAGCGATGCAGGGAACTGTCAAAGCATGCTGGTCTGCTTCATTCCTGACACTGTGGGATCTTGAGTGCCCATTCATATAGGATTAATTTTTTCAAGATGTCATTGAAAGAGCAAATTAACTCAGGGGTGAATGAGGTCTGAATTTCTGTTTTCATGCTATAAATTTCAGACATGCTTAGGTCATTCTCCCCATATCAGCTCCATAAGTGACCCTGCCCTCCCCACAGATATTTAAGGAGGAGGCAAGGGTACAGGCACGAGAGAAGTTTTCTCTCAGCAAGAAGAGCAGCATCAGCACCACTACCCACTGACACTGCCCGGCGGTGATGGGATGCTCAGGGACAGAAGTGTGCCGACAGCCCCAAGCCCCAGCACATACACTGTTCTGGGCAATAGCTTTCAACTCAGCATCACTTCTTCTAGATTCCCATTTTGGAACATGAAGAGGTAGAAATGGAAGATTATTAAAGGAAGAGGCCATCATAAGATTAACTGAACTGAAATATAACATCTCTGTTGTAAACACAGGGAGAGTTCTCCCCCACCACACCACCTAAGGTCACAGTAACTCTTCCTGTAGTACCAAGGTGGTGTTTTGGGAACTTCTCTCTATACTGGGAAGGGGATGTGTGTGCATATGATGGGCACAACAAAGCTTTTGCACACCACATACTACCACGTGCTCTTCCAAAGGCAGTGAGCTAACAGGTGGGACTTCCCTCTCCCCCAGAAGACACTGTGCTGGGCATGTACTGCTCACCCTAAGTGTGCACCCTAAGCCCTGCCAGCATGAGCCCAGACACACTCCATATCCAAGCACATTCTGCAGAAAACCAATAAAAGTTCTCCACAACGCCTACCATCATCTCCACCCAGCATTAATTTTATCTTTATCATCATTTGGTAACTGAAGCAGAGAGATTCAGCAAATCCAAGTGACTAAGGAATTAAGGTAGACACAGTCCCAGCCCCAGAGGAGGCTGCCATGGGATTGAGGAGTGACCTTGGGACATTAGCTGTCTTCCCCAGACCTTAGAGGGCTGGGAAGACCTCACGCTCCATACCTTCATACCAACATCTTCCATGGGCTCCCAAAGGGACCCTGCCATGCAACACCTTCAAGCCACCCAAGTAGCCCAGGGATGACACATTCAAGGGAGACAGGAGTTATGGACTCTGTTGCTGAAGGCAGGACAGAAGGTGCAGGAGCTTTCCACAGGCAGTAAGAGAATATGAATATATTCAACACACACATCTATTTATCAATCAGACTGTATGTATGTTTGGAGTATGATACTGAAGCCATTCATCATTTCTTCCCTCCAGCTAAACTATCAGGATCCTACTTCTATTTGCTCAGTGCAGGCAGCAGTGTTGGCACTGTGGGTGCATGCACCCACAAATATACATACAAAAGGGAAAAATCCACAAGGCAGAGGATCTCCAGGAGACCAGAGATCCTGCCTGTGTCAGATACACTGCAGGGAAGTCCTCTAATGCACACATTTCTAGGTCACTCTTTAAACTGGGGGGGGAGGAGGGAGGGAAAGGGGAGCAGAGGACACTGGCCTTGGGAGCACCCAGGCTACAGCTACCCAGAAGTGCACCTGCAAAGATGGAACTCAGATATCCCCCCCTCCAGCTCAGCCCATGATCTGGCCAGAAGTCTGCATGACACTGGATCATTTCAGATTTTAACAGCAGCAGCCACCACACGGAGAAAATGTGGCTGCTGGCACTGCTGCTGCTTTTCCCCTCCACTCACCACCTTCAGCCGTGGCCACACACACACACTGCCTGTGGTGTGTGTAGGAACGGGAAGCGATTCGGGGGAATGGAGAAATGGTGGTATTGAAGGAAAAAGCCCAGGGCTCGGGCAGGGTGGGAGGCGAGGGGAGGGCTCGCTGGTGTAATTCGGGGTTGGTCTAGGATGATGTCATAGCACTGAGCAAGTGCCATGGCCAAGCAGCGGGGACTTCCTAACGCTCCCCGTCCACCCGACCACCCATGCCACTGGGTGAAATATTTCAGATCACATTTATTTTTGTTTTAAAAGGCCATTTTTCACTGCCTTCCCTCAGTGAGGTTGCTACCGCCCGCAGCCGGCGTGGGTGCGTGGTGGGGGAGGCGGCACGACAACTAACTCTGCCGGCACACACCCCTCTGCCTACTACAAAGGCATCCACAGCAATCACATTTGCAATAGTACAAATCTTGATGGATTCATCCCATCCCCCTCCTCTTTGTAAACCCACAGCCCGCTGTAAGCCCTCTCCCCCTCATCGCAATCCTTCCGAGGGATCGAGCTGGAAAATGCAGTCATGGTACAGCTGCTCGAAATGAATGAATGAATGGGGGGGGGGGAGAATAAATAAATAAATAAAAAAAAATCCCAGGCAGCAGCTCCACCGGGAAGCAGCAATCTTATTGTTTCAAAAGCCATCTGCATCTCCCTGGCATTTCAGCATATTGCACACGAGCACATATACACACTTTATGCACATGCAAATCAATATATTAACAAAAGAGGCAGGTGGAAAGGAGGGAGGGAGAGGGGGGGGGGAAATCTGAGATTATATTAACTTCACCCAGGAAAGTGGCTTATTCCACAGAGGCTGGAAAATACACACAGAAATTCCATATATTCTGCATTTTGCAACTCACACACACAGAGCTAAAATACCTTTCGGTGCAGATATCTGGTTGCTATGCCAACAACAACAAAATAATAATGGGGAGAAGGGAAAAAACAGAAAAATCCTGACCCTTTTGCAGAGGGAGAGGGGGAGAGGGGAGTGGGGTGGGGTGGCTGCTTACCAAAGATGCTGATTTGATTGTGGCAAAGCGCTCTCGGTTCCGGTAGTGGAGGGCCTGATTCTGCACTGACTGGGTAGGCCGCACCTCAGGCCTGCGATCCCTGTGGCCCACCTCATCCCTTATAAATACATGATCCTGTAGAAATGGATAAAAAGAAGGAGAAAGTCCGGCTGTGCTCTTCCCGCGGCGGCTGCCTCTGTCTCAGCCCTCTGTCTGCACAAGCGCGGCGGTTGGAGAGGCATAGTTCAGCTCTCTGCTAGCCCCGGCAGCTCCCACGGTACAAAATGAATAAGCAACACATTGCAGCTCGGGTTCGGCGCGTCAGCTGATCGCTTTGCCTCCCGAATCCCTGCCTGGCCTTCGCTTGGGTTTGTTTTTTTTTTTTTAAGCCTCCAGGATTACATATGTGCAAGAAAAAAGCAGCCTGGGAAGCGTGGAGCGATGCAGAGCGGTGAGGCTCCTCGGCACGGGCAGGTTCAAGCACTGCAACCCAGCAATCCCGTTAGGAACGTGATTTCCATCGCCAGCAAAGGAGATGCTGTTCCCTTTTAACACACGAGCAACATTTTGCCTCATTCCCTTTGCCCAGGGGTTCGTCCTCGACCGGGTCTCTTTGTCTCTTGGCTGCTATCTGCTCTGGAGGACCAGCATCCTGGCTAGAACCACGGCAGGCTAGAGAGGTTCAGCAAAGCCTCCGTGACCACTCAGGGATCCTGCTTTCCAGTCATGATCCTGCACAGTTCTAGCACTTTCTCTCCACAGCCCACAACCGAGTTTTTTTATTTTTTTTTCCCCTTTTTAAAGCAACAGCTCACAGGTTTTAGCACGGATGGTTCCCAGCACAGCCTCCCTCTTGCTCCCTGGCAAGGCTTCTCCAGGAGCGGCTACAGAGCATCTCTGAAACGGCACCTGCACGTTTTGCAATGGAACCAAGCTCTCGTCCATCGGACAGAGGAGAGGCAGGAATCAGAAAGGACAAACACCACCACGATCTTGGTAGTTGAACCAGTGATTGCCAAAGCCAGCACACCGCTGGGTTATGCCTCCTGATGGCTTTGGACACCCAGCGTGTCCCACTGCCTCCCACGGCATGGGCTCCACAGTGATGGCAACCAGCATTGGCACATCTGCCCCAGCCTCGTGACTCTCATCCTCAAGTTCCAGCTCCTCAAAAACTCCAAGGAAAACTGAGATCCTTCCTGAATTAAATGACGTTTCCCACTGTCCGGGGTGCAAAATAAAGGCTGCAAGTGCTTATGCCAGAAGGCAAATGAAAGATGCCAACCCTTGCAGAGAACAGCTGCCTCCACACACCGGGTGTCTGCAGGTGAGCAGAAGCAGCTTTGCCACCTTGCCATGGCAGAGCAGACACCAGCAAGGTCAGAAAGCCCTATGGGGAAAAACCAGCCAATACAGAGTAGCATCTCCACCACAAGACTGCTGTCGTGCCAGTGCTCCTTTCCCCCTCTGCAGACACTGGTTTCCCTCTCTGCTGTCCTCAGTTTCTAGCTGCCTGTAGTCCAGACCCATGCACATTAAGCTGCCTTCAACACGATTCTGTAAATGATTTCAAGCAAAAGCCAAACAGGTACAGAAATGCTGATATAAACAGCTGAATGACACATTGACTTTAAGTGCTTTCAACCCAATACCATTGCTCCTATCCTTCACTTGGAGCATTTGTGCTCCATGCCCACTCCTCACTTGCCTTTGCACAGAGAGAGCACAACAGCCAAGACCATCACAGAACCATGCCTGCACCAGCTCCTCCATACCCACCCCAGGGAGACAGAACAAGCCCAAACAGTTACACAGGACAGTCCTCCTCAGGAGTGGTAGGACTAAAGAGGGTAATAAAAAGCTACATTTTCATTTTACATTGGTCATCCTCATACTGGACTTTCCGTTGCACTGTCTGAGCAGGGGAAGGCAGTGTTACAGGAAGGCAGTTGGGCTGATCTGAGCTTTTCAACTCGTGCCTGTTCATAGGACAGGCAGGGCTCTCAGATTTCCTCACAAAGGTAGGTCATAGGCTCTAGAAGAGTCACACCAAAAAAGCCTGGATTCAACATTTAAAATTTAACAGTATCACTTGAATTGGACTTGGAGCCTCACTGGAAGAATATCAATCCCAAGTCTTTTATAGCTTTGCAGCACTCTCACCTGCCAAGCAGGGGTAAGGAGGACTCTGAAATACAATCATGGATACAACCAAAAGCAGACGGGCTGGCTACTAACATCCCCTTTCAGTTTGGTATTTCTATTGACACGCTTTGGAGCCTTCTGGCACCACAGCCCCCCAGCCAGGCAAGGGGCAGTGCTAGGAACAATGCTGAACTTGGCCTCTTGCTCTCCAACAAGCAGCTCTGCAGCGACAAACCTGGCTCTTCAGGGCCCGTGTAGACATGGCCTTGTGTGAACACACCAGTACGAAGCAAGCTGGAGTCAGGGGAAGGGCATCAGGAGCTGCAAAAGGGAGCTCCTTTGTTACAGGCTGGAACTGGAGCACCTCGCCTGCAGAATAAAGCTGAACAAAAGTGTCCTGGGGTAAAGAGCTACACAAGACTTACTCATCTGAACCGTGGAGGACTGAAGAGAAACTAACGTACACAGGAGCTACTATTCCTCTGCTGTAGCTGTACAATTAAGGTGGAGGCAGGCCAAATATTACAAACCTGCAGCAGCACATGCAGCAGTACCAGGTTCCCAAGGTCTGCTAGCAATACCCCAATCCCTGGACCACCCTCCCTCTCTCCATCACATTAGTATGCCAGGGTGAACGTGAAATATTAAAACCAGAGAAGCAGCAAATCACGGGAAAAAGTAGACTTCTAAAATGAGCATCCAGATTTTTCAGAATGCTCCAAAACACCACCTAAAATGACAAGTTGAAATTGTAATTACTTCTCATATGGGAAAATTAATCTGTGGATTACTTTCTGTTATTTAAGAGGTAGATTCTTAGAGGGCAGAATGTCACCCCAGTCTTGTTTTACGGGACTTCTGGTTACTTCAGTGCACATAAGAAGCTCACAGCAGAATCTAATTGCCCTTCAGGAATGTGAATTAACTGTGTTCTCCATTTCAAATTGAGCTGGGCAAGGAATGGGAAAATTCCTTTGCAACCAAGCAAGCAAAAGAACCTGTTTCAAGTGGACAGAACGCTCAGTGGTTGTCCTTGGCGCCCCTTAATCTAGGATCTTGAGGCTTCTGCATCAGGCAGGCAACCACTATTAACTCTCAAATAAGCCCATGCAACCTCAATAAGCAAAACATTTTCAGAAAAGCTGTCATGCTACCAGAAATAAAATCACTTGACATGAAGAGTTACCAAATCTAGCAAGTTACACTACCAGAGACTGCTTAAATAGAGACCTGTAAGACAAATCAACCTAAGAGGAGCTGTATTTCCACCAGCCTTCCTCAGGTGATGCGACTGATGGCTACTACGACAAGCACCTACCTCCAAACCCAGAAAACTGATTCCAGCTCTTTTTATTTTATTTTCTTCTCCCAAAAGTCTGCTAAGAGGCACTGCAATCACATCTCCTGATGCTGGCACAAATCAGGAAATTTTGGTTCAAATTTCTAGCTCCAGGTTTGTGAGAAACAAAACATCCAGAAGTGGTACCTCAGCTCGAAGTACTCAGTAAGTAAAATCTGATCGAAAGCACCCCAGAAACTCATCAAGTTCAGGCCAGGGACCCTCAGACCTAAAGCTGCAGTTCAAACATTGGCTTGTTTTTAAAGCAATGTATCTTCTGTGTATATTTAATTTTCCATCTGTTTCCTGTGTTTATTGCAATATTTGCCTTATGAATACAACTTCAGGCACACTCGGATCACAACTCGTACTAAGCCATTAAAATCCTTCTAGTTAGGGTCAAGAATCTAGAATCTTCAACTTTCTACTAAAAAATTAATTTATTCTTCTGACTGTATTACCTGCTACACAAACAGTTTTCAGGCTGATCACAACACATGGGAATATTTGGCTGGGTGCTGGCTTTGACACTGCTGATCACATTTGCCAGGACAAAAACCCCCAGACATTTCTACAGCATTATCTGATCCGAGAGCTGGTGGAGCTTCCAGATACTTAAGTGATGCTAAAGAGCAAGTCTCCCAGAAACAATTAAAAACCCCAGAAGGCAGGACTCCTACATATATTACAGATTAATAAGTAACTTTAAAAAAAAAATTGTTCTTGTGGAGGTTAATCTCTACATAGACAGAAATACAGAGCAACCATCAGAACATTTGTTCAGACACAAATTGATTCAAGTAAATAGCTCCCACTGTATTGTCTGACATCTTGTAATGCTCATGGGTTTCTGTTCAAACCAGTGAGGTCTTGCCCAAGGTCACCCTACAGAGTAAGGGCCTGAACTTTGCTCTCTACACTCCCACACCAGTCCCACCACACACTGTCTTTTCATTCTCCTCACTGAAAAAAGAGATTTACCATCCCCTGCCCCCAACACCAGCACAACACTTCAGCTGTAGCTGCCCAACACCGTTGCCATACATTTTTAAGAGCGACACTAACAGCATTTTGCTAACAGTACTTTCATTTTATGTTCAAGATATTCCAACTATACTCCTTCCTGGTAACACTTAGTAATTACAATGATCAGATAATTTCTTTTGTTTTGTTTTTAGAGAAAGATGTAGCTTGTTCCACGAAACACTAGGGAAAAAAAACCACAAACACATTGCTGCAACACAACTTCCTAGGTGAATACAATACCTGCTCAGAAGACAATTGGAACAAGCAAGCTACAGGAGCAAACAGAAAACCACTCAGTAGGTAGACAGGAGTTGGAAAAATCAATGAGAACTTTGCCTCATATTTTAATCACAGCAAAACCGGGCCGACAGATCTATAAATTACATTTGATATTTACATTTTTTCAGTATATAACATTGCCATATGGCTGAAGCAACCCTTGCACTGACAAAGCATCAAGCAAGAATTAACAAAACACAGAGAAAGGAGTCCCCCATCGTTTTCAGCAGCTGATGTAGAAGTGCAGATACACCCAAGCTGCAAACCCTGATCACACTGGACTAGCCTAAAGCTTAAAAACATCCAAACCCTCGCCTCAAAAGGAACATTCACTTGCCCAATGCATCTTTGGTTACACACACCAAATCAAAACCTTCACAACCACTGCTTGCACAGGAGGACTCACTAGCTGGAAAGGACTGCCAGTCTCCCAGACAAATAGGAAAGGCAATTTCCGAGCCACATTAAGGACTTTAATGGAATTGCAGCAAATCCCTTCCTTCTAAGACTTTAAAGAGCAAGAAATACAACATTGTGGCATCGTTCATCTTAATACATTGCACTAAATGCCTCGATAATCTACAGAGAGGTTTAAGTACCAAGAGCCTTTCAAGAAAAGGCTTCATGTCACCAACCTGCTTGACACGATTCCAGAAGCTTGGCAAGCGGTCACTGCTGCCAGCACACGCAAGCCAAAACTCAGTTAAGTCATTACCTAAATATCCTTTACATCTCATAAAAACAACATCTTCTCCAAGTATGAATCATAAATCTTGATAGGCAGGAAAACACCCTCAGCTTTGCCTCCACTGTAGCTCATGTAGGATCGCCACGGCAGAGCACTCCCCAGCCACAGAACTGGGCAGGAATGCTGTGACAGGCAACGTGTCCAGCTTGATTTAATGGCTTTGGAAAGTCACCCCAATCACAACAGTTACTGCAGGAGCATGTTTTTATCACAGACATTGGGCAAGAATTTGTGATGTTTGACTATGAATCACAGAATGTCAGGGGTTGGAAGGGACCTCGAAAGCTCATCCAGTCCAACCCCCCTGCCAGAGCAGGACCACCCAGAGCAGGGCACACAGGGACGCATCCAGTCGGGGTTTGAATGTCTCCAGAGAAGGAGACTCCACAGCCTCTCTGGGCAGCCTGGCCCAGTGCTCTGTCACTCTCACAGTGACAAAGTTCTTCGTTATGTTCACCCAGAACCTCCTATGTTCCAGCTTGTACCCGTTCCCCCTTATCCTATCACTGGACATCCCTGAGAAGAGCCTGGCTCCATCCTCCTGACCCTCACCCTTTACATATCTATAAACATTAATGAGGTCACCCCTGAGTCTTCTCTTCTCCAAGCTAAAGAGATGCAGCTCCCTCAGCCTCTCCTCATAAAGGGAGATGTTTCACTCCCTTCATCATCTTTGTGGCTCAAAGATGATTGAGCCACATCCTCCTTTTATCCTTTTGTTATAAACTAGATTTTAATCAAAAGATCTATCAGACATTTTTATTGCCCATGTTTTACCTTCCTAAGTACTGATGATCTGAAGGTTGAAGTAAGTAACAGCAACAACTCTGTACTGCAGGTGAACAAAACAGTACCGTACAGAACGGCCGACAGAACAAGAGGCAACGGACAGAAACTCACGCACAGAAGTTTCACCTGAACTTGAGGAAGAACTTCTTTACTGGGTGAGTTCCTGCACACTGGAACAGGTTGCCCAGAGAGGCTGTGGAGTCTCCCTCCCTGGAGATATTCAAGACCCATCTGGATGCAGTCCCGTGCCATGCGCTCTAGGACGACCCTGCTGGGCAGGGAGGTTGGACCAGATGACCACCGTGGTCCCTTCCAACCTTACCAATTCTGTGATTCTGTACTGGCTTTTTCTTTAGATTAAAAGAAAACAACCTTTTATTATTATTACAAAGTTTTACAGAAATAAAATAATACCATGTGGGAGTATTCTAAATCCTACCACTTGACACATTCATTTAGGACAAGAAAATAACATTTCTGGGAAGCCACTTGTACACAAAGCAGATGATGCTTTACCTATGATGCATCAACTGATGCCTATATTCTTAGGGAGCCAAAATTTTCATCATTTTAAGATGAATTAACTGCTACCTATCTGCTTTTAAAATCTGGGTGCTGTGTCTTTGAAGTTGTGTATTTGGAGCTTAACTCCGTGCCGTGTTTTGTCTTTTTCTATCCTTGGATGGAAAAGCACAGTTATGTTAACTGTCTTCAAAAGAGAGACCTTAGAAGACTAAAACTCTTACACTGATCATATTGTGACTTACATGGAGGAGGTCGCCAACCTGAAACCTGCAAAGGAGCAAGAAGTTCCTAGCAGGACAGCTCATCCAGGCTGGACATGTGAATTTCCTGTAAAGAATTTGATGGTGATTAAGGCATCCTCCTGAGGAAGCAGCCTTTGTTCCTAGGATGGACTGAGATCCCAGGAAGGGAGGATGCAGGCTTCCTGCCCGAGTAGCAGAAATTATTGCAATTTTCCACCTCCCAGGAGTTTAGCTATAAACTCTGTTATATCAAAAGCTACACATTCAATTAGGGCTTTTTATTATTACTATTCTCTTTCTGTCCAGTGATTTGTCTCCCCATCTACAAGTTCTACTCTGCTGGTAGGTGGGAGTCACCTTTGTTCTAAACAAAAGTTTAGAAACATGGAGCTCTATTGCTGCCCCAAAGCTTTTGGATTGTGGAAGGGGTGGGGCTGTACCTGCTTTACATGGATGATTTATCACAAATGCTATCCTCCATCAGGCAAAACCTAAGCACCTCAGCTATCACCAGTGTATCTACTAGTACATCACTATCAGTATAGACAGGGAAAAAAATCAACCAGATCAGCAGCAGGTAATTTCTCTTACCCTGTGACCACTAAACATTTTTGGAAGCTACAGCCAACTAGCAGCTGTTAAGAAAAAAAAAAGGTGTCTACAAATGCTTTTACTCCATTAACCTGTTTCTTACACCTTGCTTCTGTCTCAAAGTAGTTGGTCACAGTGTACATGCTAGGAGTGCTTGATAGGGATGCTGGAAGCTTCTCCCAGCTTAGCACTGCACAGGAAGAGCAGTGAGAGCCTGAGGTCTCCTCCTGATTTACACCAAGGAAATGCCACTCCAGACCGACCCTTCACACCAAGAAGCAGCTGGGAACTGTATTTTGCACACAGCCACAGACTCTTTCATCCTACATTTTACAATTGCACGTGACATTCTGGGGCTGTGGTCCAAAGAAAATCAAAAGGCCTCTGACACTTAGAGCTTTGAACCTTAGAAAATATCAACAGCCCAGGCAATTTTACCATCTTGGTCACTGTACATAGTCTGGTGCATCCAGAGGTTGTTAATTAACACATTTGTGGAATACCATAATTTCACACAACACTTTGATTTGACCCATGTCAAAACAATCTCATATGTGACCCCTATGCCCACATAATGGAGACAGCTGGCTAATTATATGCATCAGTATCTTCTTTTTAGCCTTTAAAGGCTGATTAAATGCAAAACAAAAGCTTAACTTAAACTTGAACCCCAGGTTCTATCCATTGTGTTTGTGATTCGGCTCCAGGGTGTTACTGAACTCAGCACCCCCTATTTCTCACCTGCTAGAGGAGAAACAAGTTGTGTGGATCAGCTTTACAGTTCACAGAAACACATTTAAAGCCAGTATACAGACAAATGGAAGTTCCTTCACAATAAGGAACTTTACCTTGAAGTGGAGTGGGATGTATGTGTATGTACACCCCCCGAAACACCCAATTTTAGTCTTTTCACGTGTATCAATATATACATAATACATACATGAAGCAGTTTTCTATTTAAAATCACATTCCCCAAATTAGAAGAGAATTTTTAAAAAATCATGTGCTAAATTAAGGCAATATATTTGCATATGGAAATATGCAGGACTATGTCCTGCTACACAGTCTAGATTCACCTTATGCATACATACAGCAGAAGGTACCCACTCCACTGCACCGAGCAGTAATCACACCCTATTGTTAACTACTGTAAAGACCATCAGCAAAGATCTGGCTTTTATGCTTCCAAAATTAACCTAAAACACCTGATTTAAGTGATCTACAGGCGATTTCTTTTACAATACTACAGTTACAAGTGTGCAAGAGACCCTGTTTTTCCAAACCAGACAACAAATGCTTCCATGTGGTGTTACACTTACACATTCTACTCAACGGAACCTTAAAGAAAACAACAGCTATGCAGAAGTCTAAAGGGACTGAATTCATAGACTTCGAAATCTTCCTGTACTTGTACTTTAGAAGTGCCACACAACCACTGTAAAAACAAAATATTATTCTTAAGCAAAGCAGGAACTCGACTTGCACCAGTGCAATTTATGCCTGATAGGAGTGGGTAACATTTTGTTTTAATCAACTGTAATGACACCAATCAGTCAGTAACATTATAACGCATGACTACTGTCTGCATCAACCCCTCAAACTTGTATTTCAATGCATGCATCAATATGACTACTTAATGTGACATCCAAATTAATACACATTTCTAGAACCCCCAGAAGATGAGAGAAAGCTCCAAGGGTAATCACCCAGAACACAGAATGAGTTGTGCTGCTCTTTGTTCAAGATGGTTCCTCGGGCTGGCATTTTGTACCCAACACTTTCAAAAAGGTGAAAATAAAATCCTCTCCAAAAGTGCTATTGCAAATGTATTTGAAAAAGATGTAAATCCCTGAAATCTGTACAACTTATCTGCCAGTATCTTTGAATATGCAAGGCAGTCTTTTGTTGAAGAAAATTTCTTGAGAGCTCCCTTTTATAAATGTTTCAATACTCACTTACACACACACACACTGTGTTTCAGGATGAAAAATTGCTTACAAATATTTAGTTAGTTAGAACCAGGCTTTGCTGTAACCCTACAAATGAGAAACTCATACTCCTCATGCTGCTGTAGATGTTTTAGCTCCTCTGGCAAAAAGCATACCTACACTTTGTGTGATTGCATTTGCAAAGAGCTTCAACCAACCTACATTTTAATTCCCACCAGCAAATGACACTAAGGCCAACCCAAAACTATTTTCATCGAACAATCTTAGATCAGATGCTGACTTACAGCTAGGCAACTTTAGCTTGATACCTAGCACTAAGAAAATGAAAGGCAACAGATCACATCATGCAGCAAAAGAGTAGAAAAGCATCGAGTGGAACTTGACTCCAAACATACCTCGTGGAAAGGGTCCAAAGTTCTGCAAACTTCCACTTCTCATGAGGGAAATCCAAGTGCAAGCAGATTTTAATCATACACTGTGACTGGTAAATGGTTAGCTTAGCTGCTATGACCACTTGTCACCATACTACACGATACAGTACAGTCATTCACAAGGAAACAAGGACTGATGTTACAAGCAGAGATGAAGTGCACATGCAGGGCTGGGTGAGGAGGCATGCAGTAAGTTTGCGTGAACCCTGCCTGGACACTGACAGTGCTACCTTCCAGTAGCAGCCTCTTTTTATTTTCACAAGTTATCTAAATGAAATTTAGCTTTTAAAGAAAAAAAAAAAACAACACAGAACTTGATTACGGCAAGCCCAGCACCAGCTCCTGCTCTCAGCAGATGGCTTAGCACAAGACCACAGCACACTGATCGTTGGGCCCTATGCGGGTGAGCCAACGTGAGCAATAGCAGGGACTGCAGGAAGCTGTGGAGAGCACCAGGGAACATACCTTCTTATGAACAATGGAGGAAGTGGAATTAATTGTGCTCTCGTCACTATGCATCATGACCAGTTCAGGGCTGCTCTCATCCAGGACCTCCTGCATGCTGCTCACACTGCTGCTCTGACTGCCTGTGCTCACAGACATACTTGGGATGGAATGGTTGCTGCCCAGACTGTCCATCTTCCTACTCAGGTTTGATCCATGCTCACTGTCCTATAAAACAAGGGGCATCAGTTACAAATACTGCAGGAGATCATCTGCCCAGCACGTGCCTGCAGTGCCCAAAGTTTGTTTTATAGGTGACTCTGTGGAGTTAAAAGGTTCTTTGCTCATTATTTTAGCAACTACGTTTCTCAAGGCTGCTTGGGTTATGAAATACTCCATAAAGGGCAGTAAGCTCTTGTCTCTTCTCCTGCAACCTCACTACACCAGGCTTCAAGCCAATTTTTTCCGCATACCAGTTAAGTCTGGGCATGACTCTTGGCTTGAATAGAAGACACCCAGGCAGACTGGATGGCTGGTGGAAGAAGTCTCATAATTAAAAGGAGCAACCTAAGTTTGTGTTAAAACAATGTTCTGAGTAGGGTATGCTATAACACATTTGGTGAATCAGAAAAGATGTAAAACAATGAACCCATTTGTTTATGATTTAATAACTATCACATGGGGCTTAACAGGTGTAGAGGTTTTAACCTCCATGTCCCAAGCAGCGAACAATTACACCTTGTCAAGTAAAAACCCCTTTAACCTTGTGTTTTCAGCCAAGATAAATTCTTCATTCACTTTTAAGCAGCTGACTCAGAAGAGCCTGCATTACTACAGTGATTAAAACTGTTGTAATCTACCTAGACATATGTAAATAATTATTCCTCATCTAGGTCATATTTTTGATTCTACAAATATCAGAAGTTAGCAGCCTTTTCTCTTGTTGCATACTCATATCAGCACCGCAATCCCAGAGTATGTGCTCAGTCTGAAATGACTTAGAGAATTTATGGAATCCTTTGTAATTAACTAATGGCACTGAAGAAGCTTGCAAGGAGTTCATGGTGAGGACCAAGAACTCCAAATATCCTTCAGCTCCTGGTCTGAAATAGCTTTGATTCACCAAAATGAATGGCTTGCTACTGCACCCAGTCTGTCCTGGCCTCCAAAGTGGTCTTGGGGAGAATTACATTACAAATCAATTAACAGGGTATTTCATTTTATTGGAAGCTGACAGAAAGATAAAATTGACAGACTTGGCAATTTGTATTTGATTGTGTGATTATTTTTTAAGCAATCAGCAGATCATTCAGAGCCTGTGTAAGACCACTACTGTACAGAGAACATATGCCTGTGAGAATGACAATATTTCCAGGATGCTTACATAAAGTTGCAGAAGAAATAATACAACGAAGCATCTGAGATTAGGATATAGCTATGTAATTAATGTATATGCACAAAGGACAGAGATGAGATTGCATATGCAACCTTAACATTGACTTCCTGATTTGAGTGCTTTCCAAACGACCTTTACATTCTTGCAAGAGCTTTGAGGAAAGCATTAGTAGTATTTTGAGTGTTAAAGATCTGTAATGCTCCTTTTCCACCTTAGGAAGTCTCGGGTAGAAAAGGTAACTGTCTTGTGGCATTTACAGTTGAGCAGCTTCTGTTAACCAGTTAGGTAGTAACTGAAGCAAGTGGTATGTTTTCCTTTCACTGCCAAGTTAGTGACACACACGAACAATACAACCTCCTTTTGTGGGACACAAGCTCAGTGGTGGAACTCAGTGCAGAGCATGCTGTGCACATGCAGAGTGTGAGCTTCATTAGAGTGTTAATTCCTAGAGATACAACCTCTCTTCTCCCTTTTTTTGAGAGGTGGGGACAGGAGGAACAGAAGATACATCTTGGAGTCAACTGCTACCACATGTATCTCACTTAGCTGTTGAGCTTGGATGTGCTGAACAGTCAAGTGGGAAACACATTCCCTTGCTCTTTCCTACCCTGCCACTCTCTTAACAGCTTTTCACACATACATAGACAAAGCTTGAGAGTTTCAGTGCAAAAATCTGACAAATCCCCCCTCTCCCCACCCCGACAACTGAGCTGAAGGTTTAGAAGTTGGCTAGCTGGAGGGCTACAACAGAACCACTTTGTAGCTTTAATCACAGTGGCTGCTGTTCTTGCTTCAACATGAAGGACAGGGCTAAGTGCCAGTTCCCTCCTTCTGTAGGCTCCCCTACCTGTCACCCAGGCTCACCCATTTCTTAAACCTGAGCTCTAGTTAAGCCTTAAAGGAACATTTAACATACACAAACCTCAGAACCAAGTCCCTGAATATATGCTCAGCTCGGGCATCTCACTGCATGTTATCTTGCTATACTGCAGCAAAAAGCAATACACACATCAATTTGTCTGTCAATTTTTTCTGTTGAGAACCAGTCATAGATTTATTTATCCAATATGCTTGCACCAAATGATGTTAATTTCCATCTAATCTCATCAATTGAAAAATGACTGGTTTCCTTCTCTAAGCCACAGTTAGTGTCAATTATCATACACTGATTAAGTGGGTTGTTTACTATAAAATTTAAACTGAAGCTGCATTTTATGCCTTTAATATTAAAGAATTTTTTAAAAATAAGTCTTATCAATTTGGTTATTTGCTTTTCAGCTCATGATAGGCCAATTGCATTACAATAAAGTTATGGTGCTTGAAAAAATATTAACATTAATCAAGTGGTCTTGACTGTGCTTCTGAGACTGAAAAGCCATCAGACCCTCCTTCACACAGCCTGGGAGCCACTTTCTTCTCACAGAGAATCTCCCTCCAGAATATTTTCGTCCCTAAAGCTTTCAGAGGAAAGGCTACCATCTGAGAAAACCTGAAGTTTTAAAGTTGCCAATAAATGCACACCTAAACCATGTAAAGGCTACTGTTGCTCACTATCCTACTCTACATCTCTGCTGATCCAGATGATTTTCTAACAACACGGATTGCATCCTCACCTAGGCTCTGCTTGTTCTGCCCCCTTACGCAGGGGGAACATCTCACTTGCCCTAAAATTACATAGAACAGTGCAAATGGGATAAAAAAAATAAAAGTACCTCCTCCTCTTCTTGAGACTCGGTCAGTGGGCCATTCCGTGTCTCTTGGAAAAGGATTTTCTTCATTTTCCGGTACTGAAGGTTATCCAATTCACGCACTGCATCTTTTGTCCTTTGTATGAGGTCTATTAGTACCCTTGGGGGTCGGTCTCGGCGAACAAAATCATGCTAAATTAAAGGAAATAAAACCCAGAGTTTCAGACATGACATTACTATGTTTGATGTAAAAACAGGAACACAGTAACCTTTTTTTTAAGAGCCACCTGGAACGATATTCCAGTTCATATTCACTAATTGGTCTGTTCCTATTCAATAATTAGTAATAGCCATTATGAAAGACTCCAAACACACTCAGCACCGAATACACTGACTGTGCTCACCACTACGTCAAATAACCAAACCCATCGTGCTGTGCACTGGGAGTTCTGAAGCGTGGGCTGCAAAACACTTTGTTCACAAGTCAGAAGATCTGCTTAAGCACAGAACTCAATTAAACAGAGAGAAGTGAGGAAAAAAAAAATCACTTTGCTACTTGAAAGTGATGTGTGTATGCACACACCCAGCAGGAGGAGAAGCCAAGTGGTGGATGGAGAGGTGTGAGACCTGGCTGACCCTTTGCAAGCTCTCGTTAGCCCCGAGTCCCTGATTTACTTTTCTGTCTGAAGTGAAACAGTTTGGACCAGAATCAGGTTTCCTGAATTTAAACACTGGATTAAAGGCTCTTCTCTGATTTATCAGACACATCCTCCTGAACTGTACAGCTTGCTGTAGAGCACACAAGCCTTGCAGCTTTCCTGTTTGACTAAAGCAGACAGTTCGAGCATACATTTGCCAAAATCCTACATGGAATCACTACAGTTGGGTATGTTGTACAATATGGATCACAGGAGGTGACCAGAAGGCACAAACATCTTCTGCACATTTCTAGAAACATTAGTGATGAAAAAGAGGAAGGGGGGGGAAAAAAAGTTGTTCTGTACCCTGCCTGGCAAATGCCACAACAGCCCCTTGTCAGAGAGCCTCAGCAGCTGGAGCCCACCTCGGAGAAATTCCCAGGAGGGTCATGTCTGCCCACTTGGCCTCACAGCTCTTTCCACACCTGGTGAACTCAGGGTCCCACAGGAGAGGGAAAAGCATCTCTACCTTAGATGCATGGCCATGCCTCAAGTTCAAGAACCAACACATCCAACTGCAGCTGGAGTAACCAGTCCATGAATTCCAGTCCCCAGAACAGGAGTCTTAGGAAAAAGTTGAAAGGATGAGCTAATCTTCTTTTAATGATTTGTAAATAAACATGGACAGTATCATGCCACAGGCTTATTTCTTGTTTGCAATTCAATTCAAACTGTTGTGCATCTGAATTTTGCTAATGGGGACAGCTAGGCATCTCGCTATCCATTTTTTGCTAGCAGTGATGATGTTTATTTTTGAATTATGGCTAAAAGTTCTCAACACCATTTCACACAGAAACAAAATGAATCATTTCAGCTCCTCAACACAGATAACCACCATATATTTCTCTGTAAACACTAACAATCTGCAACTTATCTATGATTTAATAAAAAGGTAACCATTTTTATCTCATTGGAGATAGTTTTTAGAAAGCAGTAATGCACTCGGAACAACAATGCTGAACTTAAATCCATCCTGTATGTCCAGTGTCTACTTGTTTATGCTTATTCTTTAGCAGTGCAAATACTCATTTCACTGGAAAGACTACATGCTGCATCATCAGGCACTGCTCAGATCTCAGAATGTGACACACGGACTCTGTAGGGCTCCTGCACAAGAATACAACTCTGACTGCTCACGTGCATTATCCAGTTGTCTAAATTGCACATAAAGATGCAAGCACCCCTCTGCTAGGTACTGTGAAACTCTAAGAAATGAAGGCTGGAAGGGCTTAGTTTGTCTGCTTTCTCCAAGTTTCAAGAAAACAAACAAACAACTAAACCAAAATGGACTCAAAGGGAGGAAGAGTGCTTAGTCTAAAGGCATGTGCCAATTTGGGTGGAAGAATGACCTAGCAGAACTCAATGTCACGTAAGCTGAGAAAAATAGGGGGAAAGTGTTTAAAACAGATTTTATAACGACTCTTCATTTGAAAAATTAAAAAATATTAGCGAGATAGTTTAGGGGGGTTTAATTTCTTTTTTTATTTTTAAATTCAACTGCATTTTAATATCACTACAGTGATTTAACCCTTTTCATTTGGGATAGTGGACAGAAACTGCATTTGTTCTCAAACACCTCATTTAAAATTCATTTCTCCAAGAAAATGTGGCCATAAAAAATTGCTCTATCCCTGTTTACCACACACAAGTGAAAAACCCTCAAAAGACAAAAAAAATCTTCAATCTTATAACCTAACAAGCTTTCGAGAGAGCTACTGCAGGAGAGAACATCTGGGGTACTGTTCTGAAAGTCTAAAGCCAAACAAAAAGGCTGAATATACATGACTTAAGAATAAGATCTCAGCTCCAATTGTTTGTACAGCCTCCAAGAGAAGGTACTCATGAAATCGTATCCTCCAATGAACTCTATTCCTAGAGAGCAGAAATGCTGCCAATCCAGATGAATGAATCATTCTGAAACCCACAACGTAAACCTATTAGCTGGGCAAAGGATTGTCAGGGTGCTGCAAGCAGAACCAGAGAACAAAATGCTGGTTATGTGCCACAGCACAAACGTATCGCAGGAAAAAAATACACCAGGCACCAAAGAGAGAGAACAAACAAGGGTTAATCATTCTATATGGCCCAGGCTTAAAGCAAGGACAGAAGCAAGCACAAAGCTGCTGTTCAGTACATAGTGCAGGGTTTCGATTTCTCTCTTCGAGAGCCAAGAGGCTCAGAAACATCCATGAGAATGCATTTTACTGAGCTGAAAGAGCAACAAGAGAAGCCATAAAACAAAAGGCTGAATGGTAGCCTTAGAAAAATCAGCATGAAAAGGCTGTCAGGTAGACACAGAGCAGCAATAGAACCTACTGTGGAAATTAAGGAAAGCACCCAATGGAGGTAGCAATTCCTCTGCTCAAATATTTAAGGAAAATCTGAGTCCTGTTTACCTGGTGGGGAACAGCAGCATGCCATGCAATTCTCACCAGCAGCTATTACAGCAACCAGAGGAATAGCAGGGCTACTAATCAATTCTAAAGAAAGGAAATACTTAGAAGAAAAAAAGAAAAAGGGCTGCACAGGATTTCACACATCCCTCCCTTCTAACAGAAGGCTGCTCCTGAGCTCCCCAGAGACGTGACAGGGCAGTTCCTGTACTTCTCAGGTGAACTGAAACCCAGTGACTTAAACTGGAATCAATTCATGATTCACTGACAAAACTTCAGCAGACTCAGGACACATCACTCCTAGCAAAGATCCACCTCCTCTTGGAAATTACCAACCCGTACAAGGCACTTCCCAAAACAACATGGTGATTTCCAAAACGAGTTCTAATTAATTGGGTTCAGTATGGAAACTATTGAGGGGATATAAACAACTTTTGGTTCTGGTGGTTTGATTAGGGGAAGTAGTTAAAAGTAGCACTAATGGGATAAGCCTAGGTTAACAGCTAGCAGTTGAGAGTAGATAAGTTAAGATGAGCAGTTAAGAAGTAGATGCAAAGTATGTTTGGTAAGTAATAACATGAGGAAGGATCTACAGTTGGCATTAATTGGTAAATTTGGCAGGACTTCTGCCAGTACACCACACCAAAACCTCCTATTGTAACACCAGAGCAGAGCCAGCCTTTCCTAGTTCCCACGTACCCACACCTGGAGTAAGATTTCACGATACATGTACTAGTGCCAGAGGTGTCTGTCCAGCCACAGGAACTTCAGACAAAGAAGAACAAACCAAAAAGTGGATCAGAAAGGCCCAACTGGATGATTTACAAGAACAGAGCAAAACCAAGCGCTGAACTGACATCAGGCAGCAAGATCATGGGAAGATACATATTCAAAAGGTACAAATTAATCATGCTCACATTAGCATTACTAGAGAACAAAGGTCAAGATAACCTTCCTGAACTTTATCTGCATCAGTCAAAAAAAAAAAGACGTGACAGGACAGTTCAGAGCACCCCCCACAGAACAATCCTGCTCTGAGAGGAGATAAACGTAGGTCATCCAGTCTCTTTCCATCTCTAAATACCCATGTTTCTTTAAATAATCAGCCACTATCTGTAAATCTTTATTAAGAGCTCAATCCTCTGATCATGTGCAGTATAATTCTCACAGTATTACCAGCTCTGCAGAAGATTTGCTATTGCCTATGCATCTTATGAGGACTAGTTAAGCCTACATTTTGAATAGCAATTAAAATGGCTTTTTAGATTTTTCTATCACTTTCACAGAGAAAGCCTGTAGCAAATTATAAGCCTTAAATCTTACAGAAATTGCATATAAGCTTAGTAGCAAGTGCTGCCTGTACACAACAGAAAAACCACATTTTCTTTATTGAAGAAGGCAAGCAGAACAAAAAGGAGCATCAGCAACTTAACAGTTATGTTACTTTACACAAAACTGCACAACTGCTCCAAAAAGGTCTTTGCTTTCACACAAACTGCACAAAGTTACAGTTTCTCCACTCCCTCTGCCTCCATTCAAGGGGCAAACAGGGTTGCCTTCAGTTTCCTCCCTCATTTCTGCCTGTTTTTTCAGAGACCCATGGCACAGAATGGTTACAATTCAGTGCACATTATTGACAGCACAGTACAGCTGAGAGGCTGATGAAAATCCCTTCTTCATCAGAGCAGTGGGAAACACCCAAGCCCTGCCTACACAGGAAACTATGGGTTGGAATTCCCTTCTCAGCACAGATTTAACTAACCCAGCTCTGGACCTGTTTGTCCTTGATAATACTTTCAGTTACACTATGTACCACGTTGTCTTTGGAAAAAAGTTATTAAAAAAAAATAAAAATTAAATTCTTCTATCCCCCTCCTGCTGACAGGTCCTTCCTTCAGCTAAAAAACCTGTTACTCACACTACTATCCCATGAGGCTTGCAAGTTCTCCAACACAAACATGACCTCGGCAGAGCTCCGGGGTGTAAGAGCAGCAAGCAGGGTGCTGAGCTGCTCGAACAGCTCAACAGTGTAACCGTTGTACCACACAACCTACCTCTGCTTTACTCCAGTAGCTTGACTCTTGAGCATCATCTTACAAAGAGAATTGTGACTGACACAACAGGCAGAGTCAGGAAACAAGCTAAACAGCCTAAAATACTCCTTAGAAGACCCCAAAACTCTGTTGATTCAGATGAAAGTAAAACCAATGATTTTTTTTGAAAGGGCAAATATTCGTTCACCATCTTTAGAATTATTTTGGTAGACAAACAGATTTTCCCCAAATTTCTGGAAAAGATTTGAAAAATTACCCGTAACAGATCTGTTGACGATGGCCTTTCCTGAGGTATTTTCTGTAAGCAGTAATCAACAAATCCCCTAAAGGAGTCTGACCTGTAAATCAAAAAAACAAAAGTTGCAAATGAAAAAGCAGCTTAGGATGTGGAATATATGCAGACTTATTAGCACAAAGCAGAAGAAAAGCCTTGACTGATTTGTTCTTAAGTTCTAGTGCAGAGAAATTAACTGAACTTTTCCAAATTCTGAGTGAGCCGATCTCACCAGTTCTTTCCACAGTTAAAGACCACTGAAACAAACACAGACACACAATTATCCCCAGCCACAAACTGAAAACCAAGGAAGAACTATGTGTGCCAGCCACTATTTTCAAATTTACTTCAACTACTTAAAAATAGATGACAACGAAATTATGGGTAAGGTTAGAAATGCACTCTAAGTGAGCTGATGAAATGGCTCTCTAGAAGCTTCCCATCATTTTTAACACTGAGTAAAGAAGCTTGACACAGGCTTAGTTCAATGAAACTTTAGGCTATATATGAGCTTGTATCACCAGCTGGAAAGAAGAAAACTGATTTTCTAGGTGCCATTGAAGTCAAAAGCAGCACAAAAGGCACCTTGCTCACTCCCTGTGTTCTCAAAGCCACAGAGAACAAGCAAGTAAACAAACTGCTTGCAATCAAGAATACTGATTCCTGTACTGTAGTCTCAAGTTGTGTCTACTCTGCATTGCAAATTCTGCACAGAAGCACTCAGGTATCAGTGTGCAGATACGAGACCAAGTTCTTTCAATCTCAAAAAAATGGACAAAACAGAGATGACTGGAGTAAGGAAACTGGAGTGGTTTTGATAAAGTGATCAGCAATGGAACAATTATGCTGCTTCAATGCCTAGCAGTGTAACTGGGGGGAACTTCACACCTCTCCAGGGGCCATCTGCAGACTCTGCCAAGCATTACTCAACAGCTCCATTCCACTCCTGGGTAGAGAGACAACAGAAAACAGGGGGACCCCTTTGCTCCTACAGAATAACAAAGCATTCTGGTATCAAAGCTCAGATTGTGGAACAAGCCTGTCACATAGGGAGTATTTACTGGCCACAGAGCTCTGGTGACTTTTGAAGTCACTCACTGAAAAAAATAAAAATAAAAAAATCTAATTACCTCTATATTCTGCATACCTCTCCCCTCCCTTTCTCCACATTTCAGCTGTACTACAATGCTAACAAATTATTCTGTCAGGGATCTTCTGCAGCTGGAAACTTTGCTGATGCTGAGCTTAATGCATCCAAGAATATTTTAATTCCTACAGCATCTACAGCCCCATAATTAACACCTCCACACATTTAGATTGTAGCAGAGCCAAAGTGACAGAAGGTCAAAATTGAGCCTGCCTACACAAGAGCATTATTTGAGAACGCAGTCAAATCACTACACTGCAACAAACACTTTTCTTGTCAGATTTTAACCATGCAGAGAGTGTCGCAGAGCATTTTGAGAGGAACAAAAAGAAAGTATCTGGTAATAGCTCTCTTACCATTCATTTGACTGTAACGTAGGGGAATCGTTCTGGGCTATGTGATATAAGGCACTCATTGCATTCATGTTGAAAAGCGGAGGCTTCCTTTCAGCTAGAAAGAGAAGAGAAAGGTGTGATAAGGCAGTCTGGAAAGAAAAGGAGAAAGATATGGAAGTATGAGCAGGGTATCACTGCTGAGTCAATAGCTCATTACTGTTGTCATCACATTTATCTAATTATTTTAACATTCTAGGTCAGACCAGGACAACCACTCAAGGAAAGCCGTTACTTATTTGAAGAGAGGGATGATGAAATCCAAGGAGAACAAGATGCAGATTATAAGGAAAAGTTTCCAGTAAATTTTACCTTAACTGCAATGTTCCACACCTGACCTGCCATGCTAAAAATCAGCAGAAGCTGACTAGAACAGGGCTTAGACACACAGCATGTCAGGGCTGGGAAATGTATGTATCAATCCCTACAGATCTCTGATGCACTGACATGACATCTGCATTAAGAAAACACAGTGGCTGCCCGTTTCACTCCTCATTGGCCATCATCTGCGAGTGGGACAGTTTGCCAGATCCACTCACCAGGAGTGTTAACAGCCTTTAACTACTTGCATGGAGAGGACACCTACCAGCCCCTGAGCCGTCAGAGTGCAGCAGATCTCACACAGAAACTGAGAAAGGCTGATTTTCACCACCACCTAAGGGCAATCATGCCAATCAGCCACTGATGCTAGGATTTTGAAGTTCATATCAGGTCAGAGCAATCACTTCTCCTCGACATGCAGCATGCACGCAAACCACCACATCTTCTTTCTTTAAACACTACTTACTCTCAGCTACACAAGGAATTAAGACATCAGCATTCAAAGAAAGCCAAGAGGTGCTCAACAAGAGATTTCCTCCCAGTGCTACCTGACCCCATGTTCAGATATGGAATCATGCAAAGGCAAAGCTCAGTTTAATACTTCTCAAAAGGATAATATTAAAAAAAGCAAACCCATCAGCTATGTAAAATGGCTTTCAGGTTCTTGACTGAAAAGCTCCATAGAAATTCTAGTATCAAGACTCAGTGCCTACGTAAGGTAGCATAATATCTATTCTACCACTGTGATTTACTCCTTGAGAGGTCATAACTAGCCTTAACACCACACGAAAATATCAGTGGCCATGCAGAACAACAGAAGTCTAGAACTTCTGAATTCTTTATATCAAAATACAGACTGTGTCAGCAAGGCATTAACCGTGACACATGTAAATGACTAGTAACTTCTGGTGTTGTATTACACCATTACCATCTCCATACTGGGGTCAACATTTCTTGCCATTCTCTTCATCCCCTTCTACCTCCCATATATTTCTGCTGATTAGCTATTTATAAATAGCATTTTCAGTGAACTTGCCCTCACAGTAAGTTCTTGATGTACTGCTGTTAAGGTAAGTATAATCCATACCAGGAGTATCTTTGAAAATAATCTACTCAGCACATGCAATGTCAATATTCAAACTTAAAGTGCACACATCTGCTCTGTATACCTGCTAGCACATCTACATCTGCTTCAGGTTGTGTGGATGCGTGTCATTTGCCCTTTGCAGTGCAAACCCTTTTCTTCTCATGCAAAGAACCTGTCCACGTTGATTCATGTCACAAACTCTCAGCTGAGATGGAAGATTTTTTTGTTTCAGAGAGTGGGGAAGTAAGAAGAATTGAAAATTAAATGTAGGTCCCTTCTGACACACAATCCTTAGGACATCAGCTACCTTGACATAATAGCTGGAATAACTTTTTCAAGCTGGGTTTTGAGAAATACAGACTACAAACCATAGTTTCTTCTCATACAAGACTAGAATCCTCTAGTTATTAAGGGAATATAACGGAGCACACCAGATTAACATTAAAGCACAGCAGCATTAGTGGCTTGCTCTTGATTTGCCACTGAGTAAAAGATTTAATTCAACTGTCAGTGCTTTCCAAGTCAGGCTTTTCAAAGAAAAAAAGCTTGAGGAATAAGAATCTTCCTTTTTTTTTGTTTTCAGGACTTCCTAATAAGTATTGCAGACAGTTAATTATTCATCTCAGCTGCCAAATGTTTACTCACCTAACTCAATACACGTGATCCCAAGAGACCAGACATCCACCTTCCCATCGTACTGTCCCTCGTCCATAGCAAGGATCACCTCTGGTGCCATCCTACCAAGCACAGTGCAAAACACACAGGTTAGGGGATACAAACTGTGACTCCCAGCACACAGCTTAAAACGAGATGGCTTCATTATCTTCAGCAGCACAGCAGACCAGAACTTAACGAGCCAGCATGGAGCAGAGTAAAGCCATGCTGAAATGAAAGAATGCTTGCCTGCACTAGCAACTCCTTCAAGAGGCAGTTTAAGAAAGTAAATAAGAGGCCAACCTGATCATCTTGCTGTTAGCGCAACATGCTGGCACATGGGAGACCCACACCAACCTCAAAGGATTTGTACCTGCAGGCAGACAGCAAGGGCTGGGAAAGTCCTAAAGGCATCACTTTCACTCTCACCAGAGATGGTGGGTTTTCCACTGGCACACCAGGAGAATTTTCCAGCAGATATGTGCAGCCTGTGAGTGTAGCTATGAAAGGAACAGGGAAATCCGGAACAGTGGGAAAATATGGTGGTCCAGGATAAAGAGATGAGTGTGGGGGGGAAGAAACAGCAGGCCCAGCCTGCAAAAATTCAGCCTCTTAACTTCTGTTCTTCAAAGATTAAGCAGGCTTCCTGCCAAACAGACTTGTTGGGAGGTTGGGCACTAGGTGGCCTCCCATTAATGCCTGGGGTGTCTGCCACAAAATAAGTGGAGCATAAAGCTACGCTGGTCCACTATGTCAGGAATGCCAAGCAACTCGAGTGACTCTTGAGCAAGTTTCTTCAGAACAGAATTTAAAAAGCTGTGTGACTTCCAGCCTGCATGGCCAGATTAGCAGGAGTCCCATTCTCCATGTGGGTGTCTTAGTCCCATTACCTATGGCAAGTGTTAATAATTTTTAAGCCAATGGCATTACAATAATCAAAACATAACTGGTGCCATTTCAAAGTGCTGCACAGCCTACCTCTACACACTGAGAAATAACACGTTTCCTGAAGAGCTGGACAGAGGGATTTTAAGAAGACTACTTGGTTAATAAAGTTTTTATGCCAGATATTATTTTCAGATTGTGAAACACTGGAAATGGAAGAGAGCAGTCTTACTCAAGGACTGAAGTGCTGCAGGCTTTACTCACCAGTAAGGCGTTCCCACAAAAGAATTGGCAGGGGAGACTATAGATGCAGACCCAAAGTCAGCTAGTTTCACTTGACCTGGTTCTGTTAGAAGAATATTTCCAGCTTTAATATCCCTTTAAAAGAACAAAAGAAAAGTATATTTCTGGTTACAGTAGAATAACTTTCAGAAATTTACAGACACACAGAAGTCTGCTAACTTCTTCTCAATTAAACGTTCATAAAAACCTGAGGAATTTAGAAATCTACTATTATGGAAAGCTAGAAAAATCAGATACATGGCTTTTTTGGGAATGGAAACCTGGCTGCACCCAAAAAGGGCAGGGGGTGAGGGAAGAGAAGAAGAGATGAGCCATGATTGCAAGATCAAGGCCCCAAACAGAGATTCAGGACACCTTAAACAATATCGGGCATGATATTTTCATCTTCCAAATGCCCCAGGCTCCCTTATCCTTTCTACAACTCTCAGATAAGTCATACATTTAGGAGAGCAATGATAACAAAGCTACTGCAATACAAAAGGCACAAGATGCATTCAACCTTTGTTGAATTCAACCATAAATTGCTGAACTCCAGTAGTGAGTGGGTTAATGCCAAATTAACTGCCCATGAAATGCTGAGAAAGGTCAACTCCATTTGCATACCTTCCAAAACACTTGGCAATGACCCTCTCCAAAGTTAGGGATGAACTCCCCTAAGCACCATTTACTTCTAATACCTAGGATTTCTGCAGGCTTGCCTGTTACACCTGAAGTATTTTCTTCTTGCACTCATCTGATACAGAAGGAGGAGGATTGCTTTAAGAAATTCAGGTCTATTTACACATTGTCAGCTGAAAAATCACAATATAGTGAAAGTTCCTTAAAACTCTGATACAGCACTTCAATAACAAAGGGAAAATTGCACATTAGGTGTGCTGGAGATATCCTTACATGGCAGCATCTCAGCTATTTGCTCTTGTAAAAGCAGACCCCCAGTATAAAAGGAGTACGTGTAAGGGATCCTGTCAGCCAGGCTGTACACACCATGCAGCCTGGAATGTCTCTTTGCCATCTTTTAAAAAGATGTTGTACCTCTTTATACAAGAAATGCATCAAGAAAAATATCAGCTTTTCTCACCTGGTGTTCAACTATAAGTCCTTAAACAAAAGCCACCTATCAGCAGTAGCAGACCTCCAATACAAACAAGTTACTGTGTATTGTCAAACATACTCATACTCTGACCCAGTGAAAACCAAGCTAATTTAATAAATGGGAGGAGAGACAAAGCTATCTTGTATTCACTGCAGAGGAACAGCACGCACTGAATCACCATATGACAGCTGAAGCAGAATAACTTGGCATCAAATATAAATCCAGTCCGACTGTAGACCCAGAGAACAGGCAAGCTGAAAGACCTTTTACATTTAGCATGATGCAAACATTGGTGAGATGCCTTTGCCTCCGAAGGGCAGCACACGAGATAGACAAAGCTAGGATAAAGAGCACCAAAAACACAGAAATTTACTCACAGTACTGCAGCTGCAGAGCTGGAGTCAGACCCTCTATTTCCTTGTTCCCTGGACAGAACTGCTTCAAAAGCAGCATTAGGGAACTTTTCACACATAAGTGCTACTCAAACACAGACTCATAGAATGGTTCGGGTTGGAAGGGACCTTTAAAGGTCAACACGTCCTGACATGTCACCATGTTTTGGGTCTATGCATCTGTCACTTCTGCTGGAGGAGAACTGCTAAAGATGTCTTGTATGTGCAAGAACACCTCAGAAATACAAAAGGGAGAGCACAGGTTGCCCTCTTTGCTATCATCTCCACTGCTACCTTCACCGTAGAACGGTCAGAGAACTCCACGGCCACCTTAGGTATCAGCAAACATATTTGCTAACTTAGGTTTGCCTTGTTCCTGCAATTAAACAGAAAATAACCTCATCCTTTGCCATTCCACAGAGTGCCATGAGAATTAACTGGTAGCAGGGATGTTCAGGAGGCAAGCTGAGAGCCTTGCTCTGTCCCTGCATCCCCACAAGGTGTCCCTCCATCCCAGCTTTGCCTTCCTGGCTGTGGGGCTGGAAAACCACTGCTGTCCCACCTGGCAGCTTCTCTCCCTTCTCACTCGGCCTTTGTTTTACTTTTCTCAGCGCTACTGGAAGTTGCCAGAACAGAGGTGAGCACAGTGTTTTCCTCCAAGCGTGCAGCTCCCCTGTCGTTGTGCACATCAGCACCCCTCATTGCTGAATGAGGCAGCTAGGGCATGGCACTCTTTCACCTCTCCTTTTTAAGATAAAACATCTATCAGAAAAATAGACATCTCTTGATAGTCCTCTTTTTTGGGAGACTTGCTTTCCCATCTCAGAAGTGAAGGCAGAATACCCCTCGGAAAAAAACAACCTACTTCTAGTAGTAACTTTCCTCATGGCCACGCTCCCAGCACACTACAACAGCAAAGCAACTTCTTCCAGTGTGAAATACCAAGCATTGTTCTTGACACGCAGTAAACATGCTAATGGGAAGTTCACACACAGTAGGACTACTCTGTGTAGAACACTACTACAGTCGTAGTAGTAGTTCTCATTCAGTATGTGAGATTGCTGAATGTACAACACACTGATGTTAGAAAGTCCTAATGAGTATTGACAAAAACTAATTCCCAACAGTGTCCATACAGAGAGTCCTTTACCATAAATAAGAATTGTACTTGAAAGCACATAAAATATTTCAGAACAGGTGTTTTTATGCTCAAATAAGGGCATATATGCAAAGGAATGATAAAAAATGAGAGAGATTGTTAATATGGAAGAGAATTCAGCATAGCATATAGACACATGAAATTATTTCAACAAAAAACAATAATAAAATGCACTCCTTAACTGCCAACAGCTTCTATTCATACATCTGCCTTGGTATGAGAAGTACCAACATGTCCATTAGGGAAAGTTTTGGTAGAATAACCTATACCAAAAGTTGCTTACACACAGCAAAGCAATTTTCAGACTTGAAAGAGTGAAAGATGGAAAGCCATCTGGCAGCATCGAGCTCCAGCCTTACCTATGAATCTTACAGTGAGAGTGCAGGTAGGCCAGCCCCTGCAAGGCACCGTGGGTGACGGCAGCAATCTCCACTTCCTGGAGTGGTTTCTTGTGAACTAGGGAAAAATAAAATTAAAAAAAATTAAAACAATGTAAGAAGGTGTGATCTTTTCCTGAGAGAGTGTTTTTAAAGAGAAGCAACCACACAAATTTTGCCAGCTACGAGGTGAACATCACCTTGATGGTACCAGTTTCCCATGGCCTGACAGCCATTAGCAGCTCCGAGTCTATGCACACCCTGTGCATGTATTTCACATCACTGGAAACCACATTTTAATTCACATTCCTGCCAGGGCCAACAGTTGCTGATAACACCAGGAGATATGTCCGAGTGCAGCTTGCCAACTATATTTGAAATATTCGTTTGGTCCTTAGCAAGGAAAACTCCCCAATTTTTTTCCCCAACTGCCACAAAACAGAAAAATGGGGTATAACAGCTACAAATAAATGCTCCAAAGCCCCTTCCATATATCCCTAAATAAGACCAGCACGTGTCTTTGGCTGACTGTACCTTAGGCACAACAGATATGGCCCACAAAGCATACTAGTTTTCCAAACTGTGGCTAGATTTCCTATTCCTCTGCAGGTGCTGCTGTTCTACTTTTGAGGTGTTATCAGCCCCTTGTGCTATAAAACCATCTGCAGTTATTCCTACAAACTGCAAGACAAGGACAAAAGTGATCTCTGCAGCTTTTTGTTACAGATATTAAGAAAACAGGCAGTCTGCTTCAGTCATCAGGAAGGCTCAGATTACAGGAACATAGCTATATACATTTATACCTTTGTTTTACAACACATAAATGTGTGTGCCAACTATACATAGCACTGGCCTCCTGGGAAAGTCTCAGCTTACCCTTGGTATCACAAACACTGGCATTCTAGCTGCAGAATGGAGTAGTACAGACAGACTGCCTCTACCATCTGCAAAATACCAGTCTGAGAAAACAGCCTCCCACTATACTCAGAAGGGGCACTAGCAAAAAAGAAAATCAAAATTTATATAAAACTTACCCTCTAGCAAATCAGAAGCTGATCCTAAGCAGTACTCCATAACCAACTGCAAGAAAAAAGCATGCTTTTAAGTACCAGGGGAGACACTCCCCCACAAACAGTCACTGCTTGAATGGCTGAGGAACAGTAGAAGCAAATAAAACCTGAAGTTGTAAGAAATGCAATAAGCAATGAAAAAATAACATGCAATGTCAAGGCATCTTTCATTGTTGTAAAGAAGCTTTAGTCACTGAGAAGTCTGTGGGGAGATACTGTAGAGGATGTTCCCTAGTAATTGTTTAATCTGCCTGAACACAGAGGCAGGGATTTGGTCCAATACCCTAAATAACTATTCCCTTTAAATTACCTGGAAGCTTCTTCAGATGAAAGGGACTAAAGGCAGCATGGGATGAATACTGCTGCACTTACAGACACCCCGTGTACTGAACCTTTGACTGCTGTACTGCCCATTTTCTGCTCATGAAGACCTCTAAAGGCCACATCACTCACTCACCCACGCTGTATGCTCCTTCAGGTAACAGCCCTTATACTCTATGGTGTTGGGGTGCTTCAGCTGTTGTAGAAACTTGACTTCTTTGATGATATCCTGCCATTTCTAATAAAAAAAGCAAAAATTAATAAATACATTTCTCTGCTTAATCCCCTACGAAGTCTCATACACCACACAGTGTAGTACAGTCTGAAAAGCAACCATAAAACTATTTTACAATGTGAAGACAGCAAGAGGCTCAGCTGCAAAAGCACAGCATCAGTTGTCCTGATCCCCATTTGTGCTGAGACTCTGCCAGGACATATTTAAACAGCCCGAGGATTGCAAAAAAAGTAATTTTCTTTTCTCATTTTAACTGCAATGCATTTTACTTCAAGCACTGCTACTGCTTTGCATATTGACCTGGCCAGTGGTCTCCAACTTAGTAACAAACCCACCTGCCCCAAGAGACACCACCACCTATAGTACGTGCCACAGGTAGTAGCAGTTAGCTCTACACTCCCCTCTCTAGTGCAGCACAAAGCCACTGACATTGAGAGGACCTCTGCACATGTGAGAGACCAACAGGTGAGCAATGAAAGAAAAAAAGTTTAAAACATCCCTGTTTGCTCTTAACAAACACATTGTCCACTGCATGTCAACGCTCCAAGCCAAATGAACAGAGCCAATGCAAGTTCAAAGCACTGCAACAAAAAAGAGGAGCAACTAACCAGCAACAATTGAAGTGAGGCTGATATTCTGAATACAAGGTCTATGCAATTTTAGTTTCTAGATCCTGAGAAATGTTTCAAGTCCGCTACACATTTCAGTCAACATCTCAAAGGCTTGTGGTTATGGCTCCAGTATGCTCTCAATGCACTTATTACTGAAATTATTACTGAAATAACCACCAGACAAGCAGTCTGAATTCCCATTCACTTCCTTAAACTGAACCATTTGTCAAAATTTGCATAAACTCATTTTCCCTCCACAAACCTCCAAGCTTCATGTGGAAGTGAGCAACGGTTGCCGCAGTAAATAGCCGGGCTGTTTGGGTCAAATGGAACACACAGCTAATTTCACTCTTCAGATTTACATTACGGTTGCAACAGCTTCTGCATGCAGAATTGGCTTTATTCATCTTACCTCATTCGTTTGCTTTCCACTATAGGACATCTTCTTGACTGCCACCACCTCATTAGTGTGGGAATTTGTAGCCTGGAGTAGGGAGAAAGAAATAGATTGAAATAGTTTCCTTTTTTTTTTTCCTCCCCATGGAGTGAGCTGTGCCCCTGGCAAATGCAGGCTTTCTTCTCCTACACTGCACACTGGCAAGCTCCTATACTTCAGAGACATCTTCCTCATGATAAGATTTACCAGAGAACCATTACGACACTTTTCTCTGACTTTATCAGCCTGCCCATATCTGCTGCTCCTCCCTCAGCCCTCACTGCACCTGCTGCCTCTCTACTGATATACAAAACAAGGCCAAGTATTGCACCTATCAAGAACATGCAAAAGACAGTTTTATTGGAATTGCATTAAAAACAGTTTTAAAGAAACTCCTGGAAAATTGTTTTCCAAACAAACAAATAGAAGTGTATCAAAATCTCAATAATTTCATCCAAAACCTACCTACAACACTGATATTCTTATACAGCTATTTCAATTTCCAGCTTCAAGAAGATGCTTAATTCTGGAATTTATCTCAATTTAAATAAGCAACCTTCCTTTCACTACACCAGATCTCAGTTTCACAATGAATATTACTCAGTCATCAAAATTCTACTTCTCTGCAGGCTGTGTGATACCAGGGATGGTGGCCAGAGGCTGAAAACTCAGTTTTAGGAAAAGTTCTCCTTGCCTGGATTGGCATTGCCCTCATTTCTGCATGTTAAGGACAGAAAACTTGAAAGTTTTAGACTTGAAGTCACTGAAATCCCAGTACCTCCAACCATTTACCATTTCTGGGACAAAAAATTAGTGACAGTTAAAAGCTTAAAATACAATAGAAGCTAAATGTGATAAATCCTTCTTTCTGCTGCTTGAGAGGATGAGTATTATACTTTCAAGTAACATATTAATGAAAGATATTTCATGATCCATACAGTGACTTCAAAGAAAAATTACGTTGGGTGAGCCAACAGAGCACAGGAATTACTAAAGGGAGTTGACACGCTTACACTCCTCACAGCACATACTCCTCCTCCAATGAGTTAGAGAAAGGCAAAACTCCAATGAGTTAGAGAAAGCCAAAACCAAGTAACTCCTGGATAAGGCAAAACCCTTCCTAGCCACTCACCACCCTGATTCAGCAGAAAAGATCAAGAGTATTTTACTCAAATGAATTAATGTTGGCATTCTAAAGAAACTTCCAAGTATTTTTGTTACATTAATTCCAAGTATCTTCATGTGCACCTGGTAGCTCTCATTTCGGCCATAATTTTTTGCTGTGAGAACTGCCACGTTCTCACAGTTGTGGGTGAAGTACTTTTACACATGTAGTACATTTAACATCACACTTTCACCGACCTGTCACTTACCTACTTGCATCTAAAAGGGTCTGTCCCACTGTTGACAATCCCCAGTGGCAGAAACTCCCCTGTGTCATTACTACCAGATTATATACTGAGGAATTAGATTGTTATCCCTCAAAAACACACGTGCTGCTTATCTGACACAAACTATCAGGATCCTCTCTTGTTCTAACAGTTCCACCAACACCTCAATCCCTGTACACAACCATGAATAGAGAACTGGAGTGCTTGCTAATAATTCATACTAGCTACTGCCAGGTTCTGGAGTTACAGGTGTAAGGGAGCTTATATAAAAATTTTAATGTCTGATATTCAGAAATCTCAATTCTAGTGCACTTGACCTTCTGGAGTGGCAGGCCATGCTACTGAGAAGCTCCAATTCATCTTTAACTGCTTTTTTCCATACTGAAATCTATTTCAGTTTCTCCAGTAGTGACCAGATTATAATTATTTCCAAATCCAGTATTTTGGATTTGGCTTTAGTTGATGCTAATTGTAAAATCACTATTCTTGTCACTTTCCAGATAAAATTCTCTTAACTGTCAGTGAACACTACATCCTTCCCACTTGAATTCCCACTCCTCTTAAGACTTTCTCTTTGCTTTTGCCACGTAAGCACTGGCTACTGGAGATGGTATGTTATGAGATTAACAGGGGGACCAGGAGGGTGGCAAAACAGAATGGTATTTCAAAGATATCTCTAACTCCTAAGTTATCAGAGCAGCAAAGAAATCATTCCAAAGCCTGAACGCAATTTGATGTGACTGCCCTGGTACCTTTACCCAAGCAGCCACAATACCAAATCATTAACAACAGCAGCTTTTAACTCCAAATGCATTTTGAATCATTAATTCACTAGATCTATTAATTTGCAATTATTTACAAGCATATGAGCACCAAGTAGAGTATCTTGAAATTCCAGTTTGGCAAATTAATTTCCAAAATTAAATTCATCTTTCAGCATCAGACAGCACAAGACACCATATACTTACCCTGAATGGTTGGGTGCACTGTTAAGACTGCAGTCAACTGCTGCTATAAATACAGCTGTGACAGAAAAAAGCTCTGGAAACACTTGTTTATGAGATGTGTTATGAGAAAGTTAATACACACAAAGCACTCAAAAGACAAAGACTTTGACAAACGTTGAAAATCTCTAATATGTCACTTAAAATGGTTTTCCAAAAAAAGAGGTAGAAGAACTACACTTACAAAATAAACTGCTCCAAAACTTCCATGTCCAATTTCATGTAAACCCACAAATATTTCTTCAGGATCATCTTTGTAGAACAGGTCAGCTATTTCTGGGTCCTTTGGCACCCCTTTGCGCATGTTGAACAGTGTTACGAACTGGCTCGCACTTTCAATGTCCAATCAACTTCTTCCTTCATCGACAAAGTAGTTTGTAGACAGCATTCAGCACCTGGTGAAAGAGCTTATCTTTATCCTGCTTCCTTTATGCATGCTTCTGTTCTTGCTCCTCTGACAGCAAAATAAGAGGAAACACTCTCAGGAGCAATAGACTTCACTATCGTTTCCTTCAGCTAATTCTTTTTAATTATGAGTCCTATTTAGATGTAGAGATTAAAATGCATTCAGAGCCCAACAGTTCTTTATCTCATACAGGAAGCAAGAGCTGCAGTTACGCTAAAGTCCACTTGAAGACAAGAGTCCTGTTGCTATGCAAAACATCCTGCGATAAGAGTTTGTTATTCTCCATGCTCCTAATGTGTCAATTTTTAGATTATCACCATTGTTTCTCCTACTTTTCTCTGCTGTTTGTTCGCTTTGTTTCCCTACTCCCACTTGCCAGCTGGTGCTAGTAGAAAGGTTAGCTTCTATTCCACAGAGACACCTCACAATCATATGATTTTTAAAATTTATTTATTTTTCAGAGCTATAAAACAGCCAGTGTGGATTGTGATGGCTCCCAGGTCACAGAATTGCTTTTGGAAGGTCCTAGACTTCATCACGTAAGGCAGATCTTTACCTCTAAGGTCTTTCTTTAGCATAAGCATATAATCAGACAGCACAGAACTGAGCTGCACTTAAATGAAGATTTTAAACGTTGAACCCCAACATTTTATTTATGGGGAAAAAAACCCCACCAACATCAGAAATTGTCACATTTTCTAACAAAACATCCTGGGAAAAAATGTGTTAGTTCATTAGACACTGGTGTGCAAAGCAATGACGGATGCCTCTACCCATCTGCTTCTGAAACCCAGATTATCTATGAGTCAGTCAGCTGGAGCGAGTCTCAAAACTGCTTCCAGATACCTCATTTATTGAGACCACATCTTCTCTGTGCATAAAGGAAAAGGACTTCTGAAAACACACATTAAAATGTTCAGCCTACTTTGCTATATAAATCAGTATTAGACTTGAAGAGAGATCAGCTGAAATTTAGTAATGGGATAAAATTAAAAATAAAGCAGACATAACAGGCTTTAGTAGGATTCATTCTGCAAGTGCCATCCAGATGAAAGCAGAGCCTAATTTTTGTCTGGGGCTGAGAGAGTTTCCTTGGCTCAGGATAAGTAAGGGAGCCACAAGCACAACAAACAGTGGTTCACTGGAGGTGCACAGAGTACTCCCGCGGGAGCATACCTGGATAACTGTGGCACAAAGCATGCTCTGTGGCTCACATTCCTCTCAGCAGCATTGTCCTGTGCTCCTGTCCCCCCAGACTCTGTGAGCTCTCTTATTCTGCAAAGGAAAACAGATAGAGGTATTTAGAAGAAGTATTTTCAGTTTTATAGCTTGTTCTATTATACAAAAATACTACACCAGAAAAGACCACCCGTGATCGAGGCACCATTTGAAAGGCAGCAGTGGCCATGAGTGCTCGTGGTGTCTCTTTAGGTGAAGATAGGCACTTGCTGTGTTCTACAGCCCTTGGGCTTGCCCTATAATGCTGTAAGATAGGAAACCAGGAAGAGCTCCAATGCCAAGTTCCTTGACTTTTATAAAGGCTCATAAGCTTGCTGGGGCACAGGAGGAGCACGGAGGTTTGCTCTCAGACTACACTTTTTTAGATTGCCTATAAAAATGGACAAAGCTCAAAGCTGAGTCTATTATTTAGCTCAGTACGTTGTACCTGATGACATACATGACTTCAAAGGAAGTCCTAGGCATTAGTAAGACACTGTTGGATTCCACCATGGAGAGAATGAGCAATGAAAAGATGAAAAAGAAAGGCAACCAGTTTGACCCATCAGCTGGAATCAGGTCTAGACTGCTCACAGTTAAGGACACAGCTGCCTGCAGTCACTCATTCCTACCCATGCAGCAACACCCAAAGCAGCCACAGCCGTCCTCTGAGCAGAGTCAAACACAGTAAGAACTCAGAATCAGCCTGCCCTCATAGCAAAGATCATCATGTAGCTACATCCACAGGAAAAATGCTTCACAAGTAAAGCATACTGCAATGAATTAATGTACATCTCGAATTCATGACAAACAAGCTAACTCATCATCTCATTTATTAGGAGAAAACATAGGAGCAGAAGTCTTCCTGCTGGTAGCCAACACTACCAAAAAATGGTATTTTTGTCTGCTGTTCTCAACACAGAGCAATACCACTGAGCTGTTAAAAAGCTATTTGAAGAGCTCCAGAAAAAGGATCTGCAATGTTTCGTTTAAAAAAAAATAATAAAAAAAATCCCAAGAACAAACTAATGACAAAAGCCAGATGAATGAAATGATTATTCATTCTCAGCTGATTGGCCTCACCCAAAGGTGCTATATTTACTCCACGCCTGCAGACAGGGGCAAAGAATGCAGTATTTCGGGTCTGACATTCTTCAGCCAGGTGAACAATCCCTCTGCCTTTAGAACAATAAAAACAAACCAAGGAAGAAAACAATTTATACATCTCTAGTCAAATGAGGTTCTCTGTCATAAACAAAATCTGCACAGCTCTAATATTCAAGGATAAACTGGTATTTAAAATGGGAAACTAAATGTCAACATTTAAAGTTAAGCCCTAAGTAATAATGTCATTCTGCAATCAGGGCACACATATAGTGAGGCTGCACAACTGGTCAACCTTTTCAGCAGGACCATTACAGGGCGTTTCAAATAGATGGACCCAATGTCAACTGAAGGTCCATTTCAAACGGATCCATCTTTTTGAAACACCCTGTATTTTCCAGTAATGATTATCAGAAAAGCTCAGGATGGAAAGTGTATCAAGAGCGACTGGAGTCCTGCTGATGTGAACATGATCACCAACTGCTCCACACGATCCCTTAGTACCTCTTGGTAGGAACATGGAGAACCCTTCACACGGCCACTGGACAGGGCTGCGCGTGCAATACAGGCACAGGGCAGCGTAAGGCAGAAGACACAAATTGCTCCACTTCAAGGCAAGCTGGCAAGATCACAAATTCTTAATCTCACAACTCTATTCTACACACATGAAGACTGAAATCAAGATGGCTTAGACAACGGCAGAGCATTATGGGAGTCAAATGCCGTTAGCAGAATAACTCAAGTTCAAGGTATGGTCAATTGGAGCAAGTTCTTCCAGTTACCAAACTACTGAATTAACACATCAAGAAACTATTTCTACTTGAAGCCTGATTTTCACTCTTCATCCTTCAAAAAGCACAGCTAAAGCAGCATTTGAGACTGTGCATGTTCTGAACACCTCAGATGAAAACATCATTAATCACACTGGCAGTGACTTACGGAAGGGACAAGCGACTTGAGGTCTTCTAGAATTTGTGAGATCAGATAAAGTCATTTGGAGATGCCTCGAACTGTCTACCTAGGAATTAAAGCTCTCAATCAACAGTTAATAGCAAAAAATCCCTGCCTTGGAGGAAAAAACTGCTCATGCCTCATTCCTGATGTACTGTGAGGGGTTCAAAAGAGTAAATTCAGCACCACAAACATTACTAAGAAAAATATTTAAAAGATTCGCTAAGAAAAAAATTCTCTAATGAAGATTACAGAACATACTATGAAAACCAGAAATAAAACTGCTTTTTAAAGGCCTACAACTACTCCAGATATGATCGGGAAGCCTGTGTTATGCAGGACATATGGCAATGCCTCCATTCCCCAGTAGTGCCACAGGCAGGGGAAAGCAAAACCACTGGTTACTTTAAAACTCAGCTCTTTATGAGAAACGTGCCAGGCAACCCGTGGCGTGCCCAGCACCAAAGTGCCCAAAGAGACAGTGAAACACTGAAAAACTGCATTGAAAACTACAAGTCCAAGACAATGATGTCCTTAAACCAATGAAGCAGCTCTGCTCAGAGCCATCTGCTGTGCTGCTTCCCTCCTCTCCTGCTGTTCAAGCTTAGGATCTGAGAAATGCAATCCAGCCCAAGTGAACCCCTCTCGGTGAAGAGTCATTGCTGTAGTCCTGGCCCATTGCCACCTTACCATAGTGTTTCAAGGATTCTCTACTTCTCCTTTACGCTAAATGGCACAATAGCCTGGTGCTTTTAGTGGCTGGAGCAGGACAAGAGCAGCTCTCATCATGGTAGACAGTGGAGAGTATAGGAACGGTCAGGACAGGAGGCAGACAGCAGCCTAAGGATGAGGAATGACAAACCAGTGCCATGTCCTGCAGATCACTCATGTACTGCTGTAACGAGCCTCACTGCTATAGCAAACAAGGCTCTGTTTCGACAGCTTAAAGAAAAGCACAATTTCCTCAATCATAACCAAATCTCATATTTAAAAAGCACGTGTGACTGCTTTTGCTACATACATTTGCACAGAAATTCTCATTACTAATGATGACCTTCAGGTACTATAGTCATAACAACAAAAAAAGACCTTGACCTGAATATAAAGGAAGCAACAATACGTAACTGGGAGTGCCTTTAAGAAGAGCTAAACTACCCATATTCCCAAATATTCCATTGATCTAAAACCACGTCTAGATATAAGATACTCGTGCACTCAAATTCTGCAGGTAGCGAGATGTCTTCACAGAGCATGGCATCAGAAGAGTTAAGATATTTGGTTCTTTGTCCAGTCCACTAAACAACAATCGCCTGCCCAGCACCCTTGGGTCACTGCAGCTGACACATGGCACGGTTCCCACACCCAACAGGCTTCTCCATCTCACTCCCAGGAAACACAAGTGCCTGGCTTGGAAAATACAGCTTGAATCGCACCTCGCAACACTGCAAGCCTGTGTCAAATATGTACAGAAATATAGAAAATTAATTTTAGTTCCTAACTACACCGCGGTACTTCCCAAAACAAGGGCAAAGTTTTCCACTTGAAGCAGAAAAACAAACTACAGGAAACAGGGTGGAACAGCAGCAGATTCCACCCGTAAGAGCAGCGACGTGACATGGCTCACGCGTTCATTTTTAGATGAGTATTTGGGGGGGGGGACGACAGTTTTACATCAATTCTTTTTCCAGGAATCACAAACACAGAGTCCCCTTTCTTCATTTCAATCTCTACAGAATCTCCAAAGATCTGGAAGACAACATTAAGAAGGAAATTTTCAGATAAATTCAGCTGATAAAAAAACTATCCCGAACAAGAAGCCTTTTGAGCTCAAAGCAGGCACGTGCTCAAGTGCTCACACATAAACTTACATTGCTTTGTTTGGTTGATTTTGGTTTGTTTTTTTTTTCTTGTTTGTTTTGGTTTTGTTTGTGGTTTTTTTGTTTGTTTATTTTTTTAAGAAGCATGAGCTATTATTCTTCCCTCTCATTGCTGCACATGGCTACCCAACAAAGCCATACACAAACATTTCATCCAGTGCTTTAGCAGCGAGTTCCCCCAGTGCAGATCACAACCTAGGATGAACAATCCATTATTCTGCACACACAGGTACTTTGGCTTTTTGAGAAAGACTTTTAAACCTCCATACTTTAAGCTTTTCAGTGTCATTTTTTTGATTGTGAAGAATGACTTTTCCATCTAACTTTATGTAACTGGAAGCAACATAAGTGTTTTTTCATAGTATATTGCCACTTAGTTTATTTTAATGCTTAAAGCAGTCAGATACAGGTATCTGGTATATAAATTCAAGCTACTTACAAGTTTGCTGACAGTGTATACAAAAAGCAACTGTACCTCAGCCTTTGTTTGCTTAAATTAATTATTGCTTCCAGGATACTCAGAAGATACTTCAATTTGGTCTAAAAGCAGCAAGCCCACTCCTGTCCCCTCTGCAAATTTCTAAGCAGCAAAGTGCCCCAATTTGTATGTAACAGGAACAGAAGGTACCCAGTCACCTTTGGGAGCAAAGAAAAAGATTTCTGAGCCTTTGAAAATGCTCTGCAGGTCCCCAGAGAGCACTCCCTGAGGGTGCGTGGCAGGGGGACCGGGTTCAGGGACCTGCTGGGAAAGCTGGATAAGGTAATTAGAACATCAGCACAGGAGGTGTCTAGGTGTGCAGTCAGCAGCCAAGCCGTATGCTGATTCCTGAAACACTGCCTTTTTTGGTCTGCTTTTCAAAGAATTAACCTCCCAGAACATCCAAGTCAATTACACACACCATTTTTATTAACATTTGCATAATATTTGGATGTAATCACAGCTCTTCACTACCCACAGCTTATAAAAAGGACGGCAAGAATTGTTCTTTACCAAGTATCCAGCTCCACAATCCACTTCAAATACCACATACACTGATTCAGTATCCTCCAGTGCTCCTGTGTGCATCGGGTCATTTAGAGTTAACAAGATTACTCACACCAATAAAAACCCTGAATCAGAACTTCACTGACTAAGGTCATGACTGTGCAGCACAGTGCCCTTGGGATAGGAAATTAAACTAATAACTTGCAGGTCTTACTGTAGATTCATACCTTCATTGAAACAACCTTTCTTCCTCATTAGGAGCTGTAGTTTCAAAGGAAACATTACTCCATTTGCAAGACCTCTGTAACTGGTAGTTATGCATCAAGAGTAAGACAAACTGATTTTAAAAATAAAAATATAAAACCCAGAAAAATCACACCATGCTTTAATGACAAAATTGTGAGGAAACTATGAATGAGTTAAAAACTCAGGTGATGGGAAAGTCATCAAAAGTAACAACCAAGAGCTGGTACCGCCCAAATCTAGCCCACAAGTGGCATTTTAAGAATGAATTGAAATGAAAGGTGTGATAGCATTTCCTAGTTCTTGGACACTTGTCTCTTACAGGCAAGAGGAACGCCTTTTACGTTCTCTCTGCTTTGCTAAATATGTATAGTTGTAGTTACTCAAGAGCACAGATAGAATATATGAGAAAAAAACCCTCACTTTCAAATCTATGATACTATAAAAATAAAGGAAAACTCCTCTAAAGCCAAATGAAAAGCCTGGCCTTTATTTAAAAGGTCAAACATTCTTCACAATAGCTTCTGCAATGAAAAAGCAGAACTTCACAGCAAGAGACACTGGGTGATGCTTCCCAATAGTTTTCCAGGGTTTTTTTTTAATGAAAATACGCATGATCTCATTTTGTATATGGGCAACTAACACATTTCTTGGACCAGAACCTGTATTTTATAATTAAAAAAAAACCAACTACAAGTGCATTGTTAGGGTTCTGCAGGTTTATTTTACAAGGTTAAAATCTTTAAGTCATAAAATAAACCTTATGCCATCAAAAAAAGGAAAGAAAAAGGCTTCTTGTTCTGAACAACAGGATTTCATAGTATTTCATCATGGCACTCTTGAAACACTTTAGTAGTACATCTGGAAAGACACAGGAATCATTTTAAATCCTAATGTACATAAGCCCAAACAGCGTCACACAGAGAAATATAAATTTCACCCAATCTTCTCATCAAAACATCTCTAAGACCTCATATATGGGGCATGAAACTGAGGAAACTGCCTCCCTATTTTCATCAGATTTTTTTCTGTAGTATCTCAAGCTCTTCACCATGCTGCTTAGAAGACTGTGAACTCTGGGCAATTATAAATTCATGAGTATGTGCTGTGCACTACTCAGAGGCAAAAGTCAGTCATCGGATTTGTTTGGGAAAGCCTGACGAGACACCAGCGCACTCAGAGTTTCCTACCTATTGCTGTAATGGCTTCCAAAGAGCCGAATCCACTTTGGGGCTTCAACTATTTTTAGGTACTTTTAAAAAGAGTTTATATTTTGCCCATCACGTAATCAAACAAAACCAGACAGCAGCTGGATAAATCCATTCCCACAACCCTCCAGAGTGTCAGGGATGACGCTGCAGTGAGAGCCGACCTCCTCACCTGTGCTACAGCTCAAAGCTGTGGGGTGGACAGGGCTGATGCTGAAGCCCTCATGGTGGCCACCAGATCTACGTGTGACCAGGCCATTTAAACAGCAAACCTGTAACGAGGCTGCAAGCCTATCCCCATCTGCATTTCCAGCTCAGTTCTTCAGAACTGTGGGAAGCGACTGTTGTAACAACTCCGAGTTTTAAAGTCAGTGTCCATATCGTTAGTTCAGATGGAGTAACTCTGACCTATCCTTAGGGTAAGACAGGAGCTGCAGAGAACTGTTAGATTTCGCTAAGGGTAACATATAATAACACTTCTGAACAGTTCCTTTGTGCTACTCAAGGAAAAGATGTGTTTTCGTGGAGGGACACGTGTATGTTTCCATACGGAAAGCCTGGGAGATAATTTGAGGCAAAAAGTGATTTCATTATCTAAGTGCAGAACAAGGAATAAGATCCTTTAACATAACCATGTGCTAGTAGAGCTACGTAGCTGACTTTGAAAAAGTAGGGACCTGTTAAAAATAATTGTTTGTTCTCCTTTTGCAAGAAAACCTAACTCAGACACTTTCTGAAAGCAATAGCACAGTAAAACTGGCCAGAAACAGTCACACAGAAGGCTCTTAATGAAAAGTAAGAAAACAAATGCAGATTCCCCCTGCACTCATGGTGGGGGGAAAATTAAGAAAAAAGATATTGTCTGGTCACGGAGGGTCAGAGTACCTCTGGCAACAAAACAAAAAGTGATTTTTAATTTTTTTCCTCTCTTGGATGAGGCAGGGGAAGGTAAGCGTGAAGAATGTTCTTCATGGTTCTAAGAATACCCATGGGTCTTCATTATGAGCTTACTAGTAATAAAACCCCCAAACTTCTTTATTTCTAAAGAGAGTTGCACAGTGCAGCACGTTTGTCCCCTCCAGTGATAAGGTTTAGAAAGAAAGGCTTCTGAATCCTACCCTGGTACTGCTGCCGGTCTAGGGAACAGCAGAGACAGCCACAGCATTCCAACAGATTTCCCCCAAGAGGTCTCATCTCCACTTGGTTACACTTCCCCCTTACACCCCCCTTTCTCTGCCCCATGAATCTCTCCCGGCCACACACTTCTCCTTTTGCAGCTCTCCTTCCTGCCTGCCTCCTCTGTGCCAGCCAGAGATAACGCTTTAGGAAACAGCCTTTTCCACTACTTCTGTTTATCATTTTAGCTCCGTCTGCCCTCAGTGGCTGACTCCAACACACCCAGCTCCTCCCTGACCTATTTACAGGCACGACTGCAACCATTAACATACATAACAGGAATTTTTCCATGCATATAATTAAAAATGGCTAAATGTGTTCCATTCAGGTGTTCAAATTCTGCTTCGGGAGTGGAATTAAGCATTAAAAAAAACTTACCTTGAAAAAATCCACAAAACCTCCATTTTATTTGAGAGCACTATTATTAAAAGAAGATAAACTTAATCTAGCACATATCAGCCAGGATGGGGTCAGTCATTAATATTACACAACTTACTGGCTTTCTAAGTTTATTCTTTTCTAGCATATGCATTTTTTATGGCTAGCAATAAAAGACATACACAGAAGTGAAGTATGGATGTCTCATGTCCAAAACATCATTATTATAATCTAATAATTGTGTACAAGAAGAGTGTGTTCATCATCTATGAAAAGAGCACTGGCTGGCTGAAAATCTGGGAAGACAAGACAAGAGGGTGCTGCTTTTACTCAACACTCAGAAGAGCTGAAGGTCTGCTGTATCAGCCATCATATGTGCTTATGAGACAGCTCTCTCGTAGATAACCTCTTCTTCAGGATCATTTTAGCATCCTTATGAGAATTACAGCAGTTATTTACATGCAGCAGGTATCACAGAATCATGAAAGTATCAAAGATATTTTTATCTTCCATAATACAGTAAAGCATCCATAAGTGACAGCCTGCACCATGAGAGCATCCAGCTCTGCACTATACTCATAAAATGGTCCAACAGCCTGGTTTACAACTGTAAGCATTAAATTTCCCAGGCAGCCCCAGTGAAGCCAGAAGTTGCTTGGTGCATAAGGCAGCGATGAAGCTCTGCAGGACAGAAGAACACATCGGGGGGGACTGCACAGCAAAGGGGTTTTTTTGTTGTTACCTAGAACCCTCTAAGGGTGCCCATGTACATTTGTCTCTCTGAGGTTTTGAGGCCGGTACTGTCCATGTTTAACAAAACACAGCAGCTGATAAAACGTGAACCAAAACATGTTCAAGGTCACCAAAGAATACAGCAACTACAAATAAACCCGAGGTTTCCAGATTAGAAAGAGCTGGGGTGGGAATTTTGTGGGATGATGATTCGCTGCATTATTTTTTCGTTTTTGGCTGATTTCCCCATCACACACATTGACACAGGGAGCTGGTTTTCTGGCCGACTGAACATTCATAAAATAAATTACCCAAGATCTCTTAAAGGTCTGAATAAAAGCAAGTAAGTGTATCAAATGTATAAACACATGCAACCTTTGCAAGGTATGCACTCCTGCAGTACCTCAACACTACGAGCAGGAGGGATTTCCCCATCACTAAGCACCCTCAAAGCCAGACAAATGCATCCTTCACCCTACAAGCACGATGCCAGCCACACTTTAACAGGGTTCGCATGGGTCAGTGCTGCACTGAGCTATTGGGGAAGGACTGCACACAAAATCAAGACACACTGCTTGCTAAAGTCCTCTCCTATCTCACAGGGTTACAAACCGATCACTAAGGGATTCGAGTAATAAAGCTTGGTCATACAAACTAAAAAATAAAGTATTTTAACTGCATCTTCCCGCTTGGCCACGGGACCTGAACCACAGCAAAAACCCCTGGGTATCTTTCTCTGTTACTGCTGGTCCATTTTTTTCTCTACTAAGTCTGTCCTGTGACAGCTCCAGAACTCCAGGGATTTTTTTCATAGCTTTTTCTATTTTAGGAATAAATATACAGACACAATTTTCCTCCATCTTCTCACAAGTTCACTTAAGGAAAAGCACAAATGCTGTCGTTATCTCACAGCTTGGTCTTGGCAATTATGTTCACGAGAGAACTGGGCCACAAAAACTACTAGTATGCTTGGAGGAACATTGATATTAAGGTCACATTCATATTCACTTCCCCCCTGGCATTTCCAGCCGCTCTTCTCTGAATGTAGTTTAATACTGGGAAAAAAATATGTTCCATCTTAAAACACACATCCATAAATTCACCTGTAAAAATAAACCAGAAAAATCATCGCATTTGAGGGAAGGTTAAAAAGGACTTCATTTGATTCAGCCCCTCCCTCAATAACTCCACTAAAAAAAGCATACAGGTAATTTAGGGTTTGGATATACAGAAAGCAGGGAACGTTGTCTCACTTTCACTGTTTGTTCTGAGAGAAGGATGTGTTCCTTCCATCACCTGAACTGAAGACTGTTGAACTGAACCCATTTCCTTTAGCAGACAAAAAGCCCTATGAGTTACAGACTGAAAGCATATCCCACCATACCATGCCATCGTTCCCACTGTGCAAGAACTCACAGCACTCAGACTCTTCCAGCAACTGGATAATGGAGAGGTCCAGGTCTGTGATTTCAGCCTTAAGTCTTATTTTCTTGGGATTTATCAGGTCAGAACAGGCCCTCAACATTGCTTTAATACAGCTTTTTAGCAGCTTTAACAAAAAAATAAGTTTTAAATAGAACTGGAGGGGAAAAAAAGTCTGCTTCACTGGGCACTGGGATGAGACGTTTACGATTAACTTGGCTTGTGAAGAGCCAGCACTTCACAGGGCAACTCTGAGCCTTTTTCAGGCAAACATAGTTTTGGTTCTAACCAAAGGGAGGTCAGCAGAGGCAGACAGTGAAGAAGAGAAATGGCCACCTTGGTAAGGATATGCAAAATCACAAGCACCTGTCCCCTCAGAATACTCTTTTTTGATTATTAGCATCGCAGTCCTGAAGAATCAATATATAGTTTTGACTGACATTAAATTAATTCTAAGTAATCTATGCTTAAATTTAATTTTTCCACTTGAAATTCAAAATGCAAGTTTCTGTCCTGCATCCTCATGTGCAGGCATATCCTCAGATGAGTTTCAAAGCACAAGGATTTAATATTTCAGAAGTTAAACCCGGAGAGAAAAAATTATCAGTAAACAAAACCTACTTGGTGTCCTCAAGAAAACAAGACAGAAATAAGGGTAAAATAAGGGCTGGGACTAATCTTCTTGCACGCAAAGCAAGCAGACCTGGTCTCCCAGGACCCAGTGGGTCCTTTTAGGAAAAGGGGAAGGTAGATCACCATGGCAACAGAGTATTTTATGAGATGCTTTAGCAGTGCAATATGCTGTGCTATGAACATAATAGATCAGGCGAGAAGCAGTCCTCTTCCAACCAAACAGAAAAGCTTCTAGCAAAAACATGGAGTGCATTTCTCTTTGCAGTAATTGCCAGTAATGAAAAACTGATGTTGCAAAAGACACCATGGATATTGGTAACAAAATTATTATCAAAGCTTCCATTAAAGTTCCCTGGTCCTTGGGCTACCTGATGAGAACATCTAAAGAATGTCAATGAAAGTTAATGAAAGAAAGCTATTGTGAGGGGAAGGTCCAACTTACTAACTGCTGGCCCAACTTCTACACAAAGTACCCAGATCACACCAGATTACTGCCTATCTGCACAAAGATAAAAGGTGACAGAAACTGGGAGGGCGGCTGCAGGGACAAAGGGGTGCTCCATAAAGGTGTCTTCTGTGGATGGCAGTGGCAGGCATCTACACTGGCAAGAGAAATTCAGATGAGACATTGCTAAAACAAGAAAAAAATAACCAAAAAGATACCAAAGCAAGTGAAAGATGACCCTACCCTAAAGAAAAATTCAGAACTATCTTTATTTGTGCTCGAGCAGCAGCCAAGCAACTGGCAGCTGATGCTGGAATGTGTGTTCAAGGGCTCAGCAGCAACAAATGCCAGGCTTATTGGTAAACATTGCATAGGAAAAAGAGACCGTTCAGAGGCTGCTGAAAGATATGATTGAGTTTTGTTCTTGCTCTAATGATAATGTACTACTTTGAATTGTCACCAAGACAGCCATTTAGTTCTTTGCTATTTTTGAGCAGGCATCTGGAGTAATGACATTGATTTGTATATATTAAATTTAACAACACCAAATGGGTTTCAGTCACTTATCTTGTAGATAACATTCATTCATAGCAGAGGTGAGGAAATCATTATGCTAAAACAAACCCAGCCAGGTCCACCTTGAGTGGCTCAAACCCGAGAGAAGCAGAGTAGCAGCTGATGAAATGCATTTGTTACAAAAGTAGGGTAGCATACAGTAGTAGTAATATTTTCAGCTACTCGCACACACTGCTGAATTTTAAATTAATTGTAACCACATAGGAAAAAGACCTGGGGGTTGCTGTAGACAGCTCTCTGAAAACATCTGCTCAGTGTGCAGAGGCAGTCGAAAAGGCAAATGGAGCGTTGGGATGCATAAATACAAGGATGGAAAGTCACGCCAAAAGTACCAATGTCACAACAGAAATTAAGGATCAAAGGTAGCATATTACCCAATTACAACATCCCACATCAGATACACGGAAAATGCAGCAGAAATAAAGCAGAAAAAGAAATAAAAGCATTAGATGTAGGGGAAGACATCAACATGAAGGTACACTGAAAATAAAGCCAGGCTATAGAGAGGATAGATAAATAGAAGGGGTAATGATGCGTTAAACAACACGGGAAAAAGAGCAGAGGGCAAGGCTGTCCTTCCTTCTCCCCTCTGAGGAGAGGGGTGCAGCAAGGGATGGTGCCAAAAGGTAACAAGTTTCACCTTGAAAACACAATAGCCAATTCAGATAGACGGACGTAAAAATATTATATACACTATAATTACAAAATATACATACAAATATTGCCATTTAGCATCCCAGTTCTCCACAATCTCCTAATTTGATCTAAACAACCTTCTTCCAGCTGATGCCTGGCTTGCAGCAGAGCAGAGAGGAGCTGCAATGGCAGAGGGACACTGGAGCAGCTGCACCCAGCCGAGACAGGTCCTCGTGCAGCACCTCCTCATCCTCCAGCATCAGCTTTGCTCACCTGAGAGCAGACACACAGCAAGGTTCCCAGCACATACGAACCACACAGATCTAACTCTGCGGGGTTAAAACCCAGCTGCCTGAGTCAGTGGTGGCCCAGCGATTTCAAGAGACAGATGTTTAGGCATCACTTGACCACCTGCAGCTTTGTTTATTTGGACAGATATTGAGATAAAATTACTACAAGTTAACATTACTGTGTGAGCAAGGCCCTAGCTGCACAATTTATGTCCTCTGCTGTAGCAGGGCTGCCCTTGCAGGAAAAAGAAAAGAGGTCAAGACCACCAGCTACAGCTGTGTGTCCTGAATTCTAACTCTACACTACCAAGCTTTTGACAGAAACTGCCCGTATTCCATTCAAAAACAATCTTCTACTACGTTTTTCTGCAAACCTTGCCTCACCAGCAAGCCTTTGACAATCATAATAGAATTTCAGTATCATAAAATAATCTTGGACCTCATGCAATTAAGCCATTAACCTTTTCTAACAGCAACCAAAATGGTCTTTTTGCTGATTAAAACATCTAAAGTTCATTCACTGATACGATCTTGATGCCCCACTTGTTACCTTTTTAACCAGGCAAAAAAAAAAAGCCTGAATGGAGATTAAATAATACATGAGGTTTTTATCTAAAGACAACTAAGCTTAACTGCTACAGTAAAGCTTTCATCACCAGTAAGGTCTTTGCCAAGAGTATTTTCCCCTGCAGGCTATGTTGTTGGACTTAAATCAGAAAGTCTGTCTACTCCAGTCTTCCTTTCTATTAAGACACCTGAAAGTCCTTTTCCTACCACAAGTGCTGGGTGAAATACCCATTTTCCTACACCTCATCCTCCTCTCTGCTCACCATGCCAGCCTTTCACCTGTTTCAGTATGGATATTCAGCTTAAATTCCTCTACGAAACGTATCTGTGCGAGTTAGATCAATCTAAGACTACCACAAAAATACACCCTGCATAAGATTAAAGCAAATTCTTCACAGATAACCCAATCTTTTTTGCCCAGGTAAATTCATACAAACACCTATGCAACCATTCCTACCCTGTGATTGCTGATTCTTTTCCACTTAATCTTTTATCATGAATAATTTAGACTTTGGGGAAGTATGTGAAATTAGGTTTGAGTCTGATACATTTGTTCAGCAAGTTTTCAATATGAAAATAATCTTCTGCTGATGAAGAGAATCACACAACCTCACTACAGCAGCAGCAGCACTGAACATGCCCACAGGATAAAGCTTTCCTGCTGCTTGATAATGTTCTAGGTTATACTGAAGGCATTCGTGCAGAAGACATCAGCATTCATAAGCAAATACTCATTTTAGGGTCCATAACAGGTTTATGCACAAGGTGCTTATTTTCCCAGAGAAAGGGTCCCAAACACTTGGCTCTGGAGAGAATATAAATATTATTTTGTTTTGCAGGTGGGAGAAATTTAAATGTTTTGCCTGGCTGAACATTTCCATGCCCATTTTATCAGGCTCGGCCATACTCACACCACAGAAAACCCTTTTTTTTTTGGGTGAGGGGTTTTTACTTTTAACAAGGCCATTATTTTTTTTATTCTAGAATTGCCTTAAGATATTTAAAAGAAATTCCACGTGAAGGATTTTACGAACACACCCAGTAACAACAATTCTCTAAAAAACACAAACGTGGTATTTTAAAGTGAGAGAATAGAACCAAACTCACTCAAAAGTGCTGGTACATCCTCTGCCTTCCCATTCCCTGAAGCAAAACTCCTGCCTGCTTCCCTGCGAAAAGCCTCCCTTTTCATGACATCATCTGTTCAAGAGTCTTAAACATTAATTAAGCCTAACAGCCTTCAGAGATGTTAGCACAGCTATAAAAAGTTTTCGGAATCGAGTGGCTACTGAAGGAACTGGCATCTGATCAAATTTTCAAGAGTTATGCTCCCCGCTTTATGAATAAATCAAGGAATTACCAGTTTGTGAAAGTCTCCAGGATTATTTTAGCTCATGGTGCCCGTGTACGTATTAGCAGTCCTGTTTTATGGATTCAGTGTCTAAGGCACAATGAACCAAAGGGTGTACTGGTGGCAGAGCTATGAAATAATCCAATTCTGTACCTTAGCCAGAAGATTATACTTAATTTTTTACAATTTATTTATATGCTTAAATGAAGCTTAAAGCTGACTGAAAGACTTAAAGATAATTCTGCCTTTTCTACACACTACGGCGTTTAAGAGATGAATGGTTTTGATCAGGGACAGCTTCTCAATTGCAGGTTAGCTTGGAAGACCCATTATTTTGTTTTGATTACCACTAAGCACAACTTTCTGAGCCACTGTGCGAATGAAGGAGGTTTTCCTGCAGACTGGGGCATATTATCACTAATTAAAAGAATTAAAAATTATAGTGTTAACTAATAAATTCATGATAGTTCAATATTTTACTGTACAGTCACATCAGCCCAAACTCCTATAGGAGCTCAGGGGACTTCAGAAAGTCCCTCCTCCCATTAGAAGGGGATACTCCAGGCAGGAAAACTGGGGCAAAAACTTCTTTCTGGGTCTTCCTATGTATAGCACAAATGTATAACTAAATCTACCACCACAACAACAAAGGCCTTGCAAGGATTACCAGGACTACCATGAATTTCACATCTACATCTTATAATTTTAAAGCAGTTGCCTCCAAGGACAGAAACCCTTCAGGGGAAGCTGCACTGAACTCTCCCGATCAGCCCTTTTGTATAAAATAATATATAATTTTTTGTATAAAATAACCACAGAGCTTTGTGAATTCCTCTTCACAATATTCGTAATACTGAAAGAAAAAAAATCAGCACTTTTGGAAATGTAACTACAGGAGAAATACACTGAGTATTTGTATTCAAACAACACAGAGCTGAACATTCCTAATGGAGCCAAATTTCAGTATATTGTGACTTAAAAAAAACAACCTTGGAATAAATAACCACAGGAGTTATCTTGCAAACACGAACACAGCAGCTTCAAATGGTCTGAAGTGATGCTGTGTGCAGGCACTGCTGGAAAAGCACAGCTGCATTTCTCCTTGGTCAGAAACAAACTTTCCCAGAGAACACGAGAGAGGATGAAGCACTTACAGAGCAAACCTATCCTGTGCTTAAACTCTCTATTAAACATAGATGAAGCTGAGCAGAGGAACTGCCTTCTCCTCCTCTTGTTCCGCTAAGGAAGTGGGACACAGCGGCGAGGTTCAGCTCCAGGCTTCCCTTTTCCCCTCCCTGCTCCACTCCCCATGGCAGAAGGGGATGGGGACAGCTGATCCTGCCCAGCTTTGCAAAACTGGCTCCTGGTTACGAACGCAGCACTGCAGTTTTCCACTGAGACCTGTGGCAAGGTTCACCCAGCTTGCAAAGGTACAGTAACTACAGGAAAAGCCCACTCCTGCAATCTAGGAGGCACCGGTCGCTAGGAGTAGGAAAAGCACTTCAAGGACTTGCCCTTTTCCCATGAAAACCTCAGTAACAATATAATTCCACCCTTCCTCAGATATTTCACCCTGTGTCCCAGAAGATAAGGTGCTCACTGCATGTTTCTAAACAAGAGAGCTGCCTTCCCAACATCGCTGCACCCAGTGCCAGTGACTGGGAGAGCCCAGCCAGTGCTCCTCCTGCTCCCTTCCACACAGCCACCCACACAAGGATGGGCAGCCCTCCTAGCCTGCCAAACCCCACGCTGAAATACATCCAGGAGACATGGCAGGAAGACAAACACACACGTCCTGGACAGCTGAGGGAGCAAATTCAGGGAGTATTCCCCAAGCATGAGATGACTACAGCTTCTGCTACAAAAGGGAGCTGGGTAAGGTGCCACCACAGAGTCCTGTACCCTGACAGCCCAGCTGTCTGCCCTCCAGCTGCTTCCCAAAGCTTCATAGCTTGCCCTCAGCGAGTCAACCCTCGCTTAACCACCAAACAGGGCAAGCCTTAAAGCTCACTTGGACTTGAAAGTGGGTCTGGACATGGCAGCATTCCACTGACACTCCAGGGCTTCTCTGGAGCTCCTTGTGTGCCTCCAGGCAAGACCTCCCCTGCATGGGAATCCAGACCTCCACACTGAAGAAACCAGCACGGCAGCTTGTGCAGGTGTAGGTTGGGTTTATTTGGACAAAGCCAGAACAAGAACAGATTCTTAGACTCTGCAAGCCAGAGCTCTGTATCTTGCATGTTCATCTTGCAGGAGAGCCACTCCCTTAGGTAGCCTTTCAAACCACGTCTGTCCTCTCCTCCTTCACCTTCCTCTCTCACTCTGCCTCTTCAGATGGCAGAACGGGGAGATCTGTGTTCCAGGGCAGGCATCCCCATCACCTACAGCCCAAGCAGCTCCTTGGCTCTTCAATTTCCAGCTTGCAGAGAAATGCCAGTTGCAGGTGGACATCCCAGCTGGGCACAGTTCCACGACATCCTTAACCCCATCCTCCTTGTGCTGCTGCACACCCCAACATGACCACACTGAACGTGAAGCTACACCACAACATATTCTCCAGCCCTACTGCAGCAGCTACACCGTGAGCTTGCTGGCAACTGCACAGCCCTCGCAGACTCACTTCTGTGTCTGAGAGCTGCAGCTACCCAGAAACTCCACAGCAGCACAGACCCATTGATCCAGTGAGAGGACCTACTTGAATTGCTTGTGAGCAGTGGATCTACTTGAATTGCCTGTGAACAGCAGATGGCTCGAGTGTTACTTTAACACCTAGGGTTAAAGAGATTTTTGGGTTTATTTTAAAATGGGGAAGGTCTCTCCGACCTATTCTGTACTAAAACCAGAGCTGCTCCCTGGCGACAGCAGGACGAAAATGAAATTTCAAAGTGGAAACACATTTTCACAGTAGTGCTAAAGATCAGAAATGGAAGAAAGCCCACTTTGAAAGATTCCACTTAAGTGTCCTCATTAAAAAGGGAGAAACAGTAGCAGTGTGTAATTATTAAGCTCATCCAATATACTTTGAGTCCTCAACACTCAATTATATTTATTGAGACTCCAGAAACCACCATAAACAGTTTGAGAGCATGTAGCATCTGCTGCTTTTAAGATGAGTCACAGTAGGAAACTCCCCTATATTTTCTAGGAACCAACGATTGAAGCAGGGATCTGACTATGTATGCACCCACACACACGAGAAGAAATAACTGCCATCAATAAATCCACATTTCATTTGACATACTGACTGCAGATTTCAAATAAGAGATTACAATTAGAAAAATTATTTTGGGAAAACATTCCCCAATTTAATTTGAATGCAACAGAAAATTTCTCAAGACACATCAAGGACAGAAGACACTGGAAAAAAAAGAGAAGCTCATTTAAAGAAACTGAAGGAATTTGAGGACATTTTGAAGGAGAAAAGTAAATACACAAGAGAACTTCAACAGCCCACAGCACTCGCCTGCATTTTCAAGCACTGCATCATTACCTGCACAATCTCTTAGCACATCTGTCCCTCCCCAAAGTTTAAATAATCTCAGCTCCCCACCCCGAGCTTCTGTTTTATCTGAAACTGGGAAGGATCAAACTCCCTCTCACCTTCCTACTTCTCTCTGTTTCAAAATGCTACACCAGAAACGCCTCATTCCCACCAGGCAGAGTCCTTCCCTCGGCCCCAGACGGTCCCTGTCACGGAGACACTTGGCATTACTCTGCTGACAGCAAGACCCTTCACACTGCAGAGCTGGTTCATGCTGTTCCTCCTCTCAATGCTTGGCAGTCCCAGGGAAGCCTCTTGGAGGATACCTCCGCAGCAGCCTCTAGATTGGCCTCAGGAATAAACCCTGATCTGTCCTGAATTTAAAAGCACTCTGGTTATGCTCACCTCTTACTTTCCAGCCTGCCACTCCCTTCTATAAGCAAGGGATTGCAATGGGCAAAATCTAAATGTACCAGGGTTCTAGGTTTGAGGTTGGTTTGCTGGAACAATACAAATTTTTTAAAAAATCAGGTCAAATTACGGGATGACCTTCTAGGGCAGGAATGCAAATTCACCAACAAGGTAGAATTAATTTTTACTTTAGTAGGTACTGGAGACATGTCTTTTGCTAGGCACGAATTCAAGATCCAAGGCAAACTTTTATGAAGTTATTTTATATGGTTTTGACTAATTTCAACATTTTTACTCCGTGGTCAAGACAGCTGCAAGGAAACGAGGAGGATACAGGGTTTCTGTGAAGATTCATACAGTCTTGGAGCATTGCTTGTCTACTTCAAGCTATTTTTGCTTTTGACTTCTAATCTGATAACGAGAGCTCAAACATTTGTGTGCAAGTAGCAAACTAATAACGCTTCCAGATAAGCCCTCAGGCTCCTAGAGTTACTGAACAGTACCAGTCTCACCTTCAGAGAGCACAAGATGGCCTTCTTGAATTACCAGGACTCTTGATAAAAATCCAGTAGGACAAAAGAGAAATTCCACCTCACTCTTGAAAGTTACATCCTCACCTGTCAATGGGGTGAAGTTAAAACCAACCCACCACGAACCAGAGTCAACCTTTCCCATGAGGTTGAACTACTTGGAATGATGGTTGCTTACACAAGCCCACTGACACGGAGTAAGAGTCCCCATTTTTCACCATGAAAGTGCCTGCAAAGAGAGTCAACAAGCCTTAGTATTTGAGTACAGAGAACTATTTTCTATCCCAGTAACAGTCCACAAGAGGAAGTTTGGTCTTGCTGAGAATTAGTCCCCAGGCCCATACACGGTCCCTCTACAGCCACAGAGCAATCACTAGCTCTTGCTTAAGACACTTGCTGTAAAATGGGAACTCCCTCCCCTTATTGCCTGCAATATTTATACTGAACACGAATTTCTCCGAGTGTGAACTTAAATCTATTTCGACACAGCTCAGTGAAATGTGGCACTGGATGTGAACAGCCTCTACTGGAATAAATGAGCAGCACTATGTCAGAAAGGACAAACAGAAGTACTAATACTTGTGACTTGTAAGTAGCTGAACTGTTTGATGGAGAAAAGCACACCACCACTGCTCCCCTCACTCACAAGAACTACATGAGCTGATTTTCCAGAAGGTTTAAGATCCAGCAGTGTCTCCAGTCAGTGAGGGCTCCTGCACACACAACAGCAGTCCTTGCCAGAAGAGCCACCTGAAGGACACCTGCAGAACCTGCGCAGTGACCTGGTTGCCCCAATTTAATTTTCAGCTGCACAGCATCTCCGAGATGCCCTTACAGGATGCAGAAAGGCCTCAGCATCACACTGTCCTCAGTACACCACCACCTACCCATTATTCCAGGCTGAATTACACTAAAGGCTTCGGGATTCTTACACTGCAGCTCTACATTCACCCAATCTGGATGAAGGAAAGACCCAAAGATTTTACCTGCGCTGGTACTGGATCAATAAGTAGATTTAAACTGGCCTTCTCCACAGAGTATGCTTCAGCTACCCTATTATACACATGGAGAACACATACAGCTTTCTAAATGCTTCTTAGAAAACCCCCTGAAGTACATCTGTATAAATTCTTCAATTTGAAGACCACCAACTCTCAGCATTGCATCACTCGTACCTCCGGCCAACAGCTGAACACGAGCACTGGCATTTTAAAATAGTGTTTTAAAAAAACATTTCACATACATGATTGCTCCAGGAGTGTTACTGAAGGAGACAGAACCATTTCCATGGCACGCCAACAGTAACACAGCAGGCCATCATCCCACAGCTTGCCATGTGTATATTTTATTAATCAGCCACTATACTGTAAATACGGCGCAGAGTGCAAAATAGTTTCCAAAGCTGCAACTGAAATGTCAGTATCGAGCTTAAAAATTCATACATGAGCTGGATGGAGGAAGCCTCACCACTATGCAAGAACAGAACTATTGGAGCATTTTGCCACCAGAGATGGACCAATACCTGAGAAGCACTAAGAGAAGCAGAAGCAGCAATGTCATTTAATGTCTGAATGATGAATACATTTAACCATCTATTTAATTTCTACCATCACATCAATTTTACATCCCTTTCAATCATACATTCAACACAGACCAAGGGAAAAAGAAGCCAAGTGTGCACTGTGAAGGACAGCACTCCAACCACAGGCTTCAAGAGCACCCTGACCCTCCCATCCTACCACCCACTGCCAGAAGAGACTGGGCTTACTGAGAAAGTGAGATAAATTAACAGTCAAAACAAACACAAAGTGCTCTGTAAATCTCAAAGGGTAACCGAAGTCAAACGCTAAACAAACCTGGTAGATTTTAAAGGCTACACAGAAACCAAAGTGTCCTTCAAAAGGCTGTACTATCTTGTGGTAGACAGACAGAGCACAGGCACTTTAAGGACGAGGAACAAGATGACCAGCACAGAAAAAGAAGTGCATCCAATTAATCCGAAGCACATTTTTGACAGCCAATCAACATATATCATAATTAAAATTAATTACAGGCCAGCAAACTTTCTAATGCTCAGAAGCTATTCAAACATATTCCACAGCAAAATCTTGTTCGTTTTCTGATGTGCATTTGTCCTTGGAAATGTTGGGGGGTTGGGATCTGGGTTTAAGCCAGTCCCACCCCCGACAGCAGAGCTTCTTCACTACCTGCTGGAAGCTACACACTTCACCAAGTAAAGCTGGCAGCAGTACACATGGGTTCAAGATTTCCACTTGAACCAACAAAAGTTTCTCAATTCAATTCAGTAAATGCATCATTTGGCATGCACTTTGGGAAGGAAGAAAAAATTTTTAAGCTGTTTCTGAAAACAGTGGAAAAATGCCCAGATTACTATATAAAGATTCTGGAAATGCTGCAAGGAATTCAGCTACTGGTACATATTCTTCTGCCTCTACTGGCCTGGAAATGCCTCTCAGCCCTGTATTTCTTTCCAGAGTTGGTTTATGCAACCAGTAACTGAAAGCATTTCCCATCAGGTCTTTCTTATTTAATATCAGATACTGTAGATTTCAGTGCAGCTTCTTAAGCAGAAAATACAGATGACCCACTGCAAAGATAGACAGGGCCTAATGTGAGCTCAGGGAATGAACTGGCCTTTGGGGAAAGGAAAAGGCAGCGAGAGCAGCAGATCCTTCAAGATGAACATGAAATGAGATCTCTTGGTAATAAGGAAAAATTGGTACCTAGGATACACCTGTTGTGCAGAGAGAGGAAACCTTGCTCTAGATTAGAGACGTTCAGACTTTCACAACCAAACTGAGTCAGCATGAGACAGTTTAAAGCACTATAAATATAATTTCAAAACACATGAAGAGTCAACGAGGACAGGAACTGCATGCCCTGGTACCCCAGTGCCCAACATTTCACTGCCACGCCAGTTTATTAAAGGTTACCATAAGCCATACCCACCTCTGTTCTTTCACCCCCAAAACTGTAGTGGGGAACCTACCCCTGCACACAGGAAGTTTTTCATATCTTCTGATCATTGCTGTTTTGAAGAGCTGTTGTGACAGGTCAGCAGATATAGGCAGTACAGACTCCAAATGCTGTCACCAGCCTTTGAGATGAGCTGATGGCTCCACAGCCATTCCTCACCGGGGGCAGCAACACAATCTGTGCAGCTGGCAGGCTGACCAAGGATCCGGAGACAACTCAGGATCCCCAGGCTCTCTCGTTACCAGGGGCTGAAGGATACTACCTGGCGTGGAAAAAGCATCCACGCTGCTTGAGTGGTACTTACCATGGCAACCAGAGGGCTTCTATGAAAAACTTCCTTAATTTTCTTTAAGAAAGCCTAGAATAAACACTATTAATGCTGCAGCAAATGCACATGGCTACGCACTAGACTTGAGGATTGCAGAGTTTTGGTGGCTTTTACTGGCATCTAATACAGGGGAAAGAAGCAGGGAGCCAGGAAAACATTGCTGTGGGCATTTAGAAAACTTATTTTAATAGTGCATTTTAAGACCAGTAACCCTGGAGCAAAATGGTTGGAACGTTTGCTTCCATCAGTGTTCTGATAGCACACCAAGCAGCTCTCAGGGGGTGGATGTTTTAGGCCAGTGCAGCAAAACAGACTGATCCCAGGAAGCAAAGCTCACCCACTGTGGCAAAAATCAGCAGTGGAAGGGTGAGTTTATTCATCCATTAGGCTGAAGAGCTTAAAATGGAAACATTCTATATGTCTCTCTTCAGCCCAGGATGAACAACTCAACAGAAATGAATCACTACTACAGCGAGTGACTGGAAAACACACTGGTGGAAACTGATGGTATCTTTTGCCTCTCCCTCCTACCCATGAAAAAGTCCTTACGATCACATTGTCGTGTGTTCTTGCGAGGAGGGAGCTAAATCAGATCTACTATTTTTAACATTTTCCTTTAATTAAGCTTCTGTGTTTCTCCAGCTACAGAGACTGATCTGCAAGGTCTCACCTCTCCCTGAAATCCCTACTGTGCTGTATCCACAACTGCAAAAATCAACAGCAGACACTTGTGAAATGCATCAGCTTTGGAGGTTTAAAAAGGCTTAAGGTTTAATGAATAAGACTGGAGTGAAAAAGTAACCTGTGTTTAGTGAAAAAAAATTCTTCAAAACAGCTTCATTTACCAAACACTTTGATTAAAAAGAAAAAAAGGAAAAAAAAAAAGAAGAAATATTCACAATGAGTTAGAAGCTAAAAATAACTGCCCAGCTGCAATTCCCACCTTATGTGGATGGGCAGAAGTGCTTCCTTCTCCCCCACCCCAGGAGCAGGCACGCTCACTTCCTTCTTCATTGCAACATCAGAAGCTGAACTTGGTGCTAACCAAGCCACAAAGTCCTGCCCAGAATTTAAAGTCACGCCCCACTAATTACATAAAATAAGCTCTTAGTGCAAGCAGTTCAAGAAAATCAATTTACTCAACTTCAATTTTGCCTTCAATTCCAAAAATATTTTGACTGGTCATAAAATAGAAAAGCAATTTCCATTTCTGAGTTGGCTCCCTCCACCCAGATGTCTCATTAATTATTTCTTATTTTAGATCTCACTGTAGAATATCAACACGTTCATTTATCTTGCTGCCATGTCAATACAGGGATAAAAGCCCTTCCCAAACACTCAGTCTTTTAAGGAGAACAGTAACATTTAAAGTGTATTTGATCTTCATTTTCTGTACACAAAACCTAAGAAGGGAGGATAGTGACAGTGGGTGAGGGAGAAAAAACAAAGGAAATCTAGGGTAATGCTAAAGTTAAACTCCATTGTGCAGATGTTGCACTCAAAAGGTAGATCTAGACATCAGAGTAATGCAGAAAAGCAGTAAAGATCCTCCAAAACCTTTGCAAGCTTCCAGCAAAAAGGCAATCTGTTCCTCCCTGACCTGCCCGCTCTAACAAGGAGGCAGCACACATGGATTCATGAACAGAGAAACCCCTCTACGTTGCAGTTTTTCCTATGAGAAGACAGACTAAATCACAAGGGTTAAGAATTTGTGTTCTACTGGTACCTTGACACTAAAAAGACCAATTAAAAACCCACTTAGATGGCTCCAGGTCACCCAGCTCGTATGAACCCACCTCCAGAGGGAACACTGCCTGTTGGGCACAGCACCCTGGGCAGGGTGTGCCACATACCCAAGAGGTTACCAAAATCCCCCCTTACTGCATTTAAATGCAGCTTCCTGGCCACCAGAAAACCACCAAAGTGCAGAAGCCTGGTTTTAAATGCCCAGCTTTAAAAAAAAACCCAAACCAAACCCACCAGCAAACCTCCTGCCCTGGTGCCTGGAAGGGCAGCCATGCGCTTCATTAAGTCAGCCTGAGCTTTGTAACAAACCAATCCTCAGCTGGGAGGAGGTAGATTCCACCCTACATCCCCCTTCTACTAATAGTAGTAGCAAACACTTGTGGTTCTGTGACATGAGCAGTCAGCAGTAGGAAGTTCCTCCTGCCAGGCACCCGAGATGAGAGATAACTCCTCACACACCATCTGGCCATCTCCTACCCAGCCACCAAGCTGCAGGAATACAAAAGCACAGGAGTCAGGGGGAGCTTCATCCTGACACTCAGCGTACAGCTGAGCTTCCCAAGAGTTCCTAATTCATGAATGATGACACAAATTAAGCTGTCCTTTGTGTTTAAGGCAACTGGGAAGACAGAGAGCATAAATACGAAAAGCTCGTTGACTTCCTCTCTACACACCCTTGAGACTCTTACCCACAACTTCACCGACAGCAGCTGCAAGTGCTCTTTGGATGAGGAGGCCCTGCCACCAGAAGCCAAATGTGCTGTAACCGACGTGTTTTATTCTTTACACATCCACCACAAATTCCCTGGATGGCTTTGGGAGCCATTCTGAGCCAATGCTCAGAAAGATTTCTGGTGCGCTGTACTGCTTACCCAAAGATCTTCCTAAAGGAAAAAGCAAACAGGCAGAAACCATCCTCATTTGTATTAATGAAACACCAATTGAAGAAAATTAATACGAATTGGTGCTTTTTTTTCTAATTTTAGGTTCTTGGTTATATACTGCAATTCTCACACTTCAAGAACAAATAGGACTTAATATTAAGAAATAACTTTTCACCCTGACATGCTTGCAAGTGCCAGGACCTCACCACTTAAAAATATACTGAAGTATGAAATAAAACTTTGTGTTTGGCAGCAGCTGTTTACTTACATATCATCTTGTAGTCGATATTCTCAGTGCCTACAAGACAAGCATTCTGCTTGGGGTTTTCTCCCACTTCTTAAGCAGGGATGATTTTTCTACCTAGACTACAAAATACTGATCACTGAACATGCAGCTAGATGAGCCAGCCTTTCAGAAAGGCCCTTCCCTGTCTATATATCTGAACACAAGCCCTTTTTTAAAGAAAAAAAAGAAAAAGCAGGGGCAAGTATATAAAGCATCAAACTTGGGTGTCCTAAAAAAGCCCTTCAGGAAACCAGGTAAAACACAGTGAAAGGAGAGCACGTTCATTCCAATTCCAGTCTTCCCCATGCAGCCCCAGACAGCAGAAGCACAGCCAGACCCAAGCAACACTTGAGAAACAGAAAGTGAAACCTGCTAACGTGCTCATTAACCAACTCAGCAGTGGTATGGGTTTGAGGTTTTTTTTTGTTTCATGTACTTCTTAAATTTTTTTTAAGAAAGGTAACTCACTGCAGATTGAGCAGTACTGCCCCTGCTTCCCTGGGGGACATTTCTGTGCCCCAGTCCTATCCCACCACAACCTCTGTAAGAGCTGGTTTTAATTCAGCTGTAACATCAGCTTAAAATTCATGTTAATTTACAGACTCATGATTTAAAAACTCACAATTTCACGCTCCCTAACCCCTGATCCCTACCTCCTCAAGCCCTGCATTTCAATAGAAATCCCTGTTTATTTTTTTTCTTTTAGTCAATATTTTTCAAACCTGTCAAGACACAAAACTTCTTACATATGTAATCACGAAAACATGAAACTACAAAGACAAGTAAGAGTGTCTGGGTTTAGACCTCAGTCGTCAAGGCTGTATCTTGACTTTCAAGTACATGAGTGTGGCATTGCTGAATTTTAAGAAAGTTAAAGTTTAATAAGGTACCATTGCTTATGAGTGACAAGATTGTTTAGTTTGGGAAAAAAAACAATATCTGAGTGATCTTCAAGCTCAGGTTGGAAAGACTAATCTCGAGAGGTTTTTAATACTTGGTTTACACCTTTTAATACTAAATACTAAAATTTCTGTTGTCTAATACATTTTTTTAATGTTTTGTTCAATTTGCAAAGTGAAAATGTGACAGATTAAAAGAGTCGGGCAGATACATAGGAAAAAAGCAGACGAATATACAGCATTTCTTTTGTCAAGAAGGTGCTAAGGGCTTAATAGTGGCAGAATAAGTCATCACCACAATGTTAAACGGCCAAAATTCACTTAGGCTACGGCATGACCTGCATGTAAAACCAGTTGTGAAACAGAAATGAAGTGCTCAAGGTGGACTTGAACATGAATACGTATGCTCTGGTTCTGCTCCAGACCACTGAAGGTCTCTTCCAGCCTCGATGATTCTGTGGAGACTGCTCCAGCGTTGCAGCAGTCGGTATCTGTCCAGGGTAACTGAAGGCGAAGCCAGGAACAGCTACCATCAACTTCAGCTATGGAGACTCCTTAATGAATGGTCTAACACTAACCCAGGCTTAACCAGTTCTCTCATTGCGAGGGCCTTAACCATAATAAGCTCCTTGAACATTCCTACAGTGTTTTCCAAAGATCTCACAGCATGAGGCTACTACTAACTGTGCTCTCACAGCCTTGTGAGGCAGGTATTAGTCAACCCTTTTTTTTTTTTCTCCCATTTAAATTAAGGAAAAAAANAAAACTGAGGCAGAAAGCTAGCAAACAACTTCCCTGTGGATACACAGCTGACTAGTGGCATCCAGAATCCAGATCTTCCAGATTCCAGCCCTGTCATCAGCCAAAAGGCCATCATTATGAAGAAAGAAATTAGTCTGGACTTATAAATAGCATTTGAATATAAGCCTTCCTAAAATATTTGCAAGGAGTTGACCTTAAACACCAGCAGAGCTGCACTGGTAGCCTGGGGCTCCTGGCAGCAGCTTGCACAGCAGCAGATCCAGGTGCCTGTCCCTCTGCCTCTCTGGATGTCTCCAGAGCCTGGATGCAACGCAAACTGTGTAACAGATCAGACCACGATCTCCTCTGACCACCTCTGGCTGGTTTGGGCTCAGTATATTAAGAAACAGTAAGACTGCTCAAAAATATAAACGATGATGTTCTAAAAGACTCAGTGAGGAGAATGAAAATCAACAAGAAGCCTTAGTCAGCAGCTTCCGCTACTTCATTCTAAAGCACCAAATGATCACGGGCAGACTGGCAAAACCTCACTGCAACATACAGCTGGAAACCTGAAATGTAGAAAAGGTCCTCAACACACCTGAAATGTGGAGCACTTGTCCCAGATGATATTCAGCCAGCCTTTAGGATCAAACTGCTCCTACTGTATATCACAGTTTACTTGTGGCTTCTACAGTTCTCAAATGCATAAGTTGGGTATATTTTGATTTATGCCATGTTCATATGGTGAACATACAAAGAACAAAGTCCTTTTCTGGATTACAGCTCCCAACACCTCCAGCAGGTCTAATTCCTAATTTCCCAATTCTTTTCCTGCAGCAAAACACTAAGCCCAATACTGACTTTGTACCAAAAATTCTGCTTCCATAAGAGTTTAACTTCATTTGAAATAATGTACTTTCTGATAAAGCAACCCTAAAATAAATGAAAATTGTAAAGGGAGAGTTAAAGTAAATAAAGTAAAAATAAGACTGAGTAGTAAAAAAGTAATTCCAGTAGCTACTAATTTATTCTAGGTTTAGATACCTGCATGACTACCTCCTGCCCGCCTGGGCCATCAAGCGCTGAACACAACTTTACAACCCTAACATGAGTTTTTCCTCTATGGGAAGACCTGAAAATGGAAAACTTCCATGGGGATCCTCCATGGAGACAAGGCACCACGCAGAACCATACACGAGCAATCCTGAGAAACAACCATCTGAGTGGAACAAGTTTTTTATTTCTATTCCTCACTTGAGGAGCAAAACACGGTCACAGGCAGGGGAGCCATAAAATCCTCCTGGTTTTGGCCGTTTGCTTCCCAAATGAACGTAAGACTCCTGCCTATGAAAACAGGAGCCTCAAACACTTCACCTAGAGGTTCACATCTTTTTGTGCACAAGCAGCAGCAGCGTCAAAATCCACTGCACTCTGCCCAGGATGACAAAACTCATTGCATTAGTATGCATTAAAGCACCGCCTGACTGTGGCGGAGCGGATGAGACCTGACTCTTAACAGAGACTGTTTCCATCCCAGCTCACATTTAAGTCTCAATTATCTTATCTGCTCTGCCACTCGCATACTTTCCAGATAAGAAATGTTTTTCCCCTCTTTTGAAAGCAGCTTAGAGTTAANTGACCTGCATGCAAAACCAGCCGTGAAACAGAAATGAAGTGCTCAAGGTGGACTTGAATACGTATGCTCTGGTTCTGCTCCAGACCACTGAAGGTCTCTTCCAGCCTCGATGATTCTGTGATGACTGCTCCAGCGTTGCAGCAGTCGGTATCTGTCCAGGGTAACTGAAGGCGAAGCCAGGAACAGCTACCATCAACTTCAGCTATGGAGACTCCTTAATGAATGGTCTAACACTAACCCAGGCTTAACCAGTTCTCTCATTGCGAGGGCCTTAACCATAATAAGCTCCTTGAACATTCCTACAGTGTTTTCCAAAGATCTCACAGCATGAGGCTACTACTAACTGTGCTCTCACAGCCTTGTGAGGCAGGTATTAGTCAACCCTTTTTTTTTTCTCTCCCATTTAAATACAGATAAAAAACTGAGGCAGAAAGCTAGCAAACAACTTCCCTGTGGATACACAGCTGACTAGTGGCATCCAGAATCCAGATCTTCCAGATTCCAGCCCTGTCATCAGCCAAAAGGCCATCATTATGAAGAAAGAAATTAGTCTGGACTTATAAATAGCATTTGAATATAAGCCTTCCTAAAATATTTGCAAGGAGTTGACCTTAAACACCAGCAGAGCTGCACTGGTAGCCTGGGGCTCCTCGCAGCAGCTTGCACAGCAGCAGACCCAGGTGCCTGTCCCTCTGCCTCTCTGGGTGTCTCCAGAGCCTGGATGCAACACAAACTGTGTAACAGATCAGACCACGATCTCCTCTGACCACCTCTGGCTGGTTTGGGCTCAGTATATTAAGAAACAGTAAGACTGCTCAAAAATATAAACGATGATGTTCTAAAATACTCAGTCAGGAGAATGAAAATCAGCAAGAAGCCTTAGTCAGCAGCTTCCGCTACTTCATTCTAAAGCACCAAATGATCACGGGCAGACTGGCAAAACCTCACTGCAACATACAGCTGGAAACCTGAAATGTAGAAAAGGTCCTCAACACACCTGAAATGTGGAGCACTTGTCCCAGATGATATTCAACCAGCCTTTAGGATCCAACTGCTCCTACTGTATATCACAGTTTACTTGTGGCTTCTACAGTTCTCAAATGCATAAGTTGGGTATATTTTGATTTATGCCATGTTCATATGGTGAACATACAAAGAACAAAGTCCTTTTCTGGATTACAGCTCCCAACACCTCCAGCAGGTCTAATTCCTAATTTCCCAATTCTTTTCCTGCAGCAAAACACTAAGCCCAATACTGATTTTGTACCAAAAATTCTGCTTCCATAAGAGTTTAACTTCATTTGAAATAATGTACTTTCTGATAAAGCAACCCTAAAATAAATGAAAATTGTAAAGGGAGAGTTAAAGTAAATAAAGTAAAAATAAGACTGAGTAGTAAAAAAGTAATTCCAGTAGCTACTAATTTACTCTAGGTTTAGATACCTTCATGACTACCTCCTGCCCACCTGGGCCATCAAGCGCTGAACACAACTTTACAACCCTAACATGAGTTTTTCCTCTATGGGAAGACCTGAAAATGGAAAACTTCCATGGGGATCCTCCATGGAGACAAGGCACCACGCAGAACCATACACGAGCAATCCTGAGAAACAACCATCTGAGTGGAACAAGTTTTTTATTTCTATTCCTCACTTGAGGAGCAAAACACGGTCACAGGCAGGGGAGCCATAAAATCCTCCTGGTTTTGGCCGTTTGCTTCCCAAATGAACGTAAGACTCCTGCCTATGAAAACAGGAGCCTCAAACACTTCACCTAGAGGTTCACATCTTTTTGTGCACAAGCAGCAGCAGCGTCAAAATCCACTGCACTCTGCCCAGGATGACAAAACTCATTGCATTAGTATGCATTAAAGCACCGCCTGACTGTGGCGGAGCGGATGAGACCTGACTCTTAACAGAGACTGTTTCCATCCCAGCTCACATTTAAGTCTCAATTATCTTATCTGCTCTGCCACTCGCATACTTTCCAGATAAGAAATGTTTTTCCCCTCTTTTGAAAGCAGCTTAGAGTTAAAACTGGAGCCACAGCCAATGTTAAGATGAAAAATGGTATAAATTAAAAATAATTTGAGGCAAACACTTTAAAAAAAGATTCCACGTAGAGGTTAATACTGGGATCTGGAGTTAACTGACATGCTGTGTAAGTTTTAATAACAGTAGTACATTCTGCAAGTGGAAGGGGAGTATTTTCTTGACTTCATTCACATGGTTTAGGTCAACGATCAGTTCATCTGAAGTTGAGAAACTGCTGTGGAGCTGGGAGGGGGGAAAAGGCCTGTTTTCCTTTTCCAATCTATGACTAAGAATGAGGCAAGCAAAGGGAGGATCTAAGATCCTGAAAGCGATGGCAACAAGAGGTCATTAGTTAATTCCCTTAACGACAGATACTACTTCCTTTTATTAAATAACATCAGTTTTTAAATGATGTCAAATCCCTTTTTTTTCCTTGAGGAGACACCATACTTAAACTTTACCTGAACCAGTCAAAATAAGCAGAAAGAAACACAAGGAACCCTGAACTGAAAGGCAGATTGTCATAAACCAAGAAGTAAATAAGATTCACCTGATTTTTACCCCCAAAAATTACAAATTTAAGAAAGCATATATATTTCTTACAGATACTCTGTGTCTTTGGACTAACAAAAGCAGCACCAAATTTGGCATGGAGTCTGTTTTAACCAGTACTTCAACATTTACAAATAAATTTGAGTCAAGTTTTTCATTAGAAAAAGAGATAAACGCAGACACCATTCTAAGGTTTAAAGGACAGTTTCTGCTTATTGCTGAAATCATTTTTGAAAAAGCCTAATCAATGTACTCAGGGCCAATATTTATTATCTGTATTACTGCAGCACCTGTGAGCTTCAACTACACTGCAGCAAGACCTACAAAGCCACAGCAGAAGTGTGCCTGCTCTGAAGGGATTATAACCATCTAAAAGATGAATGGTTAAGAAATGCAGGAGAGCACAAGGAAACACTCGGCAGGAATTTATGATCTCTGTAACTGCACTTTAGTGCACTTTCCCTTGTGCACTGGAAGGATTAAGGTGTGCAGCTTTTTCCTCCATCCGCCTCACAAAAAAACCCTCCAGAATCACATGAAGACAAAAAAAACCCACCAAAACCCAGAAGGAAGATGCTTTGGCTAGCAGGGCTGGAAGAGAAACACATCTGCACATTCTTAAACCCCTGCTTCCCACATAAGACAGAAATTATTTCAGTTTTCAAGTTGTCATCCCATAGAGAGAGACCGAACCAGAAGAAAATAAACATCCCTCTGGCTGGCTGAAAGGCTGGGCGGGCTGGCAGGGCAAGACAACCCTTCCAAAGCCAGCAATCCCTTCTCCTCTAATGAAACAGCCGCCGAGTTCCTACATTCCCTGCAGCGCAGCGGGCACACACACACAGCTCCTGGAAGAAGGAGGAATTCTTTGAAAACCTACCCCTACAACAGAGCAGTGCATCCGATGCAAACCAACAGCCAAAGCTGTTTACAAAGCTCTCTGCTCAGTGTTATATCCAAGCTCTTTTTGCTGCGTAATAAATCAGAGCTCTGCATTTAACAATTTTCAGCGATACCATATGCTACGTGCTCCCATATGTTCCATTACAAGGAAGAAAAACATCTCAACATGAATCATCAGTGACTTTATTCCTGTAAATCTGGCTTAAATACAACGTTCAAGGGCAACCCTAAATAAATCTGCTCAATTCTATGCCAGATCCCGTGCAACAGAACCGCAGATCACTTATTTATAATTAAGGGGGGAAAATGAGTTTTAATGTAGTGAGTGAGCACACTATTTGCACCTCTCCAGAGGCAGACTCACTAGGCACAAAATATGGCACGCGCTCATCAATTCCAATCTAATAAAGACATCCTGCTCATAAAATGATGATGGTATCTGGTAGTCATAACACCTTTCATCCTAAACTGCTTAACGTGTGTGAAAATACGTACGCTACGCACCGGGTTCATTCCTCTCAGTGAGGAGAAGCAGTTACTCTGGAACACGGCACCACAGTCATTCTGGAGAGTAGTTTGTGAAAAAAAAATAATTAAAAAAATCAAAACAAACCCAAAGCAAACCCACGTGTGCATTTTTGGCTGCAGGGAAATGCAGTCAGCAGCGTTCATTTTCCTAGGTGGGAGTTTATCCAAGACTTTGGGGTTAACATTTCCACTCCTAAAGTGGCAATTTCTTAGATAAAGTGACCAGCTCTCCCCCTCTGCCCAGAGACAGCACAACCTGCAGCGTAAAACCTGCTCACACCAAAGCCAAGTGATGAGGAATTACTTGATCTCTCAGTCATCCTAATTAAGTGACAGCAGAAGGGGGTGCAAATGGGGGGGAATTTACTTTAAAGGCAACCTGCTGAGGATCACCTCATCTGCATGAACTGCGCTCTCTAGTTTTGCCCAATTAACCTCCATGATCAAGCCATGCCTAATTATACCAATATCCAGAAAGACAGACTGAGATTAATACACTGAACGAGCTGTGAGAGTGTCCTTATTTCAAAGTCTTCTGTAGCTAAGGAGGAAGGCATGCAACTGCCTGTCCCCACATAACTATTGGTTTATTTCAAATTTAATGAAACCAGAGTCCATTTTGACCTAATATTCAGGGTGGGGAAAAAATAGTAATTACATCAACATCAAGCTATTACCTGTTCAAGGGCATAAGTGCTTAGCTCATTAACAATTCAGACAAACTTGTTTTGTAAGCTCCCTATATTAAATTTGAAATTTCCCTGCTCTTACAAATTAAACTGTCAATTTCTTACACAAAGGGAAAGTCCAGTGAGACAACACAAACACGAGAGTATATAGACAAGAAAACGTCCAAACTGCTCAAATCAATCACATTCTTTGCCATCCTCAAAAAGAACAACCTTACCCAAGCCACCTGGACAACCTAATTTCAACAGTTTCTTTGCACTCACTTCAACAGCTTCTTTCAGAAAATAAAATACTAGCAATACTCCAGGTTTCTTCCATCTGAGAGCAAAACCTATTGATCTTTACAAATATACATATTTTCAACAAGAAGTAAAAATTAAATAGCCACGATATAGCTCAACAGAAGGAAGACAACAAATCACCTTGGAAGCATTGCTCTTTAATGCTTTATAAAGGTTGAACAGAAGCTGCCACAACATCACAACTGGGAGGACACTGGGATTTCCAACATCCTTCAGCAGCTCAGGAGATGGACGACCACACCCAATTAATTTACTTTAATTTCTATTTCAGCTTTTCTCCTCATTAATTAGGAGCTGAGGTTCACAGATTCCAGTTCCTGGTGTGCAATACCAGTGGTGATTTTAAGTGGTGGACATGGTGGGATCACATCCGTGAGCTGTAATACAGCAGCAGATCAAAACGAAAATACAGAGCGTGTGCTACAGGTGTAGAAGTAGGAACAGAGACTTCTTCTTTTTACTCAAACCTTAGATCTATCAGATCAATACTTTATAAAATATGTTTCACTCAATAAATGAAAAACCCCTAGCACAGAGATTGCAGAGGGGTAACGAGGCAGTGTCAGGAAAAAGCTCTCAGCGACCCTTGGCAGAACAAACGACCAAGCAGGCACAAGGCAATTGCATAATGTTTATTGCACAGCACAAAGCCAAAGGCAATCAAATCATTCTGATTTAATCAATGGCCTTCAAATAAGGAAGTAGTTTGAAAATACTAAGCATAAAACACTCTTTTGGGTTTACTACTTCGATGTTTTTTCCTGTTGTGTAAAAGCACCTCTATTAAAAAAGCTGAGCATCTGCTGGAATATAATTTTATAAACTCTCCTTCCTGAACATCTTTGATACCAAGATTGAGGAAAGAGATGTTCTGTCAAATGAATCTGAACTCTGTCTTGAAACAAAAGGTCTGTTTTCTATTTAACAACGTTAACCTTATACACCAAGGCTTTTTTCCCCCCCATAACCTGACTCTCGCAGCATTTCACGAGGCTGCAGAGCAACCTGGAACAAAAACCTGTAAATGGAGAAAACAACCAGTCTGTGTTCCTGGTCCAAACTCACTGCTGCCACTCCCACCCCCCACCTTTGTGCAGCAAATTTCACCACCACTGCTCCCCCCTTGCAAGGTTTCCTGAACAGCCTGTGCCAACCCAGCAAACTCCAGGCTCACTACATCCAAACTGGGTTTTCTCTTACAGGCAAGAGAACCAATTACTCAGAAGGGACAGAGCCCATTTCTGTTGAAAGACCAACCCCATCCCACAACACATTATGAAAAATAAATTTAACAGCCACAGCCTGTTGATAGAAAATCCGTATTTAGAATGCACATAAGTAAAAATAGCTCATCTTTAGAAGTTTGGACTTGCAAGCATCTTTCCTGGCTGATAACGAATGCAACAAAGCAAAAGGGAAGTAGAAAGAATCACTGTAAGCAATGCACATACAGAAGACTTAGCTTGTAGTTTGAAAACCCTCATATTGGGAAGATGGAAACAACCTAGCCTGAGTTATCCTCAAATCAGACATCAGAGGAACTTATGCAGTAAGTTATAGGGTAAATATGACATCCTGATAGACAAAACCTTAAAAAACTCCACATTAATGCAGATATGAACAGTTTGCAGCTTCACTGCAAGTGCATAAAATAATTAAGTTGTCTGATATTTGCATGGATTTCAATGTTAAAGAAAGGTTTGTGAGCAGGTGTTTACTAGTAAACCCTCCCTACATTGTTACATTGCTCTCTGAGAACACAACTACCAGAAGTAACACAGTTTTGAAGACACAAACAGAGAGGGCCAAGCGTGGTGTGTTATTTCTCTCCACAAGCAATCCATTATCAATGCAGAAACACCAACACGTGTGCCCTAACAAAGCAAGATACATTAAACTAATGACCAGCAGCAGAATGAGCCTCATCACCCCGAGCATTGGAGCTTCCTAAACATTTGTTGGAGATATGTAAGCAGACCTTGGAGAACAGATTGGAGCCCACTTACCCTCACCCAAACACCAGCTCTATAAACTGTGGTCGCAGCGGTGTCGCACCCCTCCCAGTTAAGTTCTACTCGTGCTGTGTACTGGGAAACAGCTTCTGTGGGAGCAGTGAGGAGCATCCCCCATCAACCCATAATCCCGAGCTGCTTTCATCGGATTATCCAGATCAGTGTCCAGGGAGGTGGACAGGGCGATGTGAAATCCACTCGGACAGAGCACGGAGCTGCACGCGGCTCTCCCGCAGCCCGGGGAAGTCCTCCAGCACAGCGGGGAGGCCACCCCAGCACCACCTGCTTGGCTGTTTTTAAACAAACAGGGCAGCTGCCACCAGCCCGTGTGCCGAGCCCAGGCACCCCACACACCTACGGGATCAGCACAGCTCTGAGCAGAACTGGCAGCAAACCCAGTGTTGGTGCTGCCCAGGCTGCCTGAGCAACCAGGAGAATCGCAGAATCACAGAATTCTAGGGTTGGAAGGGACCTCGAAGGATCATCCAGTCCAACCCCCCTGCCGGAGCAGGATCACCTAGAGTCCATCACACAGGAACGCATCCAGGCGGGGTTTGAATGTCTCCAGCCAAGGAGACTCCACAACCTCTCTGGGCAGCCTGGTCAAGTGCTCTGGCACTCACACAGTGAAAAAGTTCTTCCTGATATTCACATGGAACCTCCTATGCTCCAGTTTGCATCCATTGCCCCTTGTCCTATCATTGGACGTCACTGAAAGAAAACCTGGATGCTCCCAGAGCTACTCAGCAGCTACTGAAGTGTGGAGGTATCACAGTTATAGGATTAGGGAATGAATTCTGCTTGTGTTCTCGCGGGGAGGGGAAGGCATGGGAAGATATATAAATATATAGATATATAAAACAAATCTCTAAGGGCTCAGTACTTGCCTAGTGTCCTCCTTCTTTCTCCTTCCCAGGCAAATGTGAGCACTGCTAGATGACATTCAGCACCTACGGTAAATCGTGTCTCCGTGTCATTACAGGACAGGCACATCTGCTGGAGCCAGACCGACCGAACTGCACCCAACTCGCTGTAACCGAGGCGGCAGTGACCCAGCTCCTCTTTACACCTGAATTTCGCCTCAGTGCCACGCAAACCACCGCTCGCACACGGTCCCCGGGGGTGGTGCTGGCGGTGTCCCCGCTCGCAGGTGAAGGAAGCGCAGCGCCTGTTCTTCCCTCTCCCTCTCTCCCCTCTCCCCTCCG
>VZRW01000154.1:194469-264730 GCA_013398125.1 Aegotheles bennettii
GGTGGGACCGTGCCTGGGGGACAACAAAAGGAATGGGGGGACCCTGGTGTGGGAGCTGGGTTGGGAAGGGGCGAGGGGGGAAGGGGTCGATTAAGGAATTAGGGGTGCTGGAGGAAAGAGGGGGCTCCCAGAAGGACTAGGACACTGCCTTATCTTTGGTGTGTTGAGTATCTTAATATTATCTTACTAAGCTTAAGTTCATAGCTTAATAGCAAGCTGAGAGAGGCTTCATTTGGGGGGCTGGTGCCCCTGTCCATGTGCAGGCAGTGCAGCTCAGGCTTCACAGCTCTGCCCACCACAGGCTGACCTCGGGGAGCAGAGGTAATTAATGCTTGTCTGCCTGTGTCTTATAGATAGAAGCCTGCAAAGGCACAGTGACAAACTGGCAGTCCCACACTGGTTTGATTTATTTGTAGTTTATATTATCTGTGCATAAAATTGGGGCTGTTCTCGGTGTGGCACTGGTTTTGGTTGTGTGTAAATGCTGGAGTGCTTCTGTGTGACTTGTGGCTGAGAAGCTCAGGTTACAGCAAGTAACTTTGTTATCTTCAGCGAGACCTCTGTGGTCAACCCTAACAGCATCTGCTGGTGGTGTTTTTGTTTTGGAGTGGCTCGGGTCAAGATGCAGAAACATTGTAGCTGTTTCAGTCTACTTCCATGCAGTATATTATATTTCAGAGTCTTTAGAGTGTTTCTATCTCACCTCTGTGTATGTGAGCATTAAGGTAGAACCTCTTGTCTTAAACTAGGAAATAATTACCAGGGTATCTGTAGTTGAAGTCATTCAGACTTGCTGCAAACTTCACTGTAGAAGTACCAAAGGATTTACACAGGTTAACTGGGAAGAGATGGTTCACTTCACTTCTGAATTAACCTTGTGTACTTGAGGTTAAGTTGCAGGTGGTTTGGAGGTTTCAGTTGTTTGTTTCTTTGTTTTTAAACAATTTACTACTTTTTTTTTTTAATACTTCAGTTTTAATAAGTCATTGTTTGCCTCCTTTAGACACTGAGGATGCCAGTGAAACGGACCTGGCAAAACACGAGGAAGAGGACTTTGTAGAAATGAAGGAACAGTAAGTAACCCATTCTAATAAGAAATAAGGTAATCTTTTGTTTACTAGGGGTTTTTTTGCATAAAACTTCGCAATGTTTTGGGCTGAGATTGAGGGTTTTTAGTGACTAGCCTAGTGCAATAGCTATGAGTCCATATACCTGCGTTTCTTCTCACCTCAGTTACTTTCTCTGTTCTCTGTGTATTCAAGAAACTGCTGCTGTTTTGAACAAAGAAATAGGTATGAGTTTCTGGGAGCAGCTGAGTTTTCCTGCAGATGAATCCCACTGCAGACAGAAGCTTTAAATAAAATAAAGGATCTACTTTATATAAGCCAAGAAAGAAGCAAGGTGCCTGTTAAAACCCCCTAAACAACAGAATGCTGGTCCTGTCCAAGATGATGGGCTTTTCAGAGGCTTGGAATAGTTTCCCTAGATGTTTGTGTGTGTTTGCAGTATTTTGTGTTCTTGCTTACTGGCAGAGACCTGTTTTTATACAGGTCAGGAAGACTCGGCCTGTGTTACACCACAGGTACGTGAGAAAGGAAATACAAGTTTGCAGCACCACTGGGAATAGACTTCAGGTTTGGTTTTTTTATAATCATAGAATCACTCTGGTTGGAAAAGATCATCAAGTCCAACCGTCAACCCAGGACTGCCAAGTCCACCACTTAAACCATGTCCCCAAGGGCCACATCCAAACATTGTTTGAATACCTCCAGGGATGGTGACTCCACCACTTCCCTGGGCAGTCTGTTCCAGTGCCTGACCACCCTTTCCATAGAAAAATTTTTCCTAACATCCAGCCTGAACTTCCCCTGGTGCAGATTGAGGGCATTCCCTCTTGTCCTATTGCTCATCACTTGGGAGAAGAGACTGGCCACCCCCTCGCTCCATCCTTCTTTCAGGGAGTTGTAGAGAGCAGTAAATTCTCCCCTGAGCCTCCTCTTCTCCACAGTGAACAGCCCCAGCTCCCCCAGCCTCTCCTTGTAAGATCTGTACTCCAGACCCTTCAAATGTCAAGATCTACGTGAGGAAATGCCTTCTGTTTTGTAAGTAGGAAACTAATACCCAAACATTAAGACTTGACAAAGTGGCAGAATGATTCTGCTGTAAACATTCTATAGATCTAAGTGGAATTTTAGATTTCAACATTTAGAAAAATAAAACTCCTATTTTGCCCTGAACTGCTCCCAGAATAATTGCTTTGGGTACATTGTGAAACCGAAGGGGTGGCAGGGTTTTTAGACACGAGTGAGAACTTTTAATTTGAATAATGTTCTTTCAGTTGTTCATTTGTTTCCTGAAGTTCCTCTGAAAAGTTTTTAATTCCATGTAAGCACATTGTACCCTAAAGAGTTGGTGAAATAAACGCTGCATGTTAGTGTTTCACAGCCAGGTTGTGTGCTCTCTCTTTGCAGGATGTATCAGGACAAACTGGCATCTCTGAAGAGGCAACTACAACAATTGCAGGAAGGTAAACTTTGATAGGGGGGAGCTTTTTTCTTCTAAACAATTTTCAGAGTTTTTCAGACATCGTAGAAGGTGAGGGAGGGGTTTGAAAGATGTAAGCAGCATCCTTCACTGAATGTTGGCTCTCAGTCATGCTGCTGAGTGAAGAATGTCAGCCACTTTCCATCCTTTTTCCCTCTAAACACTTGTAATTAAACCTGTGTGTGTTAAAGCATTTCTTAAAAGGAGTAGTTGGCTTTCTGAAAAAATAGGCAACGTGCTTATCAAAATAAGCAAACCAGAATTGTAGTTTTCTGATTTCAGATATTGCTATTGATGTTTCAAGTGATGTATGGCTCCTTGAGAAAATTTAATACTTGGAAAAAATAAAATTCCAATGGAGATCCGTGGTTTCTTTCAACTAGGTACTCTTCAGGAATATCAGAAAAGGATGAAAAAGTTGGACCAGCAGTACAAAGAAAGGATACGAAATGCAGGTAAGCTGAATTTCCTTCTGAGATGCTGCATACAACTGAAATTGATGTTTTTTATAACACTTGAAGAAAAATAATGATAATTCTGTCCTTTAAAGAAGAGGAACTTGCTGGAGCAAATGGTTCTTCTGAGGTTATAGTGTAGTTTTTTTGAGAATGCATGAATGGAATCTGTCTTGCAAACTTGTGTTTCTGGCTGGCAGAGACCAGTGCTGCAGCAACACAGTTCTTCCACAGGAGGGCAGATGGTGATAACTTTAAATTTTATGATTAAAAAAACCCGCTGCCTAGTTCTACAGGAACTTTTATCCATCCCATGTTGAGGTGGTTATTTTTTGAGAATTGACAAGTATTAAAGCAACAGTTCAGATTTACATGTGTTCAGTTACCTCCATAGTAATGCTTCCATGCTCAATGGGTAGGGCCCTTTGCAAACAGAAGGTTTGATTTTTACTGGGCCGTTATCATCATTGATTTCTATTTTGTTGTTTTTAAAAAATATTTTAAAAAGACACATCAGTACAGCGTTGCTACTGCAAAACATACTTGAAGCCCATGATCTTTACAGAAGTTTCTGCTATTTCAGATATTACCAAAGCTTAATACGCTGACGAAATATGGTGACTTGAGGACTGATCAGGTGCCTTAGTTGGCTTTTCATGCCACTACCTTGAGTACAAACTTTGGGCTTGGCATTGCATCCTCCAGGAAACACAAGGAGGGTCCCACCCACCCTGCTGAATTCCAAGTTCTTAGGAATTGCAGGACTATTTCACACCCAGAAATCCATTCGCTTCACCCATAGGTCTGACTTGAACTAATGGTTGCCATGTGCTAGAACTTAACCTTCAGTGATACACAACAACTTCCCTGCTTGTTCCAGCCTGAAATCAGACACGTGTGAGTTGAGTAGGTGAATCTTCTAGCAGCTGCAGAATTATTTCTGAACCAGCCATTGCTGAAATTCATGAAGTTTGCTTAAACTGTGAATTTTTGCCAGCTGTACGTTCAGCTGCATGTTTCAAGCTTCTGTCTGGGACGTTTGTATCTAGTATTAATTGATTGTAATTAAACTGGAAGAAAGGTGGACTGCGTGCTTAATACTGCTGGGAATAGTAGCTGAGGTGGAGCTTTGCAAATCTGTAGAAAACTTCAATTAACAATACATTTTTGTGGAATTTTGTCACAATTATTGTATTTTCAGCATAAAACTGTGAAGCAAGAGTAGAGGTTGGTTGAGCACATACACTATTTAGTTCACTGCCTCTCTTGAGGCATTTCAATGACCTGAAATGTTAGGGAAGTAATTTTGTGCATCTTTGAAGATAGTTAAGTCTTTCTTCTCTTTCAGAACTGTTCCTCCAGCTGGAAGTAAGTACTCTTAATTTATCTATCTCTCTATATATATATAAACTAGATGGAAGAGGTATAAGCCTTCCTGTTTGATCAACTTGTACTTGTGTGTGCTTTCTCAGAAGGCTTAAAGAGTTTTTCTTCCTCTAGCTAGCATTATTGAGATGCACTACAGCCTACTGTAGGTATTAGTTTGAGTAACTTCTGAACTTTGTCATTAAAATAGAATTAAAGGAAATATTTGCTCTTGGGTTGCTGTATGCTGGCTGTGCGTTTGGCTGGTTTAAAAAGCTTGTTTAAGATGATGAATGATAGTGCTGTTGTTAAATCTGAAGAGCTCTCTCCTGGAGACTTGATATAGTGTGCAACATTAAAATGTTTTCTGAAAATAATTATTTTGCCAATGTAGTACTGCTTACTAAGTCATTTTTAGATGGTTTTCTGTTGATTGAATATTGATAATCTTTAGTACTGGGTACAGTTTTGAACTGAAAAACTAATCAATACAGCAATTGAAAGAAGCTGTTGTGGTATCATTGAATTATTGGTTCCTGAGTTAACCTTTTTGTTATTTTGGTTTGCATTAGACAGATCAGGTGGAGAAAAATTATGTCAAGGAAAAGAAGGCAGCAGCAAAGGAGTTTGAAGATAAGAAGATTGAGCTTAAGGAAAATTTGATTGCAGAGTTAGAAGAGAAAAAGAAGATGATTGAGAATGAAAAGCTAACCATGGAATTAACAGGAGGTAAAAACAAGATAGGCATCTGTCATTTCTCGTATCCACTCTGCTACTGCTTAGAAAAAAGAAGATATCAACGTAGCAACGCTGGTTTATACAGACAGCTGCCGTGAAGACTTCAAAGCTGTCCAAATGCCAACATAAATTGGTGGTCTTTTAATGGAGAAAACATTTCTTAATGCACATAAAATTCTGTGACCTGAATTACTAACAGGTGAATCAGAATAGTGCGAGTGTAGCAGCAGAGTGGATAGGCTTCTCCTGCAGGGAATGGGGCTTCTTTAGTTCCTGTGACCTTGCAATAAAACTACTGAGATATGCCACAATATTGACCTAACCAGAGATGCCAGGTTATAAACTGTGTCCTTTTTTTTCTCCAGTAATAGGTGGTGAAGAAGTTGAAGAAAGGCAAACAATAAAGTATGAAATATGCTACTTAAAGCCAGAGAAGTAGATTTGTGAGCTACATTTGTATCCAGACTCTGGAAAATTGACATTAAATGGACAGATTTCTTCCATGAGACCAGTTGGTACCCTTGGTGCCTTGGCAATGCTGTTTGCAGAAGTGAACACAGTGTAGTGAAGTAGAGGGGTAATTACCCTTCACAAATTGTGTTGCTTTAATACTGAACCAAAAGTCTGATTCTTTTTTTTTAAGAGCAGCTCTCTTACTTCGTGGACAGATCGTGTTGGTTGTGTTGCTGAGGCCTGTCCACGAGTTAGACCTTTCATATCTTTCTTGTGTAGTATCTACAGAAGTTATATAAGCTAATAATTAGTGTTCAGAAACAAGAATTAAAATCTATTTGGACATAATCAAGAATACTCTTGGCTTTGTAGAAACTGTTAGGGCCAATCTGATCTGGAAGACAGCTTGAGCTATGCTGTTTCCTCAACAGCTTTTTTTTTTAATTTTAATTACAAAGTCTAGTCTGATCTTGCAACCTGTGCTTTAGCCTTAACTTTCCTATTGTCACCCTGTGTCTGTCCACTACTAAGTTGGGATACAGTGCTAATCTTGTAAGCAGATAATCATTAGTGGATCAGGATCCAACCAGACCTTACCTTTGGAAATCCACATACCAGTGTTCTGGGAGTCTGAAGGAATCTAGTCTCTCTATCAGTAGGACAACTGTTAACATCAGGACTTGGAGTTAAAGAGTTAAGGGAGGCTGAGGAGGGGTAGAAAGAAGTATTTAGTAGTCTGATTTGGGGACCAGATTAATCCTTCTCAGGGGAATGTGTCCCCCCCATTGTTGTATGTCCTGAAGAGATGAGCTGTTTCATCACACACAGCTCTAGGGAAAGGCATGGAGAAAAGAGATCCACTCTGTGTTATCCCTCCCTTATCTCCTGCCCTCCAGATTAGCAGAAATGCACTGTGATTTCTTTAGAAATCATGCACTGGAGGCTAAGCAATAAGAACGGTTTTTAAAACCTATGGAAGTTCAGCTTATGCAAGGGTGCAGGTTTAGCAACCTGATGGACAAGCTCATCTGTGAGCATTGGGATCGTTGCTGTTTCATTAGGTTTCAATAGTTGCCTTGTGTTCTGGAGCATTGTGTAGCATGATTCTTATCTATTAAACCTCATGCAAAGCTGTTTCAGGTTAAATCTGTTGGTGCTTTAGCAGCTCTTCAAAACTTTTCATGAATCTCCCAAGAATCTCAGAGTTCTTCAAATGTTTCACAGTAAATGTAAGACTCTAAAACTCTGTTTTTTTCTGAAAAGTTGTTTGGTGCTGATTTTCAGCTGATGTGTCACAGTTTTAAGATACAGGATGCTAGGATGAAGAGAACGGATCTCTCTGCCTTATTCACATTTTAAGCAATATAGAAAACAGCTCTGTGACAACTCATTTGAAACGAATTTTTAAAAAGGAGAAAAAGCCTTCTTGGCTTGGCTGTGTATCACCTTAAGTGCTTCAACCCCCTCTCCTCAGGCTCTTGTAAATCGGTCTTAAATGAGAAGAACGGCTTACATTCAGCACAGTAAGTTACAGTTTTGGTGTCTCCAGGGCTGTTACAGTTCAGTGTTTTTCAAGTTCAGCTTTGACTCCTAGAGATAAGGTTTCCTTTAGCATCCACTCAGTGGGTGGCACTTCATATTTTTTTTTAAAGCTTTTATCATAATATTTGTTCCCTTGATGTGCAGCACGGTCATCCCTGATCACCCTTGAGATAAGGAGCAAAGTGATTTGGTGTATTTTGAAAGTGCGTAGCTGCTCAAGGTTTTGGCATCTAGAGGGAGCCAAAGAGGCTTCATAGACTTCAGGGCTACCTGGAATGTGATTCACGGGTACTCAGACGAGCAAATAATTCTCAGCACATAGGAGGAGAGAGAGCTGAAATGATGTGTTTAGCATTTAAGATGTGGTCTTTTGCTTGCCACTTCAAGGTATCTTCATAAATTAAGGAATGATTTGCGAGAGTTTAAGTAGTTCAGTTAAGACGACCTGTAGACATTTGGACTAAGTGTAATTTCAGATAATTACTTGGTGATGAGACTCGTGCTGCAATTTTAAGCAGATGTTTTTCTTTTTCCCCACTGCATATGCCACAATTTATTTCTTGTCAAATGCTGCTCTGCGTGTTATTAATTAGGTTCATTTCATTAATCATAATTTGAAACGTTTTTAGATAATCTGAATTTAAATACTATTTGTGTTTAAAATTACTCCAGCAGACTTGTATCACTCTTGAATGCAGTAATTATCTGTATTCCTTTGACAAAGCTCTTTTCTAGCTTGAAGACGAGAAAAAGAGAACAATTGATTTGTAGCTTATTTTTTTACATGTTGTTAAATGCCCAAGTTTTGTTAGCAAAGAACTCCATGAACTTTGCGTTTTAAATGATCTGTTCAAAAGCGTTCAAGAAATTTGCCCTGAGTCCTTGTAGCATCATGGTGCTAATTATTTATACCTGAAGAGCTGTAAATTGCCCCCAGACCAACTGCCACTTCCAGCCAAGGGGAGCTGTAACCATGGCACCTCAATGCTGATATCGTGTGAAAGAGAACTCGTATTCACTGTCGGCAGTTCCAGCTTAGATGTTGGAAGCTATCACCAAAAAAATCCAATTTTCTGTATGAAAGAGGAAAGATTATTTTCCTTGTGCTCTGTTTAGAAAGCTGCTGCTTCTCACTCCTTTCCCCCAGGTCTTATCAGCTCTCCCACTTGGTTCCTCTGCAGATTCAATGGAAGTGAAGCCTATTATGACAAGGAAGCTGAGGCGGCGACCAAACGATCCAGTTCCCATCCCAGACAAGAGGAGAAAGCCTGCCCCTGATATCCTTTTGCAGAGTCATTGAAGGGCTATTGTATTTGAGGCCAGCATGCTGGTTTTTTGTACAAGCAGGAAAATGAAATGAGGTGCTAGGATCAGATTTTAATCTGGGAAGTCACTTATAACGTGATAAACTAATAGAACACAAGCAATCTTAGGAGGTCCTTCGGTATCCTGACTTAAACTTCACAGTGTCATGAGATAACTTGCTTGGTTACTTTATTTTTAATTTATTTTTGGTCAGTGAGACCAGTTTGATTTCTTCAGGCATTTTTTTTCCCAAAGTAAAAACTTTAAAAGAACATTACCTTTAAATGCTGAGGTAATTGATTCCATAGATAGTAAATGGCTTATGTGAGCCAGAGCTTTTCTCATTTCAAGATGTGACAAAACATTTGCCAGAAAGATAGTGTTTGTCATATCAAACTAGTTTTTTCATTTCTGATAAAGGCTTGGTATCTCTAAGCCAGAGGGTTGCATAGCAAAGGCAAGGAGTGCTAGATTTTTTTCTTTGAATAAAAAAAAAAAAAGATTCATCTTGTTTTTTTGTATCATGAGAGATCTCTTCTGCCTTGTTGCATGTATCTTATAATTAAAATATTGGCTTCTGGAAATACGATTTTAGCTCCTCTGTGATGATAGGCACATTTTCTGTTTGTATATTAAATTCACTTGGAAAGGAAGGCAATGATATTTGCTCTGCAGAGGCTTATTATTAGATTCCAAACTTGTATGGGTCAAATCAGATTGAACAAAACTTACCTTATGACTTCTGATTGACTCACATTTTCTGAAGGCAGTATCAAACCTTGAACTTCTGGAGATCATGTGGGATGGTCACAAGCATCTCCAGTTGTAATTAACCTCTTTCTGGCTGGAGATTCTGTTCACTCTTCCAGGAAAAAAAATAAATCTATTTATTAGTGCTGCTATTTCATCCAAAATAAGAGTTTCATCGTGAACATGACCTACTAATTGTGCATGATACGGCTGCAGTGAAAGTCAATCTGCCTTTCCTCACTAGGGAGAGGATTGAAGTCCATCCAAACCAAAATCCTTAAAATGCAGCCTAGCCATTGTTAACTTTAGTTTAATATTTTGAATACTTTTGACTTAACAGCAGAAGAAACACTGTAGTTGAAAGCTGGAGAGAGGGTCTGCTGCTTTGGGTATTGTTTTCGTTCTGTGTACTTTTGTTTTTTCTTGTATGGAAATGGCAGAGGAGCAGTAGAAAGGGGAAGTTAGGAGTCTGTGATTGTGAAACTACACAAAATGACAGTGGAGCTTTAGTAAGGCTAAAATACACTAACTGCTGTCTTCTGAGATGTGAGTTTCTTTTCCTAGCTTTGGGTGGAATTTGGCTTCATTGTACAAAGTCTGAAGCAAGTGTGTCATGTTCCAGCTCCCAGATTGTCCTCTACAGAAAAGCAAGATGAAGACCACTGAAATTGCTGGTGCTTGATGCCTCCTTGATGTAAATGTCAATGCACTAAAGGTTTTACATTGGTGGTTTTGTCTAAACAAGCTAAAATGATTTTGCACTCTGTTTGCTGCTGAGTGTGAGGCTCTGTGGAGTTGGACTTATATTAATTCATATGACAAAAAGAAGCTCAAGTATGACACTAAAATCTTACACAACCAAATGTAAGCCAGAAGGTTTCTGTAAAGTGAAATGTCACTGACCTTTAATTTTTAGCCTTGATTGTTAAGATCTTATGGGAACCTTAATTCTGGATACCTCAGCTAAATTATTTGTTAACTGATGAGCAAATAATGGAGGACCTGAGAACACTGAATAAGGTAGGGATTATGGCTTGATTTCTGGTTCTTTGTTTTACAGAGAAAGCTAATGCTTTCCCTTGAAGAGACCAGAGCTCTCTGGTTCATGTTCCTTTTGAGATGTGGGATTACTTCATCCCAGTAGGTTTTCTGAGATAACTCCATAAAGGATTTAGCAAGATGGTGTCTCCTCCCTTTTTTTTTTAATAGGTTTAATTAACCTGATTAAAATGACTGTCATCTAAAAATGTTACCTTTTGTCTGAACAAAGCAATGAGCTATCTTCAGGAGTTTCTTCCCTCCTCTACACGGCTCAGCAGATGTTAACATGTCTTTCTGTGAGATCACAAGCTGCCTCTGGTTTTAGCTCTAGTGTGGGGTGGTGGGGTTTAGGTGGTGGGTTTTTTTCTCTCCCCACTGTCACGGTACTCCAGCAAACTGGATAGGGTGCAGTGCGTCTGTGTGTAGTTTTTCTAGATTTGATTAACCTATTGCTTTTTTTCTCACTTTAAGCCTTATCTAATTTTTTCTAATAGAGGCTGCTCATTAAAGCTTTTGAGGATGCCTTTTGTGCTAGCTGTTGAGGTGTCTAGTGATTTATCTCCTGTATTTCGTGTACTCTGAGAAATGCTGGATCGTGTTCAAAAATATAGTGTGTTAGATGGCTTTGGTTTTCATTTGTTTTAGTGAACTATCTGAATGCTCTGAAGTTCAGTTTGTGGACCTTTTGTGTCATACTGATTATCTGCACCTTTGGCTGTTTATAGAATGCTGTTCTGGGTATGTGTTATGCCACTTAACAGTACCTTTTTGAAAAGAATCATTTAGAGTATGGAGAGTAAGACTGAAATTATTACTGCAGACTTCTGTGGCTTGTGTTACATCTCTAATACTTCTTTGCTCTCTTTCCATGTAGCTTAAATCACCCAAGAGACCAGGTAAGTTCACAGTCGTGCTGTTTTGAATGAAGAATTATATTATAGATTTTTTGACTAAATTGCTGACTGTGTAATTTGACTGTATAATTGTTTTGACTGTGTAATTGCTGTTCTTTGTGTGGCTCCTGTGGCAAATGGGTGCCGTGTGGAGTTTCTTCATCTGTTCTGAAGTTTGTCAGGGATGAGAAGGGAGACGGATGCATCTTTGGCTGAAACTTCTGGGCATCAGACAATCTTTAAAGAGATTTTTGCATTATATTCAGATGCATCTGGGCAGCTTATCTGTTTGTCAGGTAGATGGAGGGATCAAGATCTTGCAGATTTATGCCTTCAGCTCTCTAGATGTGTCTGCACACTTTATTTCAAGACAGAGTGGTATTAACTTACTTAAATAATTCTGACCCTATTTACTATAGATTAGAAGTAAAACAAAATCAAGGACATATTGTCTATCATCTACCTATCAATATTTTTTCAGATAAATGTTCTGTTTCAGTTAATGTTACAATAGATATAGTCGAGGCAGAGGTTGAATTACTCATCCCAATAGACAGTATTTGGAAATTTGAATTTGTAGTTTTCTGCACTTATTATTTCTGCTTAATATGACTTTAATAATTGCAATTCTGCAGTCAGATGTGCTGCTGTGTGGTGAACACATCTTGGTCCTAAACACAGTCTTCTGTTCTCAGCTTCTCCATCCTCTCCCGAGCACCTCCCAGCTACACCAGCAGAGTCTCCAGCACAGCGGTTTGAAGCCCGAATAGAAGATGGAAAACTCTACTATGATAAAAGATGGTGGGTTCTAGTAAATTTCTGCTTTAATCAGTCTGAGCCTTATGTAGTGAGGAGTCAGAGACCGCAGAAAGAAATTGCTTTGATGAAAGAATCTGGGGACAAAATGGTTTTGGGCAGAGGGCTCCAAGGGCTAATCCTTGCAACTCCAGTAAATCAGAAGTGATAACGGAGTGTTTAGACCTCATAGACTTTCAGGAGTAACTACTGGCTCACATAAAAGGAGACTTAAATCTTTTCCATGGAGTCAGTTACGCACACTGTGACTCTTGGGTAAACATTTTAGTCAAAATAAGAGAGAACCCAGCAGAGGCAGCATGATGTAGCTGTGAAGATGGTCAGTTGGGATGCAGCTGCAGCCAGGTACTGTGGTGTCGCCAGTATTCCCAGTCCTGGGGTTCAGTTCTGTAGAGCACTAGCCACAAGGTGGTGGAAGAAATGTTGTGCAGCAGATGAGCAGAATGAAAAATGTTTCTAATAAATCCAGATAACCTTTAAAGATCAAACCCACGTGGGGGAAACAACTTCAGAATTGCTGATTGGATTTAGCTCTGTTAAGTTTTATGGGCATGTGGCTGTGCAAGCCTCACAAAACCCAAAGAAAATATTAAATTTTGCAGAGAAATCTTAGTAGGTCTTAAACTTAATCCATGAGACATACAAAGCTGGATAATCAAGCAGGCGATCTGTTACTCCTTGAGCAGAAAGCAATTTGCAAGTGTTATGCTTATTTGTAGCCTACTTTGGTGTTCTCCCAGCTCAAAATAACAAGTGATGAGTTTGTAATTTTATCATGGAAAATGATAGGCGTGAAGCTTGTTTTCTCCTCAACAGCCATCTTGTACAGTTGATTTGTTTTTCCTTCTGTTAGTCTTCTGACAGTGTAGTTTCATTGAGAGTTCAATGTATACAACTCTGATAAAAGCTGCTGCCTGGAGCTTAAACTTCCGTGAAGCATAAAGCAGGCATGAACTGAACAGGCTACTTGTCACTTCACAAAGTCATGAAGTTCTTTTTTTGCTTCCACATTCTTTTTCATGTAAAATGACTATCCTCTAGGATATATTTGGCTGAATAATCTGTTCTTCTGAATTTTTAAGCATGTGGAGTACTGTAAAGTGTTGCATAACTAAAAAAAAAAGACAGAATCTGGAGTAAGCTGTCAGTGAAGCTCCCCAGCTCCCACCAAATTTAAACTTGGGAGAGCTTCAATGAGCCCAGATGAAGCTCTCAGAAGTATCAGCTCTCTGTGAAAGGTGTCTAGTTGGGACATAAAACACTAACAGACATTTTCATCTTGCTGAATTCAGTTCTTATGGGGGTCTTGCTGTTGGGAACTCCAGCTGTTGCCTTTTCTGTCTTCCTTGTTCTTACGCTGTTTTAAGAGAAGTATTTTACATTTTTTGGCTGGAATAATCCTGCTTAGATTTTCTTGATTGATAGTAAGAGTACTTGTGCAAAGTAGCTGGTATTTAATTTTTTTAAATAACTCTTTGATAGTGGGAGGGTAACTTTTTCTATGGTATATTAAGGCTGTAGCTGCTGGCATGCACCAGAAATAATAAAACTGACAGCTCGGGAGTGATTACTTTCTCTGTTTCCTGACAGCAGCAATGAAGGATGATTATCTCAAAACAGTGAATGTTTAAGGCTAGTAATGGGCTCCCTAAGGTCTTGTAGAGACATTTCAGAAACGTTTCTCCAGAGTGGAGACTTTGTATAGGGAGTTTCAGATGAATGTGGAATTAGGCTTCGTTTTTTTTATCCTCAGTTAATTTGGTCTGTGCCCCCCCACCAGATCCTAAGGTACAGGTCACTATAAACCAGCCATCTCTTTGCTTTTAGCTTTGTCTGCATACAGTAATGCAGAGTGATTCCTTTCAGTGGAGATGCAGTTGAAAAATCTTGGCCTTTCAGCAAAATACTTTGTAGCAGAAAGTGGAATTATTTCTGCTTGCCTCCCTTGTCAGTACCATGGTGTACTTTACCTACTGCAAAAGCAGGAGTTGTTTGGCACTTTCCTTCTCTTAAATGCAGTGAAATTCAAGTTGACTTTCTTCATCTGAAGGATATTCCCTCTGTTTCCCTATGGATATATCAGCTCAGCAAAAGGCTGAAGGTGTACCTGAGCTGTGCCAGGCTGCTGTGCCTTCAGCTGGGCTGTCTCTGCGTGCATGGGCTGTGAGACAGCCGGGACAACTCTTCAATGAAAAAGGGCTGAACTGACTTATTACCTTGCCTTTTCCATGCACAATTATCACGGATTTACTGATGGATGGTAACCTGTGATATGAAACCCGAGGGCTGAAGCCAGCTGCATGTGTGTCGTTAGCTTTGGAATTCACTGATAATCAAAAACTGGAAGAAACAGCTCTGCGTGGAGCAGTTATTTCATTGTCTGCACAGGCAGAGATGTCACTTGAGCTGTCATTTGCAGTGGTATCTTATGCACTGATTCTATCAACATCATCAGTTCTTCCTTATGCACTCACAGCATGGCATGGTAGGACACTGATGGGCTGAGATTTTTATGGTTTATCTCAGTGAGGTCTGGTTTGTAGCAGCTTGTGCTGTTCCTTTATATCAATTAATGGTCATCTGAGCTCAGTAAAGTGAGGGTTTTGGCTCAGATCGTTTCTGCTATTGCACTGCCCTGGAACCTATTGGCCTCCTTAAATGAGGGAGGAGGAATAATGTTTGGGCACAAGTGTCCAAACAAAATAAGACAAATATTTCACAAAATAAGACAGTATTGGAAATGTGAAGTCTCTGTTTAAACAGCACATAGACTGCACTGATTCAGTACAATTCATGGTGGTGTGGTGCACTAGTAATTTTGAATTGGGGATCTGTGATTTGCTCTGTCACATTTTATCATGAGATATGAAAGGCTGGTTTGATTATCTCTTGAAACATGGGTTTATTGTCCACCAGTGTGATCCTGCCTTGTGGCTTGGTGCTCTGCCCCTCTTTCTTCCAGATGTGAAGCCTGTTTTAAGTGATTGTTGTATAGAATTGGATGTGTATTGAGAGAGCTTTGTGCATTCTGAATCATCATTAGCGTGTGTAGAATCAGACAAGCTGCTGTGCTGGTGAAAATGGGGAACGTGGTGTGGAAAGACAGACAGACTTCATATTTACTGCATCCAAATGCTTGTAGAGTCCTAGCCTTGTCTGTCTTACTGTTTCTTTTCTCAGACTTTGGACAGCTAATGGTTTCATGTGTTTCTATTCTTTTTTTAATGTATTTTTGCAGGTACCACAAGAGCCAGGCCATTTACCTGGAGTCTAAAGAGAACACCAAGATCAGCTGTGTGATCAGTTCTGTGGGCGCCAACGAGGTAGTGGACAGCTTTGTTCTTCATGGGGGTGGGAAGAGCTGTTGGGTCAGCATAGGCAAGTAGACGGCTGGCTAGTAAGGACTAAGAGAAAATCAATATTACTCTCAGAAAAGATGTAGTTGTCTGGTGTCTGAGTTTCTTTAAAACCCAGTGAGGTGTTTAGATCGAAACACAACATATTTCTATTGCTTTTGATGTGATTTCCTTGGAAGCTGTGAATCAAATACTGCATTGGTGGAAATCACTGGCCAAGTGCATGGAACCAATTCAATCATCTGCCTTATGACAGCAAACTCTCCAGGACATGCAGGGAAGTTTTGGGGGTTTTTTTATTCCCATGAGTTTACTCAGCAATAATCTCCGTTTGTTGAAGTTGATTTTTCAACTTCAGGAGGAAGTTCATTTTCCTCTACAGTCTAGGAATAAAAGAAATTCAGAGGTGGATTTGGTTGTTTCTACTCAGTCTTCTTCAGTTCTTTAGAATTAACAGATGTTATCTTATGATTGCAATATACATTGTGTGCTAAAACATCAGTTTTAAGTTCAGAACATGTCTGGATGCTTTTGTTTTCCTGAACTGTGTGGTAAATTTTAGTATTAATAAGTAATTTCACCGTTGTGGTCACTTAAAACTGGATTTTAGTTTTCTTCCAAATAGAATTCAAAGTGGTTAACTTTAGCAAAACAATACACCATTCCATCATATTGTGATACAATGTAAATCTGGGCATGTTTGTTCTGTAGGGTTGCTCAGAACTTGTAGATTTAAGAATTCTTTGGGTTAGTAAAACATGCCAAATTCTTGGAAATGTTGCAGTGGAGAGGTGATTATCAGTGAAGGTGGATCCTGGTTTCTCTAGAGAAATAACTGGAGTCCAAATGCAGGCATTTATTTTATATTGAGAGCTTCTGCGAGTAAAGTCAATTTATAATTAAAATAATAGTTAGGTCAATCTACTGTGCCAGGTGTGTAGCTATTATGGTATCTAAAAAACTAAGTTGTGGGTAAACTGCATGCCAACACTAGCTTTGTAGTGCTTTGCAGTAGGCAGTGTTGGACTCATGTCCTAAAATACTCTAATACTAAGAGCGGGGTAACTCTTATTTTTCATGTATTCATTTAAATATGTTTAAATGCATTAGAAATGATAAAACACGGAGGAGTTTTGCTCAGATTTTATTTTAAAAGTACAAATATTTGGGTCTAAACTTCTTGAAAGTGATTTTTTTATTTTCTAAAAATTCTGAGTGGCTGCCTCCACGGAAGTAATTTGTCCTTGGAAATACACCGTGTGTCGGCAAGTTGTGTGAATTCTTCCATGCAGGTGTTTAAAAAAGAGACCCTTTTATCTTCAGATACAATTTATTTAATACACTGAGAAATGCTTCACTGAACAAAATCAGAATAAGCTTTTCATTTGACTAATAGTTACTTGTCTGGGCAAATCCCAGGATAGGTAATTTTATGATCCGTGGATCTAGAGAGACTTATTCTTGATTAGGTAAAGCTTAATGCCAGAGTTCTGTTGTGAACTGTAGCAGAAGGAGGCTTGTTGTCATGATGATGCTTGGAGAGTCATTTTTCTTGATGACTGTTCTGAGCAGGAAGTTAAGGTGGTAAAGTTTAGGAATCTTATTTCATTTTCTGCTCAGGCTACAAATGCTTAATGTGGGGAGGGAGAAGGGCTTAAGCTAAATCATCTGCACTCTGAGTAACAGAACTGTTCAGACCTGACAATAAGAATACCTGGACTGACTTGTCTGTGAGTTGCTTACTGTGGGTTTTCCCTTCTTCTCCCCAATATATCTCCCTGCCCCTTTCTGTTTTTTCTTTCATGCAGATCTGGGTGAGGAAAACCAGTGACAGCACAAAGATGAGAATCTACCTGGGACAGCTGCAGCGAGGGGTTTTTGTGATTCGTCGACGATCAGCTGCATGATTTGATTTTTTTAAACTGATAGACAAACCTCTGGTGGGGAATGACAGTCTGTTCACTCATCTTAGCAGCAGAGAACACTGTCGTGACCTCTTACAAGACAGTTTGTGGCTGGCCACATAATCCCCAGTAGTCCTTAAATCTTTAGTGATACCCAAGCACTGCCCTGGACTGTTTCTGGATTTTTGCATCAAGCTCTGTACGCTTTCTTTATATTTTGGGTGACTATTTAAGAAGCCTTTCCATCCTACTTTTTTCATCGTTGTCTCATGGTGCGTAGATGGGACTCATATGTTGAAAACAACTTAACATTTATGTTTTGAACCAGACCAGTGGAAGAAGTTTTGCTTGTCAAGACCTGAGGTTATTCGTTCTTTTTGGGTTTGTTTTCCTGCGAGGCTCGGGATGTTGGGCAGAAGGACATTAATCTTGCCAGCTTTCAGCTGCAGCAGAGAGATGCATCTGTAATACCTGGTATACAGCATCAGCTTTATTGAACAAACTGTTCAAAGACTTGAGCACTGACGCTTTTTTTAAGGGAAGTGAACAGCTTAGGCACTGCTAAAAATCCACTTGATTTTAATGTAGTTAAGCGGTCACATGTGGTTAATCAGAAGCTTCTGTTTCTCTTCACATTAAAAAACCCTTCAATGAACAAGCAAAGAGTATTATCTATTTGCTGAAGTGGTTTCCTGAAATTGGTGGATGAGAATAGACCAAAGGATCAGTTAACTGGACTTGGGAGATGAAAGGTAAATTTCACATTCTTTACTGATGCTTAGAGTAACAGGTCATGCTGGAATCCTGCTGACAGAAGATACTGCATCTGTTGTATCTTCCTGGTGCAGAGTAGAAAGCAGCACTGACATGCTTTTAGGGATTGAAGGTTTCAGCTAGACACTGAAATGCCATGGAAAGGTTTCCCTTTGAAGGGTATTTTAATTACTGGAGATAACACTGTGTTTCTGCACTCGCCCTGCAATAGCACAAGTGAAAATGCTCAAGTGATGATATTAATATGCTCCCTTCCAAGAGGTTTAAAGATCTGACTCTGGCATTCCTTTATTATTCCCGATCTTTTGCTGATGGCTGAAACCACCGATACCACGTGGGACTGCATTGGCATGAACTACACAGCACACTGGCAGCGCTGTCAGATCTTTCCTTCCGTGCAAAAGAACTTTGTGCTCCTTTTGATTACTGGACAAAAAGTTGTAATTCCTGCCTTTATCAATATCTGTTACATTGAGGCATCTTTTGTTTCTGCATTTGAACTGCCTTGTTCAGCATCAGCCCAGCCTTTCTTTCGTATCTGGATAAATGGAGTATTTTAAATGACTGTTTCCATTTCTCTTTCCTTACTGCAGTTGGGTGGCAGTCACATCCCAGTAACAGATGGCTGTGTGTGGATCTTGAGTGGATTGTTACGCCTGAGTTTCTGACACGTTGCCTTTGTGGCTGAGACACCTTACCTATTTTTACTGCATTTAGTGTTTCAACCGGATCTGGAGCTTTGGTGAGGAGAGGGTGTCTGTTTCCCACCCACTCATGTGCCACCTTTGCTGCAGTGTCAGGTGGAAAGCAGCAGCCTGTATTTTGTCAGGTTAGCAGCATACTTAATATAACTTAGCAGTCTCTGCACGTGGTTTTTAATGAGGTGATGATGTACCAAACAGGATTTGTCACTGAGCTTTAAAACGAACATCATAGTTCTTATAATAAAAAGTGCTGAGTAAATAGCAGGATTTATTACCTACCTATATAATTTTATCAATATATATGCTTGTGGATATTGCTAGGAACTTTGGTTCAGTTTTGGGGAGATATCTTGCCAACAGCAGGTGATCTCTCTGCTGCTGTATTGTTACCTGGTTTAGGGTAACCAAAGATATTGGTAGAAGTGTGAAAGTGCAGCAGCTCTCTTAGAGCCAGGCATATGATATAGGTGCACATTGTGTAAGCTTAATTATGTAGCTTTGACCCATCTTAATCTGAATCAACATCTGCTCACAATCCCTGTTCCTTGGCAGATGGGAGGAAAGAATAGCTGCTCTCGCAGGCAGAAGCCTGGCTTTCCATCAGCTCTGGTCATACACTGCAGGGGGTAGGAAGGGTGGTGGGAGGCTTCGTGGGATGGGACACACTTTTTGGGTTCACACCCTAAACAGAATTTGCAGGGTCTTCTGAAAGCGAATACCTGTAGGACTCTTGGCCCATTTCCCTCTTCTGTAACCCCCCTGTGGACCCTGGCCTGTGCTGAGAAAATTACTGTTGTCATACAGAGCCATAAGAGGAGTGTAGCCTTGGACTGCAAGTATCAGTGGTGAAAAACAGAGAATGAGGACAGTGAGCAGTCAGGGTGGGAAGGAAGAGATGTAAGTACTGTTGTATTGCCTGTGGTCACATAAACTGACACTGATTCAGGGCAGTGCTTCAGCATGGAAATTACCAAAACTTGATCGCAGACTCTTGCTCTACTCTTTCACACCACTCTTGGATCTCCAGGAAGGATGTGTGAGGTTTGTACAACTTCCTTGCCCACTGCCAGTTTCCCCAGTGCCTCTGGATCAACCTTTTCATGATAATTTCTGCTTCTGACAGTCCTGACCATGGGCTTGTAGCTCTATTTGCTCAAATTTAACTGCCACACTGAAGGTATTTTTGTTGTAAGGCTACTTCATCCTTAGTTTCTTATTTTAATGAAATGAAAAGTCTTTTTTGCCTCAGTTGATCACCATAAGAAGTAGATCTGTCTCCTCTAACAAAGCACATGAATATTGTATCCTGTTTTCTCAAGCGGGCTGTTCTGAAATGGCCTGTGCCATTTACAAGGCTGGAAATGATAAAAATGCAGGGCCTTGTTGTGCACTCGGGGAAGCAGCACATTTTTTAATCCTAAAAGGATGCTCAAAATGTGTTGTGGCGAAGATGACGCATCATCAGATCAAGAGTATAGACATCAGCTGTGGAAATGAAGATTTCCTGCCACTGGCTGGAAAAATAGAGACAAGTTACTCAAGGAGATCGACAAGGTCTTGCTTAAATTCTAAGAGAAAATTGGCTTTTCTGTCTGCTATTTGCCTGTCTAACATCAGTCTTTTGAAGAATTCAAACCCTCAGTGAACAGGAATGGCTTTGCTACAGCTATGAAAAGATTTAATCCTCATTATCAACAGTGTTTAAAGTAAATTGAAGAAATCATTTTAACTCCTGGTTACAGTAATTTTGAAGAAAGGTGAACCTTCTGCCCAAACCAGACTTTGATTGAGGATTAAATTGTAGTTGACTGACTCATTAAGCATCTTTTTTTTTCATTGCCTCTAGAAATGGACTGTGATGCTGATCAAGTGCAAAATAAGAGATCCCCCACCCCAGGCCAGTAGATGTTCAAATGAATGGGAGGGCAGATCAGGGAACCAACTTCCAGTGGCTTTTTGACATCATGCTCACAGAAAGGTTTCAAAAGAGGCTTAAACCTTTGGTTCTAAAATAGCAATGCTTCGAGCCAAGCCAGTCATTTTTAGGGCTTTGGAACCAAGAGATCTAACCCTCCAGAAACAGCTGCTGATTTATTTAATCAATCTTAAATTTGAAACCTCTCAGTTGTCCTGTGTGCCCGAGGTAGCTTTGTCATTTCTCATTTAGTTCTAATTGCTTCCACTTGTTCTGCCCCAGATCTTGAGAGGAAAAACATCAGAATAGAAAATGATGAAGCATCCATTTTTCATCTCACTTTATTAATGTTCCTTATTTTTATTGAGTTAGGATTCTTTTGCCTGGAGTTCTCTGCTATTTTAATGGCTATGCCAGTTAATGAAAGCTAATGATCTTTAATGAAAATAAATACAAATGCAAATCAAGGTTAAAATTGGTGTCTGAGATCAAGGTTTCTGCTTGGTGGTTTAAATCCTGTTTGGAATCGGTGACTGAGATGTGTCAAAGTGAACAGATTCCAAACATGGGTTTGGAGAGTCCTTGGATGAGGACACGTGGATGTAGCTCTGTATCTACTTGCCTCATGAAATTAAAAGGTAGATGATGTGTTTTGTTAGGGTTTTTTTTTCAGGGAAGTAGTGAATATCTGACAGATTTATTTCTGTTGGAACAAATAGTTGAAGGTAGCTGCTGATCGTGTCAGAATACCGAAGAATTATTCATTATGGGGAAGAAGAAGTATCCTTTTGCCCATGAACTAAACTTTAGTTACAGTATGTAATAGATGAATTTTTTTTTCCAATGTGATTAGGAGGCAATGTTCCAAACTTCATACATCATGAGGCATCAGGTAATGGGAAAAACTCTGAATACTAATGCTACTAAATCATGTAATAGAGTTGCACAAAATTATTATAAGCACAGAAGGCAAATATTCTGATAAGGATGCCTGGGATATTAAAAAAACCTCATCCGTTGAACCTGGGAATTACTAAACTCCCTGGTTTAAGACTGTCCTGAAGACCGTAAGACAAGTGTTTCATCCCAGAGTCTCAGCTTGAAGATGGAAAAACATTGTCCCAAGGAAGGGACGGTTGGCTGGTGATCCAGTGGGTGGCTCTGCCACAACAGGGCTTTGCTCACTGAGGATTTCATCTGTCTGAGGAGATACAGGTGCTTGTCCTTTGCAGGCACTGTGAAGATGAGTATTTAGCAGATATTCTGGGATGTGAAGCTGCAGATGGGTGCTCTCTTCTCTGAGCCACTGCTGTGGTATGCCTGGGCAAGAGCTGCAGCCTGTGAGAAGACTGGTTGCTGAACTGTTCTTGGAGGGAATGGCTGGGATTAAGGTAGTGAGGAGTTTCTGGAACACTTAGCAAGTTTTGGCACCTCTGTTCTGAAGCTGACTTTCACAAAGAAGTCTAAGGGCTTAATTTGCTCTGAAATGCTTTGAGGACAACAGCACATGTTGTGGAGCATCTTGTCCCTGTGTCTTCTGCATGTGCCTGCCCTCTGCTACCGGAGTGCTGGAGACCTTGGAGAACATATCAATAGGCTGGCCTTGTAATGGACATGAACAACCTGAAAACTGGCTGTAACCTTCACGAGGCATGCCAGGTCCTGTTTATCAGTTGATGTAACTAGAGGTATTAATCAGCAAAGCCTCTGAGCAGGGGGTTTTTCCCTTTCCATCAGAGTGCCTGACAGGTACTCCATCTCGGTTATGCCTCAGCTCCTCGTTGTATCTGTCATATTCCTGGGCTTGATGCCAGAGCAGTGAGGTGCTTCTGGTGGGTGCATTTCCTACCTGTGTAACGGGGATCTAATTAATGGGTACAGCAAATCAACCGAGCAGAGGCCCAAGCCCAGAAGAGGCAGTCATCTTGCTTTTTCAGCCAACCAACTGTGCCTTGTTACAACACCCTGTTTCAATGTTGTTGCATATTAAATTCTTAGATATTCTACATTTTTATCCTAAATTTATTATTTTCACTGCTTCTGGATATTTTTATTGCCAAATATCTCACTGATTCAGTGCAGTGTCTCAGATTAAGAACTTGGTGTGTGGCCAGGCAGGTTCTGTGTCCTTGGTTTCTCACTGGGGATTGCAGGGGGTGATGCCTCTGACCAAGGAGGTCTCCTGATCCTGTGACCCCATCTGTCACTTGCATCTCACCGCAGTATTCACCCCAGGGAGCTGAATGTGCTTCTACGGGGCTACCAGCAATCACAGAAATGCAGTTATTGATCTGAAAGTGCTTATTTAGCTCTCACCCCCGGGCACTGTAACAACAGCATGGTGTCGGTGCTGCTCCTGCGCTATTAACTGGTTTAATGAGCCTCTCAAATTGTTCTGGGGAACACTTCAGTCCCCAGCATGACCCTATTGTCCCTGTTCACTGTCTCGTTGCACGGCTGGGCTGACGGAGCAGTGGTGCTGGCAGTGGAGCAGCCCGTGGTGAGCAGTGGTGCTGTGGTCTGTCCCGTGCCAAGGGGAGAGCAGAAGGCTACAGCTTGGCCATGGGGTGCTTGGAGGCTCCTCGGGCCCCCTAGCAGCCTGGAGGTGAGTAACCACGAAGCTGTTTGCATTAGTGGAAAAGGTTTCCTTGGCTCAGTCGATGGAGTTGATGAGCACTGAGCTCCTGTGTTCTCCCCCAGGTCTCCCAGTCTGCACCTCGCTCAGGTGAGCCCGTGGTTTTATTCTCCTTACCCCATGTATTTTGCCTGCTGTGCCACCATCCACTCTCATTTCCAATTTCACACCAACGTGCTCCTGACGTATTTATAAATGAACTCTCCTGTGTCAAGCCACTAAAAAGCAGCCAAATACATTCTGTCTCCTGTTGCTGTGGCAATTTTGGCTGCTGCTGAGCAGAACGTGTGGGAGAAGTCAGCCTCAGTGCAAGAGCATCCTGCTTTCCCGCACGGGCAGTGCTGTGAAGGGCATCCAGTGCTGCCTCCTGCCTCTCTTGGCAGTGATTTTACCCCTATAGTGTCTTTGGTATGCAAATCTCAAAGGTTTCTGCAGAGAGAAGTAAATGAGAACATAATTGATTACTCAGCTGGGGAGACTGAGGCATAGGAGTGCAATGATCTGCCAAAGGCTGAGAGCTGGGTCCATTTTCAGCCAGAAATGCCCTTCTTCCTCAATTTAGTTTATACTCTGGGCTTTAGGGCAACTTAAACCCTGGAGCAAAACCTTAAGGAAGATTCAGCTCTCAGGACTTCTTCTACACCTCTCGGCACACAATCTCTTCTTCAGTGTTACCCTCTTGTCTCTTCTCCATCCAGCTGGGCGGGCAAAGGCTCAGTCCAGAGCAGGTAACCAGATGCCTTCTGGATAATGAGTTCCTGCTAATCAGCTACATTTGGTAGTTGACTGAGAAACTGGTTGCAAATCCTAAGTAATCATGTGGTATCCTAAACCTTTGGAAGAGAGTTGTGTTTTCGTTTGCAGTAGGTGGAGAACATGGGGATGATCTGTTAATCAGATCTGTTGGTGATCAGCTGACAGATGGCAACTTGCTGGGGATAATTAATCATTTGCTTGTGCAGGATGTTGAGTATGGAAGGACGGTGTCTGTAAAGATTCTAGCAGAAGGGTTCTATGTGAGACAGCTCAGAGAGGACCTGAGCCCCCTGGAAAGGAGAATTTCTCTCTCCAGGGTGGAACTCACTAGCTAGAGACAACAAAGTCCATCTTGCTGGGGGTCATGGGCTTGCTGCCTACCACCTTTGGCTTTCCCAGGAGCAAAAGCCTTGCAAAAGGAAGGTAAAAAAGCCAGCTGACATCTGTGGGTGTTGGTCTGCTGTGAAGGCTTTGTGCCCCCAGCTGGGAGAGAGGGAGAATGGATTAAACAAAGCAAATGCTTGTAGGTCTGGGCTATCAGGAGCACTGAAGAAAGGAGCAAGTCCCTCAACTGAATTATCTCCTTAGGAAGGAATGAGCTGCTGTGAGTGAGCAGCAGCAGAATGACATGACTCTGCTGGCCAGTGTCACCAAGGAGCTGAGCATCCTCTCTGGGTCTGCACTGCCTGCAGGGCTGGCTGCTATTCGGAGTGAAGGAGACACAGCAAAGGTGGTGTTTGCAGACAGCGCTGGCTCTCCCAGTGCAACTCAGCCCCGGGGGGTGAGGGCAGAAGTAAAGCAACCTCTGCCTTCCTTTTTTTTTTAATGCTTTTCTCTATATATCTTCTCAAAATCCTCCTTTCCAAAGGCAGCTGTCTCAGCAGGGAGGGGGAAGCACAAGTAGATGTGGTGCTGGTGGGATGAGGATGTTCAGTGACTGCAAAACCCTTTCCTTCCTCTAGACTTTGAGGACTCTGTGTACAATTTAAAGTGGGGGGAGAAAGGCATCTGTATGAAGGGTTTGTCAGGCTTGTTCCTGGCAGATAAGTTGGTTTTATCGAGTGGCTTGACATGTATTCCATGCAGCATACAGATGTTTGGCAAGTGTTTACTTAGAGGGAGAGATTTTCCAGCCATCCTAAAAATTAAACTTTGTGTAATGGTGCATTTGCTCAGGGAAAGTGAGCGTGAAGGTGCTGTCAAAACGTCAGGCTTGTCTGGAATAAAGGGTCCTGTAGAAGACAAGTGGCATTAGTGTGTCTGAAGATGTTTCAAGTTTAGAAGTAATGAAGCCCCCAGCCTTTTGGGGGCCCTCTTAATTGAACTGTAGGGGTTACAAAGCCCAGAAGGGAGATGCTGTTCACAGCTGGGAAGGCAGAGACACTTGCAGAGGGAGAGGGTCACAGGTAGGTTATTTCCATTGTAAAATGACATCAGAAGGACGTGAAGAATTGTTTTGCAATCACATTCCTCCACCTGAATCGTTTTAAGGAAGTCAGTCTTATATAGTAACCTATGTGGCTTGCTCCTGGGTGAGAAAGGGGCTTGGTCTGAGTTTTAATTTGAAAGGTGTTCAGTGAACAAGAAGCACAACCACCCCCTCCACTCCATGTATCATCATGCAGGCGTACAGGACCACAGAAATGAATAATGAAAGAAAGTCAGGGGACTTCTTGCAGCTTCCAGGTTTTTAAGGTTGCAAGTCAGCACACTGAGGATCCTCTCTGAGAAAAAACTCTTGCTGAGAAAATGTCTCCTTACAGAACCTGAAACTGGTTCCTTTACACTGTATTTTTTTCCATGTAGGAACAGGGTATTGGGATGGAGATGTTTTCTGCATGAGACACTGGGCATGGACTTCCTCCTGATAACTTTATTTTGGTGTTAAAATAATTTTCCAGATAATTCTGTTTCTCTTCTGAAGGCTTCTAAGCTTCTACAACAGCAATTATGCCATTTATGAGGAAATTGAGGCAGGGAACTGCGGTTGCCACAGCCCACGCTCAGCTCTGCTGGCAGAAGCTTGCTCCTTGCCCCAGCTTTGAAATAAGCAAATAAAACAACATCTGTTAGTTGCCCTTCCTTCAGAAAACCCATTTATGTCATAAATGTTAATGTGGAGTTGTGTAACAATGGGTAGGAGGGCGAGTTTGGTGGTGTTCACATTGAGGTTTGGCCTTGTAAATACAGATTGCCTGCTGGAGACCTGTTGGTGTCAGGGTCAGTACAAGCAGTGTTTAGATTTTTTCCTTTTTCAGAGGGAGCTTTCTTGTTGTAGGATTTGTTTATTTATTTATTTATTGGCCCTGGACCCCTTTCTCTTCTACCACAAGCTTAACGAGATCCTTTGGCATTCTCCAGGGAAGCTTTTAAAGTCAGCACTGTGGTTTTGAATTGGCTTTACATAAAAGGTGGTGTGCTTCTGAAGTGCCCTGCCCAAGGGCTCTGGGGCAGCCAGCACACAATGCAAACAGCCAGCAGACAAAGCCATTAAATGTGAAGTGCCCATGCGTGATTACCTGGCAGAAAGCTGCAGGAGAGTGTTTGCAGCTGAGCCCCACAGGAACAGGCTTTGTCTGAAAAACCACCCTCAGCAGGTGGTTGGAAAATGTCAAGGTAGGTCTTGTTGATTCACCAAGGTGAGTGGTTTGGTCCTTCCTTTCAGTGTGGAGCAAAAGAAGTTGGAACAAGCAGAAAGGAGGTCAGGGCGGTGGGAGGAAGAAGTTTCAAATGGGTTTCTGTGTTTCCCCCCTCTGCTAAGGCATTGTCTCCCTGCATGGTGGATCTAAGCCACTTGAATTTCCAGCTTGCCTGACTAATGGCCTTGGTGTCTTATGTCCTGAAAGCAGATATATAGCCTTGAGAAGTCAGATCTCATTTCTTCAGTTACATTTGCAGAGTGAAACCCCATCCATAAGTATAACTCCTGTACTGCCTCTCAGCTCCTCCAGCCTCCATCTCCTGCCATCTCTTCAATTATGAACACGTAGCTTTGTTTTACCTCTTAGTACTGCTCTAGCTGGAGCAGCTTCTTCCAGGGTGGGGACTCTTGTGTGCATGCTTTACTGTGCAAGGAGAGTGCTTGGAGATGAGTGTGCAGTTCCCTTCTGGGGCTTAGAAGGTTATATCTATATTTTAGGGTGTTTTATTTTTTCTTGCCCCATCTTATTGAGGTAGGAAGGGAAGATTATGGCATTCGATGATTTAATCAACATAATCTCCAGATAAAACATGCTTATGTTATACTACTGGGAGATACTAATTTATGCCGGCTTGCTTCTCCTAAGATAAATTAAATCATTAGTTTTAAGACTGGATTAGGTGCACGTGTCCCCTGCCTCTTAAAAAGGCAGATCAGTAGTTCTTAAAAAGCTTCTTGGCTTGGCATTTCTTGGGAGTCATCAAGTCGTTTCAGTGCAGATGTCATGAGAAGTGAAATTGAGATACAACACTTAAAGGTGCAACCAGGAGCTCTGTGGTAGCTAAGTGCCTCCATGCTGGCACAGGACCTGCTAATGCCTTGTGCCTCTTCCTTTACCCAATTTTGCCAGCTCATTAATTCAGTGAGAAGGTTTTGCCCCAGGTCTGGGGAACCAGCAATTGCTCCTTGTGATCAAACCTGTATCCAGAGCATCTGCTCTCCATCGATGGAGAACAGCTGGCCAGAGCTGGGTGGTTGGTGTCCGCAGCCCTCTCCCACTCGTGAGAGCATAGGGACATGCAGGATGGTTTGTGCTTCTCTGCCTCTTTTTGCAGAGGGCAGTAGCAGGGTGTTAGGAGTAAAATCTGGATGCCTGGTGCTGGTGGCCTCTCCTGGAACCAGCTGATTTACAGCAGATGCACTGAGCCGAGCCAGTGTGGTCACTCCTCTTGGAACCAGGCGGTGTGGAGATGCTGGCTCCAGGCGTTGAGGTGCCCTGTCTGCTTGGATGGCCAGCAGCTGTGGTGAGGAATCCCAGCCCTGCTGCCCAGACGGACGGGAACGGCTCCTCACCACCCAGGGGAGGAGAAATGACAGAGGCCCTCAGAGCCTTTTCAGGGCTATTAAGGAGGTGATAATGAGGCGTTGCATGCATCATTTTTCAGCACTTCACTCCCCCGCCCCCAGTCCAGCCCATGCATTAACGATTTCCATCCCAGGAGGACAATGAACACTGCTGGAGCTCTAACTCCAGTTACTGTGCAGGAGAAGGTGGAAGGGGTAAGGAGCAAAGGTACCTTTGCTCCTTACCCCTTCCACCTTCTCCTGCACCAGTTCTGCACAGTAACAGAAAGCTGGTTCAGTTCTCCATCAACAGAGAGCCAATGCTCAAGACACAGGCTTGGTCAAAGGAGCAGCTGTTGGTCCCCCATACATGGGGTGAAAACTTGCTGAATTAATGAGCTGGTGAAATAATACCATTGGGTAAAGGGGGAGGCACAAGGTGGAACTTGCTGCTGGAGGATGCTCTCCAGCCTCCTGTGGGCATCAGGTTATGTGCCTGCAGAGTGGGCAGCTTTGGCTCTTGCACCAGCAGAAGCAGGCACACGGGCAGGATTCTCCTGAAGGGCAGAGCTGGTTTGCTCCCGGGATGGGTGGATTTCCAATTGCTCCCATGAGTGATTAATGCCTCAGTGGAGGTCAGAACAGGGATGAATCCACAAGGTTATAAATCATGTGTAGGGGTGGGAGGTCGGGCTGCAGAGGAGGCTGGAGGCAGCTGGCTCTTGTGTAGCTCTTCCCATTGTACTGCTGGGTGGCAGTGCCTGTGCAAAAAGCAAGTCCTTGCTTCCTGATTTTATTTTTCCTGTTTGAACATACAGAGGCATTTTTCCACTCGAATATTTGGAGGCAAGTGTCTCCTTCTCTGTGTAGAACACTTGCAGCTGACTTATTGTGTGATGCTCTACCATTGGGGTTAGATGTTAATGCAGGTGTGCTGATGCAGCCTGCTTCCATCTGGGCAGCTCCTGGAGGTCTGCAGGCATTTGGGGAATAAAATCAGCTGTGTAACACGGCCCTTTGCCACCCCATAGATGTGCCTGTTGGTGCACTCACTCTTCTCCATCCCCATCTCACCACAGGCATCCTCAGGGCTGAGCTCTTGACCTTCAACAGGGCTGGCTGGGGGACCCCTCTGTTCCTGTGTGACTGTGTGTGTCCAGCTGCCCGTGGGCTCAGCTTTGGGGGCTGTGTGTTCCCACAGTGATGCCCAGGCGGGGGATGCCTCGTGCAAGGCAGAGATCTCCTCCCTGCTGCTGTGCCATGGGTTGGGTGGGCAGGTGGCTGTCTCATCAGAAGAGGAGATGAAAAGATCCCCAACTGGTATGTGTCACTTCTGGCTGCAGACATCAAGGATCTGTCGCTGGCAGAGCAAAAGCAGGGAAATATCCTTTTTGGTTTGATCTGTTTTCCCTCTGTGGGTGCTGCAGCCTGCGGTGGGGCTGCTTGGGCACAAAGTGCTGCCAAGTGCTGGCTCTGATTTACCTTTGTGCAGGTTTTTCACAAGGAAAAGTGCTTGTTTAGTTACAAAGGAAGCGATTGTAGTCTCTGGCAGAGACCTGGGGGCAAAGCTGATATGCAAAATATGTTTTGACTTGGTTTAATGTCTCTTTCAGCTGCTGCTGTCTCTCCTGTGTGCTTGTGCCACTCATCCGAGGCTGTTCCGCAGCTGTGGGGCACCAGGCAGCTCTGGGTTTGGGAACAGGGACCTACTGAGGGGTACCATGAGATCTCCAAACCCCAGTTCTCAGCCTGCAGCCTGGAGGAGAGAGCCAAAGCAGGTGGGTTTAAAGCCACAGCAGGAGAAGAAGGAATCTCTCCCTTCTAGGAGGGCAGGCACGCTGGAAGCAGCGCTTGGAGGTGTCAGATGCCACCAAAGCTGAGCCATTCCCCCTTTCCCCATGCTGCTGAGAGAGAGATCAAATCAAACATGGCAGGATTTATACAGCGAGGTGTTCATTTGAAGTTGAATGGACAGGAATCACGTTTTGAGACTGTAAAGGAAAGAGCTTTTTAGCTCTCTTCCTTGCTCCAAAATAGCAGCCGCATCACTGCGTGCCACAGGGATGCCAGGGCGAATCTGTTTCACTGACAACAAGATTGTTCTGTCTAGACAGGGAAGCTCTGCTGAACGGAGAGAGTGTGTGGAATAATTTAAAGCCAAAATACTTCACAGGCTTTAAATTTAAAATAAAAGCTGGCTTGACACAGATGATGCTTGATGGATAGCTTGTGTGTGGGTAGGGTGGCGGCTGGCTTTGAGACAACTTGGTGGTGCTGATTGACAGATGTCACTCAGGGTGACCTGGTGGCTGCTGACCTATCACCTTTCCCAAACAAGTTCTTCCACCAGAGTGGGTCCGTTGAGGTGTCTGGGTGGCCCTATGGAGCTTGGCTTTTGAAGTTGGTTGCTCGCAGGCAGCCTGCCCAGCCCTCCCCAGCCCCTCGGTGCCTTGTCCCTGCGGTGCTGCCAGTTCTGTGGCCACCGCCTGACCACCGCTGAGGGATGCAGGAGCAGAAGGGGGTGTGTGGAGGGGAGATGAGCCTTGTATTCACCATCTGCCTGGGGGGGGCTGGCAGCCAGGGCCCAGAGATGTGGTGGTGCGATTGCAGCCCAGCTGGCATAAGGAATTTACTTTTCCCTGGCAGAAAAAGGAAGACGAAACATTAAAAGCATGTCTCAAAGGCTGGAGTTCTTTTTTTTTCCCCCCTTTCTGAGAAGGGCTTCTGCTCAGCAGTGTGTTGGTGCTGCTCAGGGGGATGGCAGCCACCCAGAGAGAGCAGGGAGTGGGGCTGAGGAAGGGAGGAAGAGGAGACACACGTCTCGGGGCTCAGGGGGAACACTTCAACTCCACCATAGCCTTTAGGACTTGTGCTTTGGTCTCGTTTGGCTCCTGTTCAGTGGCAGGAAAGAAAAACTTAACTTTCTTGTCTGTGTCTCTGCAGGTGAGGGCAGTGCCCCTCTGAACTAGGAGGAAAGCTTCGTGTTGACCCTGTCCCTGGCTTGGGGAGGATGCACGACAGGAGGAGCAGAGGCCCCAGCAGAGGCATCTGTCAGCTCCCTCCAGAGAAGCCCTGCTGCCTTCCAACTTGCCATGTCTGGCATCCTGGTGAGACCACATGTCCCCGAGAGACCCCAGTGACTTTCTGAAGTGGAGATGGTGTGAGGTTTCTCTTGAGGCCAAGCTATTCCATTTGCTTCTGCTGATGAGCTTGGGGCCAGACTGTCAAGGGAGAGCCTTGCTGTCAGGCACCAAGGCATGCTGACACTGACATGTGCTCTGTCCTAAACTCACCAGAATACAGGGCTTCTTGTTTTCTCCCTGACTTTGTGTGCCTCCATGTAGCAGTTCAGCAGGAGTCAGTATCCCAAACGGGTGCACTCACAGGGAAGAGAGATGGCTGAGGGATGCAGCAGGGAGGGGAGGAGGACCAAAGTCTGTGCGTTTGTCAGGTGAGGAGCTGGAAGGAACCACATTCAGGGTGTTTAAAGCTTCTCCTTCTATTTCTTCCTTTGACTTCTCTTTTCTGCTCTCGCTCTGCCTGGTGAGACTGGGCCAGATTCGGAGGAAATCGGGAAGAAGTTCTTTCCTGAGAGGGAGGATGGGCACTGGAATGGGCTGCCCAGGGAGGTGGTGGAGTCACCGTCCCTGGGGTGTTCAAAAAACGGGTTGAGGAGGCACTTGAGGCCATGGTCTGATGGTCTGATGGTCAGGAATATGATGGGATAAAGGTTGGACTTGATGACCCTGGAGGTCCCTTCCAACCATAGTGATTCTATGATTCTATGATTTGTGGGGAAGTGGGAGGTGCAGGTTCAGCATCGTGGAGAGCAGACCCAGCCCACTCTTAACTTCACACCTCTGCTAACAATGTCTGTGAGTGTTACTGGTTTGTTGGTCAGAGATGTACCTGAATGCAGCACCCTGGGAGACAGTCACTTGCTTGGGGTCACGAAATGGGTGAGCAGAGAAATGGAGTTTGACCTCGACCCCAAGTCCATCCGCTGACTTGATCCTCAGCTCCTGTGTCATCTCTGGCAGGACAGGGTTGGGGCAGGCAGCCCTGATGTCCCCCCATCCCACAGCCTTGCCTTCTGCCTTCCCCTGCCTGCCTTCCTGCTGAAGAAAGACCCTGTGATTAATTATAGTGCTCCACAGCTCCGAAAATTTATTTAGGGTTTGATGTTTGCTGCTGCTGCTTACACAATGGCAAATGTGCCGTGGCTGTGTCCCAAGCAGGTGGCAGCTAATAGGTCAATAAAGTGAATTACACCATTAGAGCTGTCGAGCCGGGCTGCTGGAAGCCAGGCAGGTAGAGGGGAGAGCTGCAGAGAAGTCAAGACAGATCTGCTTTAGCAGGAAAGCGCCTGGCTATGCTGCTTTGCAGGAAATTGCTCCCTTCCCTGATAGCATCCACTGCTTTAATGGATCAATTTTTCCACTACGGTTTGTCTAGCTTAAGCTTCCTTCTCCCTGTATCCCATGCTGTCCTAAAAATCAGTCTAATAGGACTTTTTTTATCTCCAAGAGCTCTGGAAGTTATTTCCCTTAAAGATTTTAATTGCCTTTTCCTTGGGGCGTACAGACGAGGAGGGCCAGGGGGATTGTCAGCTGGAGGAAACAGAGCTTCAAACCACAGGAAAGCCCCCCAGAAAACACTGCCAAAGGCATGCAGAGATCAGCACAGCTGGAAATAGCTGGCAACCACCCGAGCAGATTTAGAAATCACCTCTGCTTCTGAGCATCTTGCTTCTCAGTGCTGCTGCTGAAGGACGGGATGGCAAGCCTGGAGCAGACACAGCACACTGCAGCAGGGGAGAGCAGGACGGGGGCTGTTCCTGCCTGGGGGGGAGAGGGCTTGTTTGTACCTGCTGTTAATTCATACACAGTGGGAATCTGTTCTGGATGGCCTGGTGCAGAGCTGCCTGCTTTGTACCCCTTCCCACTAGGGAGGGGAGCAGGAGCTGTGTTTCTGCGTGGTGCTGCCAGCAGGAAGGGCTGAACTCGGTTTGCTTTGTGCAGTGTTGTAAAGTGGGGCTGAACCTGCTCTGGGGTGCTGCTGGGCTGTGTCAGCAGGGTGCTGAGCCTACGCAGGCAGTGGGATCACCTTGTGATGCTCAAGCTGCTGCATCTGCCCTGCGATGTCCCACTGATGTGCGAGGGTGTCTGTGCTGCCCTCACCTGCTCTATATACAGTGCCTCCAGCAGACTCCATCCTGGCTGGAAAGGCAATCCAGATGTCCTGACTCCTCCTGCTAGTGCTGTACTGCTAGTTTTTAACATTCCTGCAGAGATGGTTTGTAGAAATTGAAGCAGGTTGTATTTATTCTATAAAGCTTTGTAGGTATCTTGCACTGGATGTCACCTCCCAGTGCACGGGGAGGATTCAGCTTAAGGGATCATCACCCATGCTGTTATCTTTATTGCCAGTCCTGCCTGATAAATATTCTCCCTCCAGGATGGCTGAGCCCCACGAGTAAGCCAGAGCCCACTACATGTCTATGCTGGGTGTGGTGGTTAGGAGAGAGCAGAGTTTCTGCTCAAGGAGCTGCTTGCAGGGTTCTCACTCAATACCAGGCATTCCAAACAAACCCAAGAGCTGCTTAAAACCCATGGAATTAGCAGAGTTCTCATGCAACCAACCTTGGGAGTCCCTGGGGTTTTTCAGAACTTTGGGGGCTGAGGCTCAAGTTCTTCTCCCCAGCTTGCAGGGGTATAAATTTGCTGTAGTTCTGTGACCTAAGAGTCCTGTGGTCCTTGCCCCAACCTGAGGCTGGGCCACTAAGCTGCACATCAAGTATTGCAAACTCAGCATTGAAACAGTGACTTTTGATGAGCTGAACTTCACTGAGCACAAGGCTGCTTTGCTGAGCTGCGTCCCATGTGGCCAAGGTCACCTGATGCTCATGCATGTTCCCATCATGTGGTGCCCCCCATCCTGTCACACAGTGCCCTTGGCATCTGAGCAGGACTCAGCTGGGCTGGGAGCTTTGGTTCAGAGACCTTTGGTGGAGCTCAGAGAGATGTGGGAGCCAGGAGCTCACCCGGGCCAGCTGTGTGCAGCCTCTGACAGCCTTTCTCCTGCTGAACTGCTAGTTCCACTTTTCCTCTCCATTTCAGGCATGAGTGGCTCAAGGGGATGTCGCTGTGGTCTGTGAGCTCCTGGAGGTGTGGATCACAGCTGGTTCCTCATGGAGCCGCAACAGCTCCCTGGGCAGAAGCCATCTCCCAAGCCCTGGGTTTTCACTTTCCCCAGCCAGTTTCTATCCAGAGTGTCTGGTGGCACCACTGAGCTGGCCAAAATCACCCACAGCCCTGTCTGTGGCTTCCCTCTGGGAAAGGGAGCTCACTTTGGGCTTGGAGCATCTGATGAGAAACAAGTCGGGTACCAATGACTGCAACCACAGCATTGGCTCTTGCTGAAGGACAGAAACAGTTGGAGAAAGATTCCCCCTTTGCCACCATCTCCAGGCAGAAGGGACGTATGGAGCCTGGCAGCAACCAAGGAGCCCTCCAGGAAGCAGAGGGGTCCCTGAGCTCCTGACTCTGCTGCTGCCATGGTGCTGCAAAAGCAGGACTGGTCTCTGCCCCACGTCCTCCTTGGGGCAGCGGTGGGGCTGTTGAGGAGCACAGCGTGGGCATTGCCCACTGCCACGAGCAGGAGAAGGACTGAGCAGGCAAGGGTGAGCACAGACAGCTGCCTAGCAGCTCCCTTCTGAGGCTGCAGGACTTTGATAGAAAAAGCAGCTTTTATAGAAATAAAGGAGACTTCCTTTTGGGTCAAGTGCTCTGGAAACGAATGGTTTTGAGATGAAAGCCTTTTTACTCGGGTAATACAGATTCACATTGCCTAAAGGGAAGTCTGCCTTGTGCTGGGGTGTTTTTCCTTCTGGGGGCATTGCAATTGCTTTTGAAGATGAATTTTCAGCATACAAAGGAGAAGAAGAAAGCTGAGAGAAAGAAAGGGCTTTAAAAAATATCAGGGGTTCCTGTGGTCTTTTTTAATTTGTCAGCGTGTCTCTCTGGCTTGTAACACCCCTGTTGGATCCTCCTCTTCCCATTGTGATTTGCTCCTTCCCTCTGGCATCTTCATCAATCCCAGTCTCTGGATTTCCACCCTCCCTCTCCTTTTTCCTTTCTAGGCCAACCTTTCTGCACCCAGGGATGGTCAGCAGAGCAGCAGCTGTACCCAGGGCAGAGGCAGGAGAACAGCCAGGTGAAGCCCTCTCTGAAAGAGGTATAGAATGGACCCTTTTCCTATCAGTTTATATTCCGAGTGATCTCTTTTGGAAACACGTTGTACCCCATGGACCAAAGGTCCCCAAAGCCTGCCTGGCTTTGGTGAGACTGTTGGAAGCATCTGAGTGTCTCCCTTCTCTGCTTGTTGCTGGTTTCTCGCCCCTTGCCCTGGGGACACAAGGTGTGCAGGGGACTGCTGCTGCTTAGTGTGAAGTGCTGTAAAACCCAAGCATTGGTTTCTCAATCAAGGGTGTCTGGTTGGTCCTTGGTCTGTGCCTGTAATGCCTGAAAATCCATCTTTCACTCCCCAGCAGTTTGTTTCAAGATTTCAAATGGTTCTGTTGTGCTTCAGAGCTTTGGGAAGGGGATGGATTCAGTCAAGCCAATGTTGCTGGTGCTGGCTCACTGGTGGGTGTTGAACCCAACAGAGCTCTCAAGCCTCAGGTGAGACCTTTGCCTAGCTGTGGTATAGGATTGGACTTCTGGGAAGCTGTGGGTCTTCCTCCTGTCCCAGTAGTGAACCTGGTTCAGCAGGTCTGTGGTCCCTGAGCTTTGTGCATTGTGGGCTGAAGTTGTAGCATGTCCTGGCAACAGATGCCAGAAAAACCTGTAGGACTTTTCTCAGCACCATGTTCCTATCTGTGCTTCCCCCATGTTTGCTCCCTGATTTCAAAGCATTGTTCTCTGCTGTTCTTCAAGTGCTGTATAGCTGATGCAAGCCTTGGAGCTGAAATGCAGGTCCTTCTGTGGAGGCACACACCAGCTCGGGGCAGGAAGGGTCACTGCTGCCCATGATTGCTCTCCTGTAGAGGTTGCTGGTGGTGACCTGAGCTGGGAGACCTGGCTGCAGCTCCTGCCTTGGCCTCTGCCTGCTTCATCATCTGGGATCAATTGCTGCCACTGTTTGACCTCAGCTTTCCCCTGCTAAAGGAGGATGAGTGACATGGAAAGCCCTTTCCAAAGACCAGAGCTGGGATTGTTTTGCAGCCCTGGGAGGTGCAGGTGGAGGTTAGAGTGGAGAGGAGGGCTGGTGAAATGCAGGTGACTTCTGGTGTAATTGTATGCAGCAGATTTATCTGGAAGGAGCTGAAGGAAGCGTATCAAGGATGTCTCAGCTATTCAACTGAGAAATCAAATTAAACTTTGCATCAAATAGCAGAGCTGCTCTGTGCTAGGAGTTATGTCAAATTCATTAAAGGCTTCTTACAGACCAGCCCCCCAGGAGTTAGTGGAGAGAAAAACCAGTGCTCTGTGTCAGAGGGCTGTGTCTGCCTGCTCACCCGGATGTGTTAATGATGTGGGCAGAGGGAGGAGGGAATTATTGCTTTAACCTTCAAGATACCTGTGCGTGGAGCAGGGAGGAGGACACAGACTTCACAGCAGTGCTAGTTCTGTGTGCCACTGATGGCAAGCTGGGATGTGTGTCCATCAGCCTGTGCCAAGGGATGCCAGGTGAGGACTGGGGGCAAAAGCCCCAGAGAGCTGGAGGTGTAGAAACACCCTTGTTTCAGTCACCTGTCTCCTGGTCTCCCATTAACAGGCTGGGAGATGAAGTCCCCTGGGAATCCTGGGGTGTCTGAGAGACTGATGGGAGTAATCTGAAGGAGATCAAAATATCAGTATTCCACAGAAGGATGTGTTCAGACTTGCTTCTCGTTGGGCATGAGTCCACACTTGTTCCAGGAAAGGAGAAGATCTGGACAACACATTGCTGCTTCACTGGGGACAGATTGCCTGGGGGCTGGATGGAGCACAGACTTGGCATGGGAGAGCCTGGAGCCAGGGGGAAGCTGCCTGCACAGTGGCAGGGGAGTCGTCTGCTGGGAATCTGTGATGCCACAGGACTTTGGCTGCAAAATGATTTCCCTGTACTGCACACCAGAGGCTTTGAGAGCTCCCAGGTGACCAAAGCGTGTCCATACTGGCTTCTCACCAGCAGTGGGGCTTGCCAAAGAGCTGGCAGCCTTCAAGAGGAGGAGGAGAGGAACACTGAGCTTCATCCACTGCAAGTGCTGAATGCCAAAGTCTTCTCTGGCTTGTGTGCTAAGGCCCAGGCTTCACTAAAGCTGTCTGATTTTTTTCATCCCTGATGCATGTTGTGCATTGCCTCAGAAGCACTCAGGCGAGAGCTTGATATTTAAAAGCCATTTGCAGTACTGCTGTTCTGCTGGCAGGAGAGATCAGTCTGACCTCAGGATGTACAGACCCTGGTACTGGAGCAGGGCAACCTGATAACAGGCAGAGATGAATCTCCTCAGGTGTCCTGCCTGCTGCTAGGTCTGGATTGGGGCTCTCCAACCAAGAAAATGTCTTTCCCCCCTTCTTTCCTGTTGGCTTGTAAGGATTTTTAGGAATTTAAGGTGCTAAACCTCAATTAGGCAACACTTATTAATTTCCAAGATGTAATTTATTTGCAGTGTTCCCATTCCCAGCAGCAAGTGCTGTTAATTGCTGTAGTTTGCTTTCCAGCCTCCAACTGAGGGACTTGAGGAGCCTGTGAACGTGGCTGCCAGGAGGATGCGAGGAGCTCATGGAGGAGCTGACTCTGCCCCAGGCACGTTGGTTTTCACTCAAAGCAGTCCTTGCCCTAGAGCATGGGGACAGGCCAAGGAGCAGGAATGCCTGTCCCCTCTTTGTGGCTGTGTGAACCACATTGTCCTGCAATGCCTTTTGTTGTCTCTGCTCTTCGGCTTGGTCCCTTTGCCCCCAGTGTGATACAGGTGTCCTCATCCTGCACCAGTGTTGCTGCAAAACTGAATGAGCTGTCTCTGTGTGTAGAGCTGGAGGCAGAGCTGCAGAAAATCGATGGAGCCAGGAGAAAATGAGGTACTACCTGCTTGTCCTCCAAGCTGCCAGCACTGGGGATAGCATCTTTGCAGCATGATGGCTCAAGGCTGGTTTGTTTTTCTTCTCTCTCTGGCACAGGCTGTTGCTCAGAGCTGCAGAGATGCTGTACTGGAGCTTTGCTGACAGGCAAAGCCCTGTAACTAATTTCTCCAAAGCAGGCTGTGCTGTTTGCCTGTGAGACACCAGCTCCTCCAGGACGTGGTGGGCTGTGGGGCAGAGCTGCCCTCCAGCCCTGTGCTCAGAGTGTCTGGGCAGAGACAGGAGAGGCTCCAACATCTGCCACCCCCTTCCCACCTTCATTTCTGAGAACCTGTGACTGCTGGGGGTGACTTGTGTGATGGAAGGGGAGCAGCCTCCTCTGGTTTGGGGGTGGAGAAGCTCTCCTTTCTTCTGGCCACGGGACCAGTGGATTGCCTTTTGCTGCCTAGACCAGCAACATCTTTAGGAAAGCCTCACAGACAGCTCAGTCTCCAGCTTCTCTCCCCCAAGAGTGCCTCGCCCAGAGTCACATCCCCGGCTTCACCTTGTCCTGCTCCCCAAGGACCATTTGAAAAGGGCAAAATAGAGCTGCTCCCCTTTCCCTCGTGTGGGGCTGGGGGGTGTGGGTTTGTCTAGGAGCCATGGTGAGGTCCTGATCTTGGTTCAGCTCCAGAGGCACTGCTGTGACCCTGATGTTTCATGCAGACTCAGACAAATTATTGCCAAATGGCCCTGTCTTATCTCCTGGCAGGTCCTGTCCCACCAGCCGGTACCCAGCTCAGCCTGCTAATGGAGCCATTGTTCTGCACGATGGATTTAGCCATCATCTCCAGTTGAGCTTGATCTATGGTGCCTGTTTGTAGGCATGGGAAGTGTTCAGTGCCCGCAGGAGCGGGTGGTGTGTGAAGGCTGGATTTATTGTCCATCTGGTATCCTGCTGGGCCATTTGTTACCCAGGGTCTTGCAGGAGGAGCCTCTGGTGCTGCAGTGAACTCCATGCTGTGGGGAGTCAGGATCAATCCTGGGAGCTCACAGGGGCGAGTCCTGGCCTCTTAAGTGCCTAAAAACAGTGAGTTTGGGCAACTGCCTGCCTGCTGGGATGTTCCTCTTGAACATCCTGGTCCAGGCATCCATGGAGAAGTGTGACCTGCTTCTTCCTAGCTTGAGCGTGGCAGGATGCTGCTGGAAAGGCTCCTGGTTTTGTTTCTAAAGCCTGACCTCTTTCTTCTGCATTTGGTGGTGCCTCGTGATGTGGTGAGCAGGGGCTGCAGGGAATGTGTCTTCTCTCTCCGTGGCTGACCTATGGAGCAGGAATCTGGCCCTGGAGCATCGCCTGGCCTTTGCAGGACTCGTGTTCAGGCGCTGAGCTGGGCAGCTCCAGAAAATGAAATGCAAATGAAATGGAAAGCTGAGGGGCAAAGGCTGTGGAGGACTTCACTGTGGAACTCTGCTGTCTGGAGGAGAGCTGTGCTCTGACTGTTGCTTGCAGTGTTCTTCCCTGGTTAGCCTGGGCAAGGTCCTGGCAAGATAAAGGCAGGCAATTTCCTCAGCTCGTGCTGAGATCTTGTTATGCATTTCATTTCCATGCTGAGAAAGGGGAGGAGGGAGCAGCCCAAGCCTTCTCAAGCTCAGGTGCTGCAGGATCCTACAGCATGACAACCCTGCCAGCCCTCGGGGGAGCAGGGCTGGCCTTCAGCAGGTGGGGTGGGCTGAGGAGGGGTGACCCAGACACTAGAAAGTGGGGTTACTGACTCGGAGCATGGGGTCCTGGCTTTTTCTACCACCTCCTGGACCACAGGTGGCTGAAGAGCAAGGGCTACAGATGCTGATGGGTTGGAGGGGGGATCAGTTTGGATGTCAGGGTCTAGCAGGTGGATGGAGAGCCGTGTGTTTGCCTCTTTCTCCCTGATTTGGGTTGTTATCTGTGCACAGAAGCTGCAGAGCGTGCTGTCCTGTGAAACAGTGGCCATGTGTGGTGAGTGGTGCCTCCCCAGCCTGATGAAGGTGGCTGGGGTTGAGGGATATGCACCTTGTTCAAGTGAGGGCAGGTTTCCCTGGCAAAGGGCTGATTGCTGTTTTGCTGCTGCTTAACACACTGGTAGGGAGCCCAGCTTTAAATATGAGCCCAGCTAATGAAAAAGCTCCTCTGAAGACCTTTGTGCTTCGTAGGAATAAGTGCCTGTGCTGGTAGGGTTGCTTTTAAAACCTCAAACCACTGTGTTCTTCAGCAGCTTAAGCTATGCTTGTAATAAACCCCTGAAATGGAGCTGGGCTCTTATGATAACAAGAAAGCACAAGGCTGGAATAAACTGAAATGAGAGGATCAAGGGGGGTGGTTCCTGGCAGTGCTGAGCCATCCCCCACGTCATGGTGGGACTGCTCCATGGGAGGTCTGGGCTTAGCTAAAGGGCTGGGGGTGGCATCAGTGTTTTACAGCCACCTCCCCATGGCCTCGTTAGGGGTCAGTCACTGAATGTCACCTCATGGGAGATGACTGCCACTGCCCAGAAATCCTTAGGGCTGGCCTTGCCCTGAGTCCATCACTTCTGCCTTTGTGCTGTTGGGTGCGTGGGGAAGCAGAGTTCCTGCTCAGTGGTGATCCCTGCAGAGCTCCCCGAGGGGTTTTAAGCACAAGCCCACGGTGTGCTGGCTGATGGCCATGCTCTGTGGGGTGGCAATGAGCAGTCGCTGGTGCATGGATGTTTGTGGGAAGCCATGGGGGCAAGGACTGCCCAGGTCAGGGCAGAGGAGCTGGGAGGTGTCACGGGTCCTGGCTAGCAGAGAAAAGGGAGAACAACCTGGAGGTGGTTTCAGGAGGTGGCAGGGTCCCCACCAGCACCCTGCCTTGAGCTGGGGCACAGGGAGTAGCAGGAGGCTGTGAGTGCTGGAGCTGCATCTCTGCTCTGTGTCCTGACACTGTGTCAGCCTAAAGGAGGGTGCTCAGTGACTCCTGCTCCTTGTTTAACACGGAAAAGAGGATGAGCACCTCCTCCCAGTCTGCTGGGAGAGGTGTACACCATGTGCTGTGTAAAGCCAGCTCTGCTCCCCATCACATGGGCTCAGTCTGGTTGTGCTGGGTCCAAACTCCCTCAGGGGATGCTGCTCCATCCTGCCCTGTCCTGCCAGGGCTCCCAGGTGGGACACGAGCACATATGTCCACCCTCTGCTGCTGAGTCCCTGCCCTCTCCTTCCCCGGCACTAAGAGCTGGGGATGAACAAAGCCAGTGAGGGTGTTGTGAAGCCAGGAAACCTGCTGGGCTTTTAGGGAATGGCACTATCTGGAAACTGTCCCGTGGGCTGGAGGAGCCTGGGTCTGTGACAGAAGCATGCTTTTGATAAATTGTTTTTGTTGGCTTGTTAGATATATAATTCATGTCCTTGTGCACACTGGGGGTGCATGAAGCCAGCTCCGAATGGTTTATTCATCAGTGGTGCCCTGTCCCTTCCCTCCCTGTGGCGTATCTCTGCAGGAAGATGGAAGCAAGGGGGGGGATGGATGCTGGCTTTGCTGTCTGATTGCTGTCTGTCCCACATTGTGCTGGGAGATCAGAAGGGATGTGAGGCTGGAGATGTGTTTGCTCCCCTACAAGACCCAGGGGACATCCCTGAACTCCAGCCCAGTCCTTGGCATCCCGGGACTGGCCAAGGCAGACCCTTCCTTCCCCAGGCACGTCCCTGGCAGCAGCCCCGAGCATCCCCTCTCTCCTCAGCCCTAATCCCGTTCAGACGTTTTCCTCCACCCCCTCCTGGCCTGGAGAGTGGCTGCTCTGTGTCTAGATTAGCTCTGGCCCTCGGGAGCAGCTCGCTGGCTTGCACTGGAGATAAGCAGTGTCCTCCTGGCTGCCGGACTGCTCGGCGGAGCTGTGATTAGCCTCAATTTATGCAGGCTGGGAAACAAACACCTGCAAGGTTCAGAGGCAGGGAAGCCAAGTCATTTTTGCAAGCGAATAGCCGAGTTGCATTAAATGGAGAACACTGTCTGTATTTTTTTGTGGTGCCTTTTAGAGCTCAGCCATATCTCCAGTCCCTGTGAAATTTCCAGGGGTACAAGCCAGAGAGGTTGCTGCCAGCAGCACTAGCAACAGTGACTCTGACATGGTGTGATAGCCTTGCGGCACTGGGCTGGTTGCTGTGGGCAAGAGCATGGTTGGGACTTCTGGGGCTGCTGCTATAGCTACAATCTCTGAGCTTGTCCTGCTCTTATTTCTTTTCTCTTATTGCTGGCAGTGCGATGGGCAGCGGCGCAGGGGCACCGCAGTGTCCAGAGCCATCAGAGTGTTAATAAAGGGCTTAATGCAGAGAAAAGGAAATCCTGCTCCTCCAGAGACCTTGGCGAAGAATCTCATCTAATTAACCTCGGAGGTGATCGCTTACACCGGTGTTGTGTGCCAGCAGAGAGCCTAAAAATAGCCTGCATCTGAATGCAGCTCGAAGGCAGGCGGCTTCCCCTCTGCAGCTGAGGGGCTGGAGCAGGACGAGGCTGAAGTGGCATCACCCAGCCAGAGGTTTGGCTCAAATTGGGTTTTTTTTTTCCCAGGGGATTCCCCAAGCTCTGGGTGTGAATGGCAGTGGCGTGGCAGCAGACCTGGCCACTCTGTACTGTACACTGTGCGTGGGAGGTGGATGGATTGCTCCTTCCACTCCTAAGGGGATTCTTTCAGTGAAAGCCTTTGCTTGCTTCTCCACAGATAACTGTGTAAATCCCATCCTCCCAGATAAGGACATGCTGGTATTACCCTTGTCCACCACTGTAACACATCCTCTTCCTTGTGGCCATGTGAAGGTGAGATCTGGAGCAACCAGCCCACCTGCTGCTCTCTCCTCTATGCTCCACTCTTGTCTCTACCCTGCCCCAGGATGTTCTTTCTATATTTTTGCAGTCAGTTTGCCAAGTCCTTTTCATAGAGAGGGGAGGAAAAAAAAAAAGACAAGTAGCTGTGCAATTTACTACAGGTACAAACCAGTGGCAGCAGAACTCAAGCCTTGAGCAAATACCCTGGCAGAGTGGGGCAGATGCCCATCCTCACCGCTGACCACTTGTGAAGAGCTCCAGGCAGCCAATGGGTACAGGACAGAGTCCCAGGGGGTGAATTTGGGGTTTGAACAGTTGCTTTCCACTTCAATTGCCTAAATTGATTACTTCCTCCCTCTTATGTTTTTTTCTTAAGGCCTCGAGGGAATGTGCTGGTATTGGATCCATTTCTCTGTGTCTCACAGCAATTCTGCCTATAATTTGGCGTCTTTTACATGACTAAAAATAGCTGCAGTGTTTGTAGTTCTGCAGTGAGCTCTTCATTACTCTCATTGTGCTCGTGGTTAGCCTGGTGTGTAGATGCATGTTTCTAAAATCCCTGCTCCATCTCAGCAGCATTTCCAGTGATGTTTCTGGGCATGTTTCCTCCTTCCCTGTTCTCTCTCCCTCCTGGGAATAGAGAACAAACCTACAGCTCCTGGCCTTTCCCTTCCCTGCTCCACTCTATTCCTGCTTCAGTGGTCGTTGGAGTATCCAGCATCTCAGTCCTGCTGCTGCTTTCCTCTCCAGTTAATCACCCTTCCTTGCTTCCAACACATTATTCTTGTACCGTATGGTAGATCCCAGCACAAAGTTCCCTTGGGACTATTAAATGAACCAAGGTCTTTATTAAGTTACCTACAGAGGAGCTGGATCAGTGACCGGTTTTCTGGTTCCAGGTACCTGGCCTGAGTTGGCAAAGCTTCCTCAAGAGGTCCCTTTCCTTCACCTACTGCTTCTCCAATGGATCCAAACACATCAGCTTCTCTGGACACCTGGTCTGTGCCATCCATGAGGCTTGTGTGAGGAGGTCTGGATGGCTCCTCTTGCAGATGATTCATGTTGTAGCCTAGGTCTGGCAGGTCTTCATCCAGTGGTTGAGGGATCGTGTGCCTACAGGCCAGGGCTTTCATCTTTGACTTGTTTTTTAAGGTCCTCAGCTTATTCTCCTAATGATGCTTCCTTGTGCTTCACAAGGAGCCCAAAGGACGTGCCATAGCCCTGTGGCAACAGGGGAGGAGGTGACGGTTGCACACTGGTCCTCAGTTTTGCTGCTTTCGGGAAGTTGCCCAGAGCTGGTGTGAAATGAAGCAAAGATCCATCTGTACACCACAACTGAACCGAACACAGTGCTGAGCTGAGGATCAGTGGGTGGATGTACCCAGAGAGGGCAGTGCCGTGCCACGTTCCTCTCTGGCCTCTCCTGAAGGTGGTTTTCCCAGCCCTGGCTGCTGTCTCTGAGAAGGGCACTTCCCTCTGCAGGTCTCAATGGAAACGCTGAACCTCAAGGGTTTCTTGAAGGAAAGTTTCTTGGCTCATGATAAGGCTTATTATTTATTTCTTTAATTAATTAATTTATTTATTTCTGAGGTGTAGCAATTACTTGAAGAAAGAAGCCCTTACCAATAGCTGTCACTAAAATGCCTGTTCTGCCTTCTGACAACGTTCCCATCTCACCAGCCCAGGCAAAAGTACTCATCTGCCCACTGCTAAATCAGATGTGCTTTTCCTCCTCTTTATATTCCTCACCTTGACTCCTCACCTGCAATGAAAGCAGCAGGCTCCTCACTCTGCCAGGGGGTCCCCAGAGCTCCACTGGAGCTGTGCTGGTCCCCACCTGTGTCCCCAGCATTTTCTGCTTTGCACCCACCTTAGGGCAGCTCCTGCAGGGCAATGCTTCTGGTTTAAATCTTTCTTGTTTAGGGAGCAAACTGGGGGCAAATAGCTATTTATTGGTCTGAGAAGAGGGGCCAGCCCCTGTCCCTTCTTGGGGAGGGTGGTGTAGGGGTGCCAGGGTGCTGGAGCTGTGTGTTAATGCAGAGTGCTGGCCTTTCTGTGCTGGGAGAGGGGAGACTTTGCTGTCTGCCTGCACTATCATCCCCTGAAGATGCTCTCCAGGCAGGGGAACCAGCCTTTCCCTGCAGCAAAAACCCAGCTGCCAAGAGATGCATGGCCCTGGGCATCCTCACTGCCCCGCTGGTGGGGAGGGTGCTGGCACAACCCTGGCCCTGTTGGCAGGGCTGGTGCAGCCGTGTGTCTGTCTCCAGATGGTGCCCGTGATGGTTGGGAGGGTGGGTGAGCAGGGAGGGATGGGCAAAGGCCAACTGCCCCCACTCTGCCTCGGGATCCATGCGTGGTTCACTCCAGAGAGCAGGATCTGCCCCCTCGCCTGCTGATGGCTTGGGAAGCCTGTTCTGCAGGGAGCTGGCAGGGGAGGGAGCGGGTGTTCCCAAGCTGCTGCTCTGCTCTGGAGGAGGAAAGACTTCAAACAGCAATTAGCTAATGTTGCCTTTTCCTGAGAAACGGCTCCTGACGCCCCGGACAATGACCTGCAGGAGGCAAAGAGGTTAAAAGCTCTGATTCTGGTAAGATATATTTAGGTGGGCTTTTGTCCTTTCCAAGGAAGGTAGGTTGAAAAGGCTTTGACTGGTCTAAATAGACTTCCCTCTCCTTAACCAGCTGGGAGCTCCATTAGGAGCACTGGCTGTTCCTTTCCACCCAGCCAGGACAGCACTCCTGGTGCTCGTGGCACATGCAGAGCACAGCAGAACTGTGCCTGGGGTACCTGGGAACCTGCCCTCCATCAGCAGCAGAGGGGCTGGAACAGAGGGGCTCTTTTCCTTTGACAGCTACCATAAGGAGGAACTTACCAGCAGCTGCTAGCTGGTTATGTTATTTTTTCTGTTAGCTGAGGCATAGCAGCATAAAAGATAATTTAGCCTGGGTTAGTGCAGCACGACGCAAAACTCCTTGCTGAGCCAGGACGGTGTTCTCCTGCCACCCTGCTGCCACCCCCCGGTGCCTCAGTGTCCCAGGCTGGGGCACCAGGGCAGCTGTGGACCTGCAGAGGGGAACTGATTCCAATAAGCCGAAACTGGCAGTGGCTCTCAGCCGTGGCTGGATGGGAATGAACATGGGGCTCATTTCCCAGCCCAGGTCACCTCCACCGGTGCCTCCTGCTGCCTTTGGTGGCTGTGCCCTCGAAGCTGCTGGAGAGGCTCAGCACGAGGTGATGCTCCTGTGCTGTTCCTGCCTGGTGTCTCCTCATCCTCATGAGGTCAGTGTTGCAGATGGGGTCTTGCCTTCAGAAGCCTCTAGGACCAGGTTCATGCTGGTCTTGTTAAGCCCCTTGACTCCTGAGGACATTTTTGGTGGTTGGAGAAGGTTTTTGCAGAGCACAGTCAGTTGTTATGAGCCAGTATTTGTGGAGTGACTCCATACAGGTGGCTGTGTCACTGGTGCCTGCCATGGGACCTGTTTGGGGACACCCCAACCTGCTGGAGCTCAGAGGTACCTGCAGCTCCATGGTCTGCTCCACTTGCAGTGGTGCCAGCCTGAGCCAGCCCCCTGTGGAGTAGCCCTGGCCCTTTGGTGTGCCTATTGCTATGATTTCATCTAAATTCTGCTACCTTTTGTTGTCAAAACCCGTGTAGGCCAGCCGTCAATCTGGGTGCAGATCAGCAGGGGCATCCCCTTTACCTTGTCACTGGTGATATGAAGTCCAAGAGCATCACATCCTGAGTATTTATAAATTGTAAGGGAAACAGATTTCTTCCTTAATCCCCTGAGCTTTTTTCATCCCTTCATTGTGTTATTTAACACAGTGCTTGAGCTGTATGTCAGCCCTTGTTCTTGCTTACTGCAGATGGGACTGGCTTATCAGCACTTTCACCTCCTTCCTTCTCCCATCAGCATCTGAGAGCTGGGGTAGAGCTGCTCAATGTTACTTCTGCAGCAGCTGTCCTTGCAAACTGGCCAATAAGCAGCTCAATGAGTATCTTTGTTCTCAACAAGCGTTACTTGCCCTGGATAAATCAGGTAGCATATCTTCAGTTGCAGGTAATAGGCAGTAATGTCCTCCTTCCACATCATCTGAAGGTTCCGAGGTTTCTGTTTAACCCAAAGGGGCTTCCTTGCCTGCATTGCAGTGGGATGCAGAGATGCCTGAGCTAATTCAGAGTGAGGAATTGTGGCATCCAGAACTGGCAGGGCTGCTTTCAGTGAGGCTCCTGCCCTCTGTAATCATCCCATCTGGAGAGGCACAAGATATTCCCTCAAGCTACAGGGCTTCTTCTCAAGGTAGGTTGGTCAACGTTGGCCTTGCTATCTAGGAGTTGTCCTGGCAGTGTCTGTGCTGTCAGCCTCAGAGACACCAGCTGGCAGCCCCTGGGGAGGAGGTGGGACTGACTGGGCCAGGCTGGGAGGTGGTACCATAGCAGGGGAGATGCTGGCTGTCCTAGAGCTGTTCCTGTCCCCCGTGTTCCCAAGTGAATGTGGGACCAGAGGGTTTAAAACCCAGCTCTGCTCTGGCTTGCCATGTGCCCCCAGGGTCACAGGCAGCAGGGATGGGCTCTGCTGCCTGCTGGAGTGGCTCAAGCTGCCACAGGTTTATCCATCAGCAGTACCACTGGCCAGCCCTGTGGGGACAGCATGATCTAGGGTCCCCAAGGTCCCTAGAGAGAGGCACTTCTGCGAGCCAGGTTAAAGCTGGCTGCCTGGCACCTGCTTCTTCAGGAGCTCCTGGGGGCTGCATGCCTTTGGGCACAGGAGGCTGAATCCTGTCCTTGGCCCTTTGCATGGTCCCTCTGGTTCCTGCACTGACACCCTGGGGCAGAGCCCGACCTCACCCAGCGCCAGGAGCTCCCTCATCACTTTGCCTGAGCCATCCCCACCCCTTGCCAGGCTGCCGTGGCTGCACATCCTCCCACCCTCATGCTTTGGCTGCTCTGCCTTGCAGGAGAGCCCAACCTGGCTGCCCTGCTCATTCTGTTTGTTTTAATTCATGTTAGAGTCGAGGATGAAGTTGCAGACATTTCTGTGCAGCGATAGGATCTCATCAGCCAGCTCTCCTTTAATAAGATCCCAGGCATCCAAGGCACCTTATCTCCCCTCTGCAGATGTACCTTACCCCCAGCCTGGGGGGAAGCAGCCAAAACCCTGCTACCCAGCCCAGCCTCTAGTGAAAGCTACACCCCCTTCTCTAGCCCATAAGCAAAAGGTTGGATGCTAAGGCAAGGCATGCACACAGTATCACCCACACTTCTGCAGCTCTCAGGGCCTCCTGGAAGCTCTCTGATGCAAAGGGGAATCATAGAATCATTATGGTTGGAAGGGACCTCCAGGGTCATCAAGTCCAACCTTTATCCCATCATATTCCTAACCATTGGACCATCAGACCATGGCCTCAATGTTCCCAGCCAGAGGAGTGCCAGAGCGTGTGACCTGGCCAGGCTGGCCACTGTGAGCAGAACATGTGGGAAGTGGAAGCTGGAAATCAGCAGTGTTTCATCCAGGATGGAGCCTGGGAAATGTAGAAATTGTGAAGGGAAATGAAAAATGCAATGAGAAACTTTGGAGGAATTTCTGGCAGTGAGGAGGAGGAGCTGATGTTTAGCATATGAAAAGGGAAAAAAAAAGGGCAAGGGGGAGGAAAAAGCTCTTAGCAATGCTATTGGAATTGGGAAAGCAGAGCACGTGGTGGTGGTGTCATCTGTGGAGAAGGGATGATGCCTTCAGCCCACGTGATGATGAACGTGTGTGTGAACCTGTCTCCCTCCCTGCCTCAGCCAAGAGTTCCGTCAGCAGCGTTTGGGAAGTGTGGGCAGCTCGGGGCAGGAATGTTCCCCTGGCTCCTGCCCTGGGGCTGGTGAGGAGTGAGGAGCTGCTCTCTGGCTCACTGTGTGAGCCCTGAGTGGTGCAGGAGGAGTGAGGAGCTGCTCTCCAGGCTGGGCTTTTCCGGGGAACAGTCAATGGAGGTTTGTGGGAGGTTGTATGTTTGACCTGATAGGAATGAGTCTTATTAAAGCATGGAGCCAGCTTAGCTCGTGGCCGGGTCGAGCTGTGCTGCAGCTGATACCATTGCTGTTCAGAAATTTATACTTTTCTTGGGTCAGAAAGTCTTTGACTCCACCTCCTCACACACTGGTGCAGAACAAGCCTGGGGGGCAGCTCTGTGTTTCTCCACAGGGCATCTCCTCTCCCCAGGCCACACTGAGCTGTTGTACCAGCAGCTGCCTGGCTCGCAAAGCCATTTGGGGTTTGCCTGCTGATGCTTGGGCAGTGCCACCACATCTCCCTGAACCAGAGTTGTCCATTGCCCAGAGCCAGCCCGGCAGGGTGCCTGCAGCAGCAGGGCTCTTTGAGATCCCTCAGAGCGATGCAGATGAACCCACCCCTAATTGCTTTTAAAATTCCCTGTTGCTATGGCAACTCCCCAAGCGTGATGCACCAGCACTCCACTCCCAGGTCTTGCGTTGCCACCAGGCAGCTCGGTGTGTGTCTCTGTACACACATGTACTCTGTGCCAGCTTTCAGAGGTGGTTTGTAATCCCCTCGGAGCGTGAGCAGAATCTCTCCTGAGCTGGTGAAGGGTTTACTGAAAAGGTCTGATAATGAGGTTAAGGAGAGGCCAACAGCCGCTCGCCCTGCTGCTGCTGACTGCTTCAATAACTAAATTTAGCCCCTTGAGTCATTAATGAGTCAGCAAATTGGGGGCAGGAAATGTTGGTTTCTATTCTTACTTCTTTTGAAGCAGTGATGCACCCAAGGCAGGCTCCGGGTTGGGGCTGTTTCTGTCCTAATCCAACGTGCTGCCTGCCCACAGTGCTTTTCCCTGGAGCACCCTTGAGCCTGTCCAGAAGAAGTAAGAGGTCCTTTCTCTGTTACCTGCTGTGACAAGCAGCCTGTCCACATCATTTCCCAGTGTCTGAGACATGGAAAGCTCTGGTTAGCGTTGTCTCTTGCTGGGTAAGTGCTGGTGGAGCCTGCAGGCAGGTAGAGCACCCCTGGGTGCCAATGAGTGAAGGTCCATCCAAAAGCTTTTCCCCCCCAGCATGGTGTGTGGGAGTGCTGCAGCACGGCTGGGAGTAACAGGAGAGCTCTGAAAAACCCACATAAGTGTTAAAATAAGCAACATGAGTCGGATCCAGGTTTGCTGGACCTCCAGAGCTGCTCAAGCCTCCTCCAGGCTGGCTGCCCCTGCGCCATGCATAGAATCATAGAATCATTATGGTTGGAAGGGACCTCCAGGGTCATCAAGTCCCCAGAGGAGGGCCAGGCTCTGAGGTGCCCAGGAGGCTGCCATGGGGCAGGATCAGCCAGAGCTCAGTGCTGTGCCTAGTGGAGACCCTCTCCTGGGCTGGAGCAGGGCAGCAGGCTCCTCCCAGAAGGTGGATCCTGGGAGCAGAGCCTTCACAGCTGGCTGATTGTATCGGTTTGTGTGGGGTCCCGCTGCGTGTGTTGTACTTCATTTGCTTCTCCGAAGGAAGTGTTTTAAAACCCAGCACTTAATCACCTCGTAACAGTGGATGGGAAACCATCCCAGCCCTGAGCCTGGGGAATGGCTACAAGGGAATCCAAAAACGAGCCCAGAAGAGCTGGTGTTTGTGCTTGCAGACAGCCAAGGGTTGGACAGGACAACTCGGAGGCTGAAAACACCACCCATGGAGATGGTTGAGTGGAGCTGCTCCCCACTCACTGTGCTTGCCCTCCCAGGGGCTGCGATGCCCAGCTGAAGGAGGGAGGAGGTGGTGTGGATGCTGCACACCCAAAGCCTCTGCAAGCCACCTATCTAATGGCTCCTGAGAAACTGCTCTTCCCTTGGCCCCTGGTGCTCCTCTCAGTTCAGTTGTTAACAGAGACACCCCAAAACCTGGCAACAGAAGTATCTTCCCAGTTGAAGGTGTGTGTTTCTGTCGATGAAATGAACCCAAGTAAACCTGTGTCAGACAACATCCAAGCCAAGAACTGCTCCTGGCCTCTGCAGGAGAATGGGAACCACCAGGCTCTGCACAGGACCCAGCCCTTCCTAGAGGGAGGTTTACCTCTGGTTTGCTTAAGGATTGCTGGTGAGCCATGATTCTCCCCGTCCCCTGGAGATAAATCAGTGGCTTGCTGGACGGTGAAGGGCACAGTGAGCACTGGTTGCTCCTCACCCTGTTCTGGCTGTTGACATGGTGACGATGGATGTTGAGCTGCCACTGTCATTTATTTTATTCGCAGTAAGCGAAGGATGCAAAATCAGAGTAACAGCCAAGGAGATGGCATCCACCTCACTTCTCTTGCCCAGGGCAGGAGCAATTAATCCAGCTCACGCATTGCAGCGGGGCAAGACCACAGGGTTACACAGCCTGAAGCCTGTGTGCTCCAGGAGCTAAGGGTGATGCTGGGCCAGCAGCTGCAAGGTGTGTTCCCTCTCTCTGTCCCTGCCTTGCCTTTGATCTGCTGCTGGGGTGGGGGAGTTGTTCCCTGCTGGGACCGGGTCCAGGCCGGGCTGGTGGAGCAGTGGGAGTCCCACCATAGCTAATGAGATGTTTACTGCTTGCTGGCTGGCAGTGGCAGTAGGTACTCGGTGCTGCTGAGACCTGTGCTGATGAGCCGAGCCTCTTGGAGGTGGAGTGGCTTCTCTCTGCTGCAGGCTTGTTGTCTGCTCCCTCTTATCTAACAGCATCTCTCCTCTGAGCACTGCTTCAGTGTAACAGAGGGCTGAGGTCTGGTCCTGTTGATGAACGGTGTAAAGTGAGAGCAGGTCTGAGTGTTGGTGGTCTCTGCTCAGGGGTTGGAGCAGGGCAGTGGTCTGCAGGAGGCTGCTGGGCATCTGTATGGCAAAGGGCACGGCTGCCACCTTCACAGAGAGGGTCTGAGCCTTGCACTGTGGCCCCAGTGGGTGTTGGAGGAGAACCACCCTGTACCACCACCCTGCACCCAGTCGCCCACCCCTCCTGTGGCTGTTTGATGCCAAAGATAATGAGCAGCTTGGAAGGACGTTTTGTGTTGGTAGCTGGTGACTAATAGCTGCTGAACAAGGTCTTGGCCTCCCTGCCTGGGAGCACGACCTTCTGTCCCCCAGGCACGTGTCGCTGGTGGGTGTCAGAGTGACAGCCCAGGGAAGGTGCTGCTTGCAGTCCTGGTGGGTGATGCGGTGCAGACGGTGCTGGTGGGATGGGTGTCTGCCTCTCCCCCATTATTTATTGTACTATAAAATCCAAGGTAACATACATCCATAAATGATGCCAAGGGTTTCAGGCGTGCCAGCCATGCGTATGTGATGGAGCAGATGTTCTTTCAAGACAAGGGGCTCGGTGAGCAGAGACTGGTGTGATTGATGGGCCAGCCCTCGCTGCCTGCACCTTCACCAGGCTGTAACATGGAGCTGCTTCCCTGGAGCACCCTGTCCCTAGGGGGTTGGGAAGACAGGGTCCCTCTGGGCAGGGGGTCCCACCTGCATGGGTACCTGCTGGGAGGGTTTTTTGCAGGCTCTGTGCTCAGAACTGCTCACCTGTGTGCGACCATGGTCAATGTCATAGAATCATAGAATCATTCTGGTTGGAAGGGACCTCCAGGGTCATCAAGTCCAACCTTTATCCCATCATATTCCATCCCCAAGGCAGGGTTGGGTGGCCAGGGAGGCAGGGAGCAGTGGAGGGTTGCTTGGAGGAGCCTGGGCTCCTGCTGGTGATTTTTCCCAGGGGATAAGATGTGTGCCATCACACTCTGCTTGTGTGTACATCTGACAGCTCCTGAGCCCCTCAGATGGTCTCAGCTATGTGTGACAGCTGAGCTATCACCAGTGCTGACAGGAGATGTTCCTGGGTGTCCTATGAAATGTGCAGCCAGGTGGGAGAGGGTGGGGATGAGCATCACCACGGAGGGACAAGCCAGCATGCACACACCCTGGGGACCTGCAGGGTCCACCACGCTTGTGGCCTGCTCATGGGTGAAAGCTTTGGCAGGCAGTGACAACTTCGATGTCAAGCTTGGGTGAAGCAGGAGACATAAATCCTGGTATTTGGGATTAGTGCAGGTAATTTGTTTTAAAGACAGTCAAATCCCTTTCCTGTAGGTGCCTGCTTGTCATAGGAGACATTCCTCATCTCCAGGAGAGTTACTCCAGTTGGACAGAGCCAGCCCTGTCTGAGGAGCCGATCTCTGGAGCTGCTTAATCACTGGATTTTGAGGAATTTTTCCAAACACTTGTGGGTGGTGGCTTCCTCCTCCTCCTCTTCCTCCTCCCTTTTGTCTTTCTGCAACATCACGGGGTTGGGAAGGACCATCTGCTGATTTGATTAATGGCCCTTTGCTGAAAAAGCAACAGAGACAAATGTCCCCCTGAATGTGACAAAGAGAAATGGAGAAGCAGGCTGGCTAATTTTCAGCCATTATTTTGGAACCCAAACTCCTTCGCAGTATCAATTTAGCTATTATTTCAAAAACTAATTAATCTTCACTCAGGCAGCTCCAGGGACCTCTGTTTAGATAATTAACAGCCCATGGATTATAAAAAGTCTTGCTTTTGGATCCTACCACAGTGCTTGCCTTCGAGAACACTCCTGCTACCACCCTGCTTACCAACTCCTTTCATCACTCTACCCTTTTTTGACAATTCAGAGCAAATAATTAGCTGTGATGGATTTTGCTTGCTTTCTTGCAGCTCAGCTCCATTTTTATTTTTTTTTTTGGTCCTTAAATGTTCTTCAACTGGACATTTTTTTTTCATGGTTTTGCAGCTAATTACAGCCAAGCAGGGCAAGTCACTGCTGTTACCAGGAGGATCTGCAGGGAGGTTTTATTTGGCTCACGGAGAAGCTGGGCAATAAGGCATGAGAAAGGAGATCCTAGAAGGGTAGAGGATGGGATTTTTTTATTTCCCTCTCCAGTCTTGCACAATGCAATGTGGATTTACCCCTGTATTGCTGTGCCAGGGCTGGGCTGACCTCTCTCCCCAGGGAATCTCATCCTGGCCTCTCCCCACAGCAGCTTTGATCCTCTCGTTGTGCTGGATGGTGAGATGTCCCCAAGCTGTCAGGGCTGGGGGAGAGCTCTGTGCAGCAAAGCAGAGGCAATGGGGTGGCACAGAGCTGGAGGCAGTGGTGGAGCAGGTCTGCATCCCATGCAGACCCCAGGCAGCTCCTGTCCATGCTCGCTGGCTGCAGGGAAGCAAATGTGGGCTGGCATTGCCAGCGGGGCCATGCTCTGCTCAATGACTTGGAAGGGCAGCCAAAGCTGACAGCACTCTGCCCACTGCATCCAGTGAGCACTGCACCTCTGCACTGAGCAGCCCTGAGTCTGTTTGCTCTTCTGCTGGGGGCAGAGGAGCTCGAGCAGAGGGGAGCTTGGCCTTTCAAACCCTTTCTCTCAATTTAATCTTAACTTACAGCCAAGCTCTGTTAGGGTCAAGGCTGGTTTTACCTGACTGAGGACTAGAATCATAGAATCAGAGTGCTAACTGAGTCATAGAATCATTCTGGTTGGAAGGGACCTCCAGGGTCATCAAGTCCAACCTTTAGCCCATCATATTCCTGACCATCAGACCATCAGACCATGGCCTCAAGTGCCTCCTCAACCCGTTTTTTGAACACCCCCAGGGACGGTGACTCCACCACCTCCCTGGGCAGCCCATTCCAGTGCCCAACCACCCTCTCAGTAAAGAACTTCTTCCCAATCTCCAACCTAAACTTCCCCTGATGGAACTTGAGGTCATTTCCTTTCCTCCTGTCATCAGCAACTGGGGAGAAGAGACCAAAGGAGAGGAGAGGATCAAGGACAGAGTATGGCTTGTACAGGGGCCTGGGGACCTTGGGGCACGGCACGGGGAGGGGGGAACCTGGGAGCAAAGCTGCTCTGTCTTCTGCTATTCCTGTTAGATCTGGCTGTCTGTGGCACTTGAATTGCTCTGGGGAAGCAACTCTGCAGAAGCTTGAAGGGGATGATGAAGCCTTCCCTCTGCTCAAGTGACCGAGAGGGAAAGGAGATGCTGGCAATTCCCTACCATGTTAAATGGGACTCGGGGAGGTGACTCTAGCTGGTGCCAGCATGGGCAGTACAAGGGAGGAACAGACTTTGGGATAAATCCTTGCAGTCCTTCCCATGTGGGACATGAGCTGAGCTGCAGTGCAAACGTGAGAGGGGCACTGGAGAGCTCAGACTCATCTTGATGTAGAGCAGCTCTCAGTTCCCCATCAATGATACACTGGGGTTTTAGCTCCCTAAGCATTAGTGATTTCTTAAATACAGGTGTGATTTGTAGCTTAATGTTTGCAGGTGTGTAAAGAGCCAGCATTTTCCTCTCTTAACAGGACTTTGAGCTGTGTTTCCTGGCATCCCGAGCAATTGATGGACCATTCTTGGTGCCCTTGTGAAGCCTGATGCTGTCCCCATGCCAGCACAGGGAGATGTCCAACCAAACCTCCCCATCTTCCATCTTTGAAGGAAGCAAAGAGGATCTTGGACCCTCTCAGCCCATCTCATCTCTGGGCTGAAGCATAAAGAGATTCACCAGGTCACTCTGGCTTTAAATAGCCAGGGGTGGATTCAGGCTCAAGCAGAAAGAAACACTTCCCCATGAGCTGCTTACTTTTTCAAACAAATGATGTTTGTGTCCAATAAATCTCTGCAGGCAGAACTCCTTGGTCTAGCAGTTTGGCTCCTAATTAAATATTTGCCAGGATGGCACCTTGCCCTGCCTGAGGAAATGTCATCCTTTCACCTCCGCATGGCCCTCGCCTCCGTTGTGATGCTGTAGTTAAGGGGAGCTGCTTAAAGACTCCAATAAAACAGGGAAGAGCAAATCTCTCCCCACCTTTCCAATCTCTCTCCATTTTACCCATCTGTGAATAAAGTTTGCTGCCGGCCCTGGAGCTCCGGCTTCTCGGGAAGCCAAGGGCTCTCACAGGAGGGCTGGAAATCTCCCCGGCAGGTAGGATGTGTTCTCCTTCCAACAGCAATCAAAGAGAACAGGTACCTGGGGAGGCAGCAGAGTAGCAGCTGATGGAGATGTCACCCTGTGTCTCCACTGAGATGGAGAGGGGACCTGGGGGGAGTGGGTCAGGCTGGGGGCTGCTGAGGGTGTCACCAGTCACGCAGGGGCAGCTGATTGGGTTGGAAGCATCGTTCAGAGAGGCTGAACTTTTGAGGAAAGGGGTTTCATAGAATCATGGAAGAGGTTGGAAGAGACCTTCAAGCTCACCCAGTCCAACCCCTCCCTACATCACCCAGTGCCACATCCAGACCCCTCTTGAACACCTCCAGGGACGGTGACCCCACCACCTCCCTGGGCAACCCATTCCAACACCCAATCACCCTCACAGTAAAAGAATTTTTCCTGATTTTAACTGTTTGCTCCAACCTACTCTTTTGGATGGACCAACCATCTTTGCCTCTCCTGGGGCAGGGGGAGAATGATCTCTGGTTTGAACCAACCTCAACTGAAGTAGGACCACAATGAAGCTGACGTGGGACCCCTGTGTCAGCCAGAGCCCGTGTCTTGTGCCTCTTGGGGTTCCTTCACGTAGATAAAAATCGAAGCTGGTGGTTTCACACCCGTGCACCCCCACATTTATTTTGCAGCAGGGCTGGAACACGGCAATGCCTCTCCCTTGCCCTGCTTCCCTCTGCCCGGGCTTTATCTCCTTCCAATTAAACAAGTGCAGATAGTGGGTTTAATAAGGCCCTGCCTCTGAAAGATAACTAACGAGTTCATTTCCAACATGTCGTGAATTATGTGGCAGCCTGCAAAACAAAGCTGAGTGGGGACAGGCTGGGCAGCTAATTACTGTCCCCAGTGTCCCCCCCATGGCCACTGCTGCCAGCCGGGCCCCTAATTGCTCCCCGTGCCTGATTGCCTTCCACTGCTGGTTGTGGTTCATTCACAGCTCTTGCCGGGCACTCAGTGCTTGCTGCTTCTCTCTTTGCCCCCCGCCTCCACCTTCTTCAAGTTTATTAATGAAAACCTTATCTGTCTGCACAGATAATGCCAGGAATAATTAGTACTCGGTGAGGTCTGTTGGGCTCCTCTCCTCTCCCTGTCCCCTGCCCTGATACCTTCCTATGGGCACTTTCCCAAATGCTTGGGATGGTTTTTTTTTGGGGGGGGGGTGTCAGACATTCCTCACCCTGTGCAGCTTTCAGCCTTCCTGGCTGCCCCAGGCTCGGGGCTGTGCTGGGAAATCTGCTCTGGAGGGAAATGTGGGGAGAAGGGGGCTGGTTGCATCCATGATCCCTGCTTAAAACCATCCAAGCTTTCCTTGCTCAGGGCAAACTTGGTGCATGTGAGGAGCTGCAGCCAGGGACGTCGGATGGGTTTGGTCCCGAGGGACCTGGCTGGAGTGCGGGTCCCCCCTGGCTCCATCCCTGCTGGAGAGAAAGGGGCAGCCCCAGCTTTGCCTGGGGGAAGCTGTCCCAGCTCTTCTCGAGCTCCTTTTATAAAACTATGCTTATATTCATTGTCTCGTGGCTGAAATCTTTCAGCCTGATAAAGGACGACAGCGCTTCTCGAGTGCCTGGGATGGCATAAATAATTCCAGCACTGGGAGAGAGATTTACAGTGATACAAATGTTAGGAGTGAGCCCAGTTTGTATTAATGGCCTTATTAGTTATGTTGCTGTAAAATACTGATACTCCAGTTGTTAAGCAGCCATGGTTTTGCTCTGCAGCATTAATTCAATAAATTGGAGTTTCTTGATATAAATCTTAAAGTCTGCTGAACCCTGTTAGAAAATCCTTCATGATGTGTCAGATAGCATTGACTGAGATAGACCTGGGCATAAAAAAGCTGTTTCAGGTGCAAGTATAGGGCAAAGAGGGCGAGTGCTGCACCTCTGTGCCTGGGCTGTGGCTGCAGCACCCCCCGTGGGATGGGGATGCTGCGGGTTGCAGTGGGGGTTGCACAAGCACCCCTGGTGCTTTCCAGAGCCATCCCAGCCCTTGGAGGGTCTGTGCAGGGACTAGGGGTGGGCTTTGGCTTTTTCAGCCATGGGCTATGGAAATTGCATCTCAAGCTGCATCCCGGAGGTCAGGTCTGGACATCTCCCACAAGCAGGAGGTTGACTTGGCTCCATCCCCATGCTCTGGCTCATCAAGGCTTTGGGAGCAGGTTTCAGCCTGGCTCTGGTTCCCAGAGGAGAGAGAAAAGGAGAGAAGGGTGGTGCTTAGGGCTGGGAGGGTGAATCTGTGTCTAGAGGGAGAAGATGCCCCCAGCACTGCTCTCATCTCTACCCGTGCCTCTCCCCTGCAGTGTCTCCATCACTGCCTCTGCTTCGCTGCTGCCACCTCCTTCAGCACATTAGTCCAGAGGTGAGCTGACAGCCAGGACATGTCTCCTTGTCTGACTCACAGCCCCGAGGTGTCCATCCTTACCACCCTCCTGCCGGGCTGCCATCCTCCTCCCAGCCCTGCTCTGTCCCCATCACTTCTGTCCCTTCCCCTCCTGCCACAGCTCTTTTGCAACTCTGCACTTTCCCCCAGCGATCTGCCAAGTGCGTGGGGATGGGGGGAGGGAGGGAGGGGGGAAGAAGCACCACGATAATTGAAAATAAATGATGCATTATATGAAATAAACGTTCTGGTGCAGCTGGCTTGCTGCACCTGATTATTTATTTATTTTTTCTTCCTAGTGTTTGGGAAAAGGGGGGTTGGAAGCAAAGGAACAGCACCCCCAGGCAGGTGGGGCTGTGAGGCTTTCACCTGTGCCTTGAGGACCATCCTGCAGTGACGGCCACTGGAATGGGACTTGGTTGGGGTAAAGACCCCCAGAGCAAGCAAGGCAGCTGTTCTGGGCCCCACAGGAGGTCCATGAGCTCAGTGCCCAGCCACGATGTGTAAGAGCAGGACAAGGGCATCACAGGGGGTCTCCAGAGCCTCTTCTCTGCTTGCTACCCTTTGGATTTGAGGATGTCCCAGGTCTGACATGGTGTCCCTAGATTTAGCAGCCATCCTCAGGCTGTGCATGTGCCTCTCTCCTGAGCCTCCTGCCTCAGGACCAGCTCTGTGCCACCCATAACCTGTCCTCTACAGGGTCAGCCACATGCTGCCTTGGTGGGCACTTGGGTTGGCCAATGGCAACCAGAGCCCTGCTGCTCCCCTGCCCGAGCACGCGTGTGTCAGCACGGGTAAAGACCCCCTGCCCAAGGTGAGTTTTGTTTGACATGTTCCTCTGGTGAGGGTTAACTCCTGTGTTTTCCTGGGAGATGTTGNATTAACTCCTGACTCTGCTATTGTTTATGAGAAGAGCCTGTGTTTTCCTGGGAGATGTTGGATTTAACTGACAATATGAAGGTTTCTCCAGCCCTGGATCTCCCACATCACCAACTGACCGTGTCGCTGCTCTTGTGCTTTGATAAGATTTATCCTGGATTATTATTTAGCTGTTAATTAATCTTGAGAGCGATGTAAAGGCTTTGTACTGCTCTTTGGAAGACTGAGTGATGATTTTTGCTCTTGCCAAAGAAAGAGGGGTTTGGAGAAGCTCTGAATGATGTTAAGTTGCTCTCCCTGGGCAGGTAGGACCAGCTTCTGCATCCCCCTCCTGACAGCACCTGTGGGGCCCCTGAGAGTCAAATCCTTTTGGAAACTGGGAGGAAATGGTGCTTGGGAGGGATGCTAGCCAAGATGACATCTGGCTGGGGACTGGAGACCCCCATCCCAAAAGTCTGAGGCCAACAGGAGTCTCTCTGCAGGGTCTGTGAGGTTTGGGGTTAACAGCCCAGCCCTTCCCTTTTCCCACAAGTGTTTTCCCCTGATGTATCTTGTTTGCTTACAGACTCCCCCCAGTGCTGTGCGACAGCTCAGACACCTCATTAATCACCACTGGTGATGGCCAAGGGGTGTCTGGTGGAGCCATGATGCCGAGATCCTCACCGCTGGCACTTCCCAACTGTGGGGATGTTTTGCAGATGAACGGCGCTGCTCCCTTTGGAGCTCCAGCTGAAAACTGGGAAGAAACCACGTTTCACGCTGAAGCCCATGGAAGCTGCTCGTTCTCCATTCTGACCTCTCGTTCCTGCCTGCAGGCACGCAGTGAGTTACAGTGAGCCCTTTTGAACCTGCATCTTTTTAAAATGCATTTCTTCCCTCTCCCTGCTTGCCGGGATCAAGGGTGGATCCGTGGAGGGCTGGTGGGTTTGTCTGCTGCTGCGTTGATCTGCCGAAGGCTGGGAATGAAAGCCCCATGGCCTCCAGCTGAGGCTGTAGATCTTTTTTGGTTTGATTTCCCCCCAGATTCTGTCCATCACAAAGTGAACAAACACCATCGGCTAGGAGCAGCTTGAAGCTGGAGGTGGTTGGCAGAGAGGCTGAGCATTGATTGCTGGCTGCTGGGCGAGACCCAACCAAAACCCCACTGGTGTCAGGAGGCAACTCCATCCCTCCCAGCTTCTGAATTTGGGCTGGGAAGAAAAACCAGCCTGCTTAGAAAGCAATCATTTGACATCATGACATGAGACTTCAGACACCCACCCCTGCTAGGAACAGCCCCAAGCAGAAAGCCCAGCGGACGTCAGCACCTTTTGGTTTTAATCTGACCTAAGTTTGTGATGCTCTGAAGTTGGCATCGTCCATCACTGCCTGGGGAGGTGGGGACAGGGAGGGGAGGTTAAACTCACCCTCACCCCCTGCTGCTCCCCTCGCCACCGCTTCATCTCTCCAGAAGCTGCATTCGAGTACAAGTCACTTTGTTATTAATTTCTTCTGCACAGAAGCTTGTGAAGTGCCTGGGAACAGGGGTTCGTGTCACAGAGCCACTGCACAGCCCAGCAGCTGTAACACTTCAGCGCTGTTTAACCAGGCAGCTCATCCAGAAGTGATGGGCACAGAGATGAGAGCTCCCAGAGCTGCAGCCTCGCGTGTGCCTGTTTGAACGGGCTGCATGGGAATGATTTGGAGATCAGGTCTCCTTTCCCAGCAGCTGCTGCGCTTGGATCAGGGATGGGATCACATCCTACCCACTGGAGGAGCAATCTGCACCCCTGCGATGGTCCCTCCTTGTCCCTATGGGTCCCCCATGCCTGGAGTCCCCAGGGGAGCACCCACCCAGTGCAGGAGCCACAGGGCTGCGTCCCACACTGAAGGGGCCAACAGGCTGGGGAGCCCCTGGGCAGGGACACTGAGCATACCCCGAGGTGCCACTGTCACACCCCAGCCCGTTCTGCCGCGGCACATGGTGGCTCTGGGGGAACAGGACCCTTCACATTGGGTCTTATTTGCTTTTAATCTGGTAGCTAAATTATATTCTTCCCAAATGTAATAAATGAGCGGTTTAATCAAACCCAGCCAGGCAGCACTGATGGAATCTGGGCAGCAGAGGAAAAGATTGCCTTTTTGTTTGTTCTTCTCCCCCTGTGCTCCCTTGGAGATGTCCCAGCTCCTGTGGGGGTTCCTCGTGCTCACTGGCACCAGAGGGCACAGGCTTTGCCCTGTTCTTCACCAAAGCACCATGCCATACATCTCCTGGGACATGCACCCACGGGGACCGTCCTGCTACACCTCTCCTCAACCCCTTGGTTCTCAGGAGGAGGATCCCCATCCCATGAGCCGGGGTTGGGTTCAAGCCCAGGTTTCCTATCACCCACAACAGCTCCAGGATCTGGTTTTGCGGCATCCCAGTGGCGGGGAAGCCAATGTAAAGGGGGGAACACATTATTTTTCATGTAGGTTTAAGTGATTTATTGATAGCCTGTAATGGCAGTAATAGCTCATCTATAAATCTCCTCTTAAGAATTTATAGGGCAAATATTCCAGCGCCGTATTAAAGACACAACTCATAAATGCCCGTGAGCACCAGCCTGGTGGCTCTGGCAGCAGGAGATGGTTATCCCGGAGGAGGGAGAGACGGCGAGCTCACGCTTCCAGCTGGAGCCTCAAAAATCTTCGGGAATCAAGTTAATTATGTCGGGGACTGTCCCCTCCAGGCAGGAGGGGACACTCCCACTCCCCCTCCAGGCAGGAGGTGCCTGTGGCCGCCTGCTCCATCCTGTGCGGGCACTGAGCCCAGGGTGGGGGTCAGCACCATCCCAAGCGCTGCTCCCATCCCTGTGGGCTCCCGACCCCGCACAGCACCCGCCTCAGGGACCCAGCAATGTGCCCCCGCCTTGTCCCCAGCCCGGGGTGACAGTGTAATTGCTAATCAGATACAGGCAATCAACTCATCCCCCGTGCTGCCGCGGGAGGGGCCGCCTCTCCCTGCTGAAGGTGACTCCTGCAGGGATTCAGATCTTGAAGTAAAGGCGATAATCATCACAAGTTCATTAAATTACCATCGGGCTTGTCTGCACTCGGCAGAGGGGTGAGGCGGAGGCGCGGGTGCCCTCTCCTCCATCCCGCGGTGGATGCAGGAGATGCGGGATGAGGTTCCGAGCGCTGCCGGGGGCTCTCCTGGATTTACTGCTCCTGTCCCGACCCCACAGTGCCGTATATTGAATTGCAAAACACCGTTACCCTTCATTAAAAGGTCTCTCATGGCTCAGGCTGCACGGGAAAGAGTCACGGCACTGTTCCAAGGTGCCACCACGCCGGGTGCCTGCGGTGGGCTCTGAGGGGAGCAGTGACCTCCGGGCTGTGCAGGGGTGTCCCAGCAGGGGGGATGCTGCAGGCACGGGCAGCGTCCACCTCAGGGTGCAGGAGGATGGGCTGAGCCCCTCAGCAGGGCAGCACTGCGGGGGCTCTGTGGGCTGGGGGTTCCCTGTTCCCAAAGGCTGACAGCCCAGGGGAGCCCAGGTGCCATCTCTGGTGGGGCTCCCCTTCCCTGGGACCGGGCACAGGCAGGAGAGTGATGCCTGGCAGGGGTATGGGACATGTCCCCCAGCAGTCCCACGTCCCCCAGCAGCCACCCAGGACACCAGGACTGCTACAAAGAAATGACCCTGCAGCATCCCTCCCTGCTCAGCACCCCCAGTCCCAGGGGGTCACGTTTGCTCCAGCCCCTGCGCTCCTCCAAGCAAGAGCAGAGCTGGTGGTTTCTGTACCTCCCAGTGATTCCCTGCTACAAAGATCTGGGGACTCTACTTCCCTCTCAGTGGAGGAGAGCAAGTGAAGCAGAGCAGCTTTTGTAGTGGCGGGGTGTTGATTCATGGCTCGTAATTTAATTAAGAGAGATGAGATCAAAAGGGGATTGTATTAAAGATAAATCAGGTAGAGGGAGTGGAGTTCCTTCCTTTAATTACGGCGTGGATTTGTAACGGGAAGAGACTCCATCAATCACGAAGGAAAGAAAAGGTGTCAAGTGGAGAGAAACTTTCCCTGGGTTAATTACTGCTAACGGAGGAGGAGATTATTGGGATGAGTGTCAGAAAGCCAATACCTTCCCGGAGGCTGCTCCAGCAGGGCTGGGTGGCACAGAACCTCTTTGATGTGAAACATGGTAAGCACACGGTGGGTGCAGCCAAGGTGGTGCCAGGCTGCGGTGCTGGGTGATGGTGGGCTGGGAGGGTTGGGGGCTGCAGGGGTAAACACCCCTGGGCAGGGGCAGCCAGTGCACAGCCAGGTCCTGGCATGGCCACGGGGCAGCCATGGCCACTATAGCCCTCCTGCTGGGGGCCAAGGGCTGTGCCATCAGTGGGGACCAAGGCCAGGCCAGCAGCAGCCTGATTTGCAGAATAATTAATTCTCTTTTTGATCATCTGCTGTGTAAATCATCAGTGGCCAGGAGTTAATCACGCATATGAAATGAATCCTTCTCCTGCCTTAATGAGCTCTGAATCATGACCAGCATCTGTTTGCTCCTGACACTTTCATCTTCTTGACAGTCTGAACAATTGTTTCCAATAATCTCCTTTTTATTTTATTTTTTTGTTCAAATCTGAGAGCAAGCAGCCTCCCACTCCACACTTTGCTCCCAGCGTTGTCCCCCTAAGCTTTGTTTTTCCAGTCGGAGGCGAGGATTTGTTTCTCAGGAGTGATGTGCGGGCTCTGCAGGCGCCCCGTGAGCCCATCAAGGAGCAACTTCAGCTCAATGAGGGTGACGCTGGTGGCCCGACCACCTTCCTCAGCAGCCAGGTTCAAGGAGGGGTTCCTCACAGATAATAACCAATAACCACATCAAGCCTGTTTGAACGCGGGAGTGTTTCTGCCTGTCATTTACCTGGAGCAAACTGCCATTAATCCACCGGTTGCTCCTCAATTAATCCACTGGTTGCTCCCCCAACGCGATGTCGTAATTGGATTAATTAGAGAGGAGATGGCAGCCTCCACTCCAGGGAGGTCCGGCCTCGGCTGCAGCCTCCTCCTCCGGCGGTGGGATCCACACCCACCGGGTGCCAGATCGGCATTGCTGGGAGATGCCGGGGCCAGCCCTGCTTTCCCAGGGCTACCACTTGCCCAGCTATGGCCACTGGGGCTTGATGGTGGCTGATGGAGATGACCTGCCCGCTAATTGGAGTCCATGAGGCAGGGCCCGTTAATGGGCACTCGTAAGGGGCAGTGGGAGCAGTTTAGGTTGGATATTGGGAAGAAGTTCTTTACTGAGAGGGTGGTTGGGCACTGGAATGGGCTGCCCAGGGAGGTGGTGGAGTCACCGTCCCTGGGGGTGTTCAAAAAACGGGTTGATGAGGCACTTGAGGCCATGGTCTGATGGTCTGATGGCCAGGAATATGATGGGCTAAAGGTTGGACTTGATGACCCTGGAGGTCCCTTCCAACCAGAATGATTCTACGATTCTATGGTTCTATTCTATGAGCAGAGAGGGCTGTGGGTGAGCTCTGCCACCAGCCCAGGGACGCTGTGGGGCAGCGAGCCCAGGCGGGGACATGGAGGTGAGGAGCCGGGTGGGTGTTTTGGGGTCACCTTCCCCATCAGCCTCGGCTGTTTGATGGGCAGCAGTGTCCCTAAGCCCTCACATTTTGGGGAGAAACAGCAGCTCTTGATCGGGCTCACAAAGCAGCTCAAATGGTAATGGCAAGGTCAGCGAGATGTGGGGCTCCTGGACACATCCCTTGTCACATCAGTTCCCACGGCGCGCTCGGCTGTAATTTAGCCCAGTTTAATTGGTGCTTAAATCAGTCACGAATGGAGCAGTGCTGCAGCTGCGGCTGTGTCCGAAAATATAGAGAATTACAGCAGAGTAAAACATTTTCACATTTCATTAGTGCCTCTTAATGGGAAGTGTCTGCTCCCCAAACTCCCCGTTTGTTCTCCACAGCACTACAGGTTTACACATTAGCGGTTGTGCTGCCCATTGACATTGCAAAACGCTCCGTGTGTTTGCAGGGGCTGTGCTGCTCCACAGAGAGGGGATTTTAGGTGAAATTTTAGGTGGCTGGGTGCTCTCCTGAGGCACCTGCAAGTGGGTGGTGGGAGGAGGCTGAGCAGGGAGCATCCTGCATCCCAGGAGCAAGCATCCCATGCCCTAGGGACCCCGCTCCTCCAGCCAAACCCAGCTCCGGAGCTTGGGATCCAACCGAGCTGCCTCGGTTCCTTAGCTTAATTACCCCAACGGGCAAGGGTGCTATTTGTGTGCTCAGAGACTGCTAATTGCCAGCCAGGGAAGGCAATGGAGAGGAGGGCAGCTCTGTGTTTCACCCTCCCCATCTCCCAGGCACATCCTCGGGACCCTCTGCCTGCGGGGGTCCCCTCTCCCCAAGGGGCTGCCCATGCCAGCTACAGCCCAGTGAGAGAGTTTGCTCCATTTGCTCCCGAGCTGGAAGCTGTGCCCTGCCTCTCCTGCCTGGACAGGTGTCTGTGGTCTCTGTCTCCTCCGTCCCCCTCTTCCAGCTGTGTTTGCCCTTTCAGCAGTGGCCCTGGGAAGTGGTGGTGGCCGTGCAGCTTTGCCGCGTGGTCCCCGGGGCCACGCTCGCTGCCACGGCCGCTGCACCTCGCAGGGCAAGAATGGTATTTTCATCTCCATCCCTCCATCCCTCTTCCTGCTCTGGAGCTTTTTTTAGAGCCAAAGGGAAGAAAAGGCTGTGGTCTGGCTTCCCTGCCTCCCCTCTGCTCCTGCCCTCCACCCTCCTCTCTCCAGCAGCTTCAGAGGGCTTTGCTCCCGAATGCTGCACTTTCCTGTCCCCGTGCCTTTCCTTCTTGTGCTGCCTCAATCCCGGAGCCAGGCGGCTCTGGGAGGTGAGCAGGGAGGGAAAAGGGTGTTTGTTGGAGCGAGTGTGTGGGCAGGAGAAGCCCGATGGAGAAGCCAGCTGCCTCCACCAAGGCCAGTGCAGAAAGCCCAGGGGGAAGACGCCCAGTGCTGCCACTGCAGGTGGCCCTGGGGAGGGGGACACAGGGGCTCAGCAGGTCCCCAGGGTCCACCTGGAGATGATCAGAAGTGTCCTTGGACTGGCTGGGGGTGTCCTGCAGCCTGGGGGTGACACCCTGCATGGGGAGCCAGCACTGCTGAAGGGGACATGGGCACCTTGTCCTCCATCATCTCAAACCAGAGGAGTGCAGCTGCATCCCCCAATACCAGACCCCTCCACCCTCCTCCCCACAGCCCCCCCGCACCACATCCAGCATCCTGCAGCTGCTGAACTGGGCGCTGATGGATGGTCCTTGGCAACGATGGATGCACCTGGCGCCTGCAGCCTCGGTGATCTTCAAGGGAAGCTGCAGTGACACATCCCAGTGTCCCCGTTACCTATGGTCTGGCGAGGCACAGGGCGGGGGGGCACAGGGGCAGAGACACTGCCACTGTCCTGCACCCCAGGGGCCAGCACAGCCTTGCAGCTGCCCCAGGGCTGTGGGTGCTCCCAGGTTTCCTGTGGGTGAAAACAGCTCTTCCAGAGGTGGAGAAAGGAGAGAGAGAAGACAGACACCTGTGACAAGTGCCTCGTCCTTGGATGCACCTGTGGGGACGGGTGGAGGTGGCACCCCAGGGCTCTGCTCATGCAGGCTGCAGGGCTGGCTGGGAGCCTTTCCATGAGGGGAAAAAAGCCATAAAAGAGGGAACTCCCACCGGGAAGATGATGAACGCTGTCACGCAACTGCTGACCCCGCAAGACACAATTCCCAAATTAAAGGTACATGGACGGTGCAGGGCTGCTCGGCTGCCCACCACCCTCCCAGGACTCTCCCCAGCTCAGCACATGGTGCTGCAAATCGTTCCACGGCCATTGCTGCTTCCCCACCCCACAGCCTGCTCAGTGACACCTCTCTTGGGAAAACCAGCCTGGATCCAGCTCCACCAAGCATCTCCCAGCCCCTCTGCCCAGGCAGCCCCATGGCCAGGTCTGCTCAGCATCCCTCATGGCATCCGCAGCAGAGCCGTGCATCACTTTGCAGGTCCACATCTCAGTTGCAAATGTTGTCTCAAGCAAGGAGCCCTTCTTCCCTCTCCTCCTCCTCCTCCCTGGCTGAAGCAGGACAGCATTGAAGCAGGCAGCAGCGTTGCAGCTCGCGGTGGAGAAGCCCCCTCCTGCCAGGCAGGGCTGGCGCAGTCAAGGGAATAATTGGTAGGTGCCTCTGAAGTGCCATGAACAGAGGGCACTCGTAGCCTTTGTTTATTGACTCTCGGGTGATAATGAATAGTTCCAAAGATAATTATTGATTTTCTGCATTTGCAGTAAACCTGCCTGGGTGAGGAATGGGCGGAGCAGCACCGCACCAACGCCGCGTGGAGGTGGGAATGGGGCGGTTTGGGCCAAACCAGGCTCCAGCTTTTCCAGTAAAAGCCAAAGGAAAAAAAAACCTAACAAAATAAAATTCAACATTTATAGGAAAATGTTTGTGCAGCTCCAGGACAAACCCAGTTTTCTTCTCTCTACCATAGGGGGAACAGCTTAAACTTTAAACACATTTTCTCCTTTCCCTCCCCTTGGGAACCTCTTGAGCACACACAGCTTCACCCTGCTCATCACTTCTGCCCTCAGCCCTGGCACTCGTCCTCCCTGGCAGCAGCTGAACACCCACAGTGGGAGCTCACCCAGAGCAAGGACCACTCCCCTTTCTCCATCACCCCCAAAATCAAAGCCTGGGAGTGGGTGGGGATGGGGAGATTGAGCCCTTTGAAAGTGGGAGAGGACAAAGCAGGGGAAGGCAGGGCTGGGGGTCCTGAGCATCCCCACCTGCCCCCGAGCCAAGTGAGCCCCTCTCAGGTTCCCCAGGGTTTTGGGTGCTGGAGGCTTTGTGGGGTGAGGGGGTGCTGTGTTTGCAGCCCCGCACACAGGGTGGGGGGAGCCCAGGCTCAGCTCTTTGTGTCATTGAAGACAATCCAACCAAACAGTGAGCCAAAAGCTCTCTAAGGAAGAGATTTTTTTTCATTATTTTTTTTTTTTGCCAGAGGAAATGGTGCAGCTGCCCTCTGAGTCCCAGGTTCCCTGTTCCCACCACAAGACTTTCTGCTACAGCTTATTCCACCCGCTTGGGTGCAAACATCTGAACCTGGCAGAGCCCCGTGTTGCTGCTGGGGCTGTAAATAACCCGGGGTGACATTTATTGTGATGGCCACGGGGTGAGGAGCTGCTGGCTGGATGCTGCTGGCAGACAGGGCTCTGGCAGGGTCTGCTGGGGCTCTGGGGATGCTGTGCCCAGAGTACAGCCCTGACCACCCCGAGGGCTGGGGACAGTGGGAGCTGCCTGCGCCCCCTGGCACTGTCCCCATGGCTGCTCACAGGGGCACCAACCCCGGTTCAGGGAAGTGTTGGTGATGCTGTGGACTGACACACTACAAATGTAAGGTACCACTTCTGCTTAATGATTTAGGGCTTTTTCTGGGTATCTTGTAATGCTTTTTTCAGGCTGTTTGTTTATGAGATGATTTATTACAGCACAGTTATTCTATAGCAAGGGAAGTCTATTCCTAGGAGCCTCTGTTAACCGAGCCAATTGCTTAATTGGCTCACTGATGTCTCCACAAGGTATGCCAGGAGAGAGGGTTCTTGTAATGATCCTTCCTCCTGCCCACACACCACCCATGCTGCTGATTTAATAGTGCAAACATTTATTATTCCTTTTGTTTGATAGTTAATTTTGGGGTGTTTAGAGCCGTTCCAGGATTGCTGGTGGAAGGGGGTGAAATGCCCGGGGGTGCAGTGAGGCCCCAGCTGGAGGTGGTTGGACTCATCCTGTAAAGCCGGAGGGGATGCAGGGGCTGATGTCTCGCAGGGTGTTTGGTTAATGAGCTGCAATGAGAGGGCTGGGGCTCTCCCTCACCTTACTTTTGGGTCATTTCCCAACAAAAGGGAGCAGAGACCAGCGCACGTGCATTCTTAGACCTGATCTCTCTTTGATTTTAATGTGCTCTGAAGGGAAATGGGCTCCTAATGATGCTGTGCGATATGGGGGTGGCTGGAAGGGCCAGAGAGAGCCCAGGCTTGGATTTGTGTGGGCAGTGAGTCCATGTCCATTTGCAGGAGAAGGGTGGTGGGCTGGTGGGTGCCTGCTGTGTCTATCAGGATGCTGCCTGTGCCCTCGCCCAGCCCTGCTTTTGCAGCGTGGCTGCTCTAGACCTCTCAAACCCTTTTCCCTGATCCTTCTGCTCTGCCTCACTGCTTGCTGGCTATGGCAGCACCTCCAGGGTCCCCACTCTGCCATCTCCTGCCCGTGGCATGTGCAGTGTGCCCTGGGCTGGAGCAGAGCCACAGCTCACAGTCTCTGGGTGGGTTCCTGGGGGGAGCAGCCTCCAGCGAGCACCCTCTGCCGTGCATGAATGTCGTCCTCCCCTGCCGGGCTTCCTAGGCAGTGTCTGGCAGAGAGGACTGCGTTTCTGCAAAGCCCTCTGGATCAGTTCCCACTCCTCCAGCCGCTCGCAGCCTGGCATTTGCGGTGCTCGGCGTGGGGACAGAGCTTGGAGCCACCTGGCCCCGGGTACCAGGGAGCAGAAAGCAGAAAGGGGCTGGGAAGGAGGGCTTTGGCAGGCAGTGTTCTCAGAAAGAGCCTTCTGCTCATTTCGTATTTATCGCTAGAAAGCCACCAAGTTTCTCCAGGATTTTCATTGTTCCTCTGCTCCCACCACCCATTGTTCCCAGCTCCATCCTCCCAGTTGCTCACACAAACGCCTCGTGCGGGTTTCCAAGGCACAACAGTCAGTCTCATCCACCCAAGGTCACCGGCTTTCACTTGTGCTTCAAAGCATCGGGCAGAAGCAGCGTTTTCTCCTGAGGACGTTTTCATTGCCCTGGGTGCAGAGGCCAAGGGGAGCAGCGCGGCTGCACTGGTGCCACCCCAGCTCTTCCCTGCCCCCCCCCTCTGCCTGGGCCCAGTGGGGCCAATCCTGCCCTGCAAGGTGAGGTCTGGTCTTCTGAGCTGGTCAGGACCCCGCTGCTGGGGCCAAGAAGCATCGTGCCCCATTCCTGCCCCTCCACCAGTCAGTGCCTGTTAAATGGGAAAGGGGAAAAAAGGGGGTTTCTTCCAAAATCTCCTTTCCGTGTGGGTCCCAGTATGGACCAGTTACAGAGTGGTCTCCATGGCCTCCTGTGGCTTTCTCCCTTGGCCATCTGAGCTGCTGGCTCTGGGATTTCTTCACCTGTGCCTGGCAAACAGTTGGGAGTGGGCAACCTGAAGGCTACCGGTAGCCCAGGTCGGGGCGGGGGGCTCTGGGGGGGAGGTTGCCCTGCGAGGGTTGA
>VZRW01000154.1:264903-332632 GCA_013398125.1 Aegotheles bennettii
CGGAGCCGCACAGCTCCCCGGCAGCGGGGGCAGCGCCTGGCCGGGCTCCCGGGGCCGGGCGGGGGATGTAGCGCTGGGCACCGCGGAGAGCCGGGGTGGTGGTGGGGGCTCGGGGGGGCCATGGCCAGCGTGCAGCAGGGCGAGAAGCAGCTCTTCGAGAAGTTCTGGAGAGGCACCTTCAAAGCCGTGGCCACGCCGCGACCCGAGAGCATCATCGTGGCCAGCATCACGGCCCGCAAGCCGCTGCCCAGGTAAGGGCTGCCAGGGACCGGGGGGGCTCAGGAACACCCCCCTGTCCCGCCTCGGGGCTCCATCACCCTGTCCCGCCTCGGGGCTCCATCACCCCGACCCTCTTCACCACCTCCAGTGAGTACCCCCTCCCCGCCATCAGGAGGGTCTGGGGTGTCTCCTCCACCCCGTCCCATGAGGGGCTGGAGGACCTGGGGGGTCCCCCCGTGCCTGGGCCCCCTCCCCGGGTCGGTGCTGTGCTCCGGAGGGGAGCAGGCTCAGGGAACTTTGGCTTGGTGGTGCTTGGAGCCTTGGATCTGGTCTGGGATAGAGGTCTGGAACGCTCTAGCTGGGCTTTGGGGGGGGGTCAGTGGTGGGGGTCATCAGCCAGAAGGTGTGGTCACCTCCATCCCTGCCTTGCAGCCCTCCAGGGTGTGTGTCCTGCTCGTTGTCTGGTCTCTGGATTGCTCCTTCAGCATGGACCCTGGGGCAGGTGATGCCCGGGGAGGGGAGCAGCCCCCCCTCCAGCTGGACCCTGCCTTGGTGCAGGGGGGAGGCTGATGCCCCCCCAGGGACGTGCATCCTGGGGGCTGCCACAGTGGGTCTGGGGCACCTGTGGGTCTGGTGTCCCCAGATCTCAAAGCTGAGTGGTCTCAGCTTTGCACACCTGGTGCCTGCCTTGGCCCTTCTGCTCCCGGGGGGGGCCAATGCCCCCCGTGTTTGACAGGGGTCAGAGCCTGTGAAACGAGGTGAGGGCACTGCTATTGCGTGGGCAAGGATCTGTGTGGCTTCCTCATAACAACCCTCTCCAATTTAGGCTGGTTTTGACTCAATATCGGTTAAAAATATCCTCTTTGCACTGTTTTGTGAGGAAAGGAGGCTTTTGCTGGTTTTCTTCTCTTTGCTCTGTTTCCACTGCTGGCTGCTCTCCCCCGGTGTGAGGAACAGCCCAAAGTTTCCTGGAGGTGATGGGTGGGTAGAGGGCTGGATGCCGGGGGCTCAGTCTGTACCAAAGAGTGGGGAATGACCTGGTTTGGATGCCCCCTGTGCTGGTGGTCCTGCTGCTCCTGGAATACAGGGGTCACTTCTGCCCCCATAGCCCCGCTGCCTGAGCGTGAATTTTTCCGATCTCCCTGACTGCCATAAACAGGGTAGGAAATTGGGCAAGGCACAGCTGAAGCTTCCAAGGGAGAAGAGCAAATCTCATTTCCATGGGCAGCGTTTGCAAGGCTTCAGCCCTCGTGGGGGAGAGGAACCACCATGGCTTTTTCCTCCCCTGCACCAGGCTGGCTGCACCCAAAGAGGCTCTCGGCGGGCTGGGTGCTGGCTCGCATGCTGTCCCCTGCCTCGCTGTGCTGTTAAATGTCTCACAGCTGGAGATGTAATACAGCAACAAACGAGGGCACTGGGGGAATAATGGCAAGCCCGGGTACCAGAGTGCTGCACGGCTCCACACGGTGAGGTGGGTTGGTGTGAACATCCCGGCTGGGCTGGGGGCTGCAGCTGGGAGCGTTTGCAGCCCTGCTAAAAAGTTAATAACCACAGGTGCCTTCCTGCTTCACTGGCAATGGCCACTCTGGAGGGAGAGGAACCATCTGTGCAGGGGTCAGCACATGGCAGAATGGGCCCACCAGCTTGGCTCTGCTGCGTTTGGCACCTTGACACCGGCACGATGGGGTCCCTGAGCCGGGGTGTGCTCCACACAGCCGGCCACGATGCTGCCACGTCCCCGTGTGGGTCCAGCCTGGCTCCCTTTGTCCCCTGGCAGCCGTGTGCTGCCAGCGGGCCCTGGGATGTCCCCCGCGGTGCAGCCATCTGTGCCTGCCCTCACCACAGGTGTCGAGGGGGGTCAGCCCTGGTGGGGCTCTCTCTGGGGTGTTTGTGCTCTCCCCATGCCATGGAGGGGCTTTGCTGCCTGGGGGGGGTGAAGCTGAAGGCTGGGGGGAAGCAAGAGGATCACAGTCCGCAGCTCCTCTCGGAAAGGCTGCCAGCTCTGCTCCTGTGAGATGCCAGGTCTCACATCCCCATCAGGGTACACAGCAATGTCCCCAGCACCCCGAGCTGGTAGCCCATAGCCAGAGCCGGGCTCCTGCTCCCCATCCGCTGGGAGAATGGCCCTGGGGGTGGCAGCAGCTCCTCTCCCAGCCGTCTCCACACCCGGCTCTGCTCTAGGTTTGTTTTTCCTGGAGGTTTTGCTGCGCTGCTGCTCGGATCAGCCTCTCTTCCCTGACGATGCTCCTGCCTAATTTCAGAGCAAACGTCTGTGGTGCCAGCGAGCAGAGCGCACCGGAGAGGAGACGAGGAGACCAGTTAGCCAAATGAAAAATTAAGATGACCATCTGGATTCCTGTTTTCTCCCTCACTTGACAGCTGCTGCTCTGCAAACACCGCAGATCTCTGCCCTGGATGTGGCCCCGCGCTTCCCACAGTGGTGGAGGTTTCTAGGCCAGCTCTGTCCATCTCTCAGCTGGCTTTGCTGGTCAAGCCTGTGTCCTGGTGGGGTGCTGAGGGGCTCAGCTGTGGCGTGGGGGTCCTGCCAGGAGCCCCCACAGTGGCCATAGCCCAAATCCATCCCTGCAGGGTGCCCTGGGCACGGTTAGGGGCTTGATCCTGCATCCATGTGGGGCAGCAGTGGGATTCCCAGGGCAGAAAGGGATTATTATTTTTTTTAATTATTTTTTTTCCTTGCTTCCAACCAGCTCTTGATCCCTATATCTTCATCCCTACATCCCCATCCCTTGTCACCAGCCTGCTCCTAGTCCCACAGATAAAGCCTCTTCCATCTCAATTCCCTGGGAGGTTTGGAGGGTTAAAGCTCTGCTAAACCCAGGGTTCATCCTGGAACAAAAGAATACATTAATCCCTTCCCTCCTGGTCCTGCTGGGGGGGCAGGTACTCCAGCCCCCTGCAGCAGCTCCGTGCCCAGAGCTGGGTTCTGCCAAAGTAAATGGATTATTGACCAGTTTGCAGCATGAAAGGAAAAACCAAGGCACTGGGGAAAGGTTAATTGGAACATGGGCCTGGCCACGCTTTTGTGGCTGGGGGTGAGGGACCGGTGGCATGGGGAGACCGGGCAGGACTGGGGCTGTGTCTCTTCCCTGGAGTGGCAGCTGGAGCCCCTTGGCACATGGCAGCCTGACCTCTCCCAGCCCTGCTGGATATTGCATCCCTGCCCGTCTGCCGGGACCCTGCAGGTGCCAGGGACAGGAGCTGCTCCAGAGTCCCTGTCTGAGGGCTTGGGGGATGTTTTTGGGGGTGTTTGGGTGCCCTGTTCCCATGCCTCCAGCCAGGGCAGTGCAGCAGGGGCTGCCCTGTCCCAGCACCCTCAAACTTGGCTGAAATCACTTCTAGGTGGAAAGTGAGGGCACTGCTGAGCCCACGGGTGCCGGTGTTGGCTCCTGGGGCAGCCGGTGATGCCGGGTGAGCACCAGCCGGAGCCGGGAGAAAGGAGGCTCCTGCATCCCTCCCTGCCAGATGGTCTAAGTGGGTCACATCAGGGCAGCGCAGGGGATTTGTGCTTTAACCCTTAATCCCCCAGGCTGTGCTGTGCTCGCAGGGGAGGGCAGGGCTGTGCTGCTGGAGAGGGATTAGGTGCAGTTTCGCTGCCTGGTTTGCCATCACGGGTGATCTCTGTGATGGGTCTGGGTGCTGCTGCTGCAAACCTGCTGGGACGAGGGTGGCAGTGGGTCAAGGGTGACAGTGGGTCATCCCCTGCTCTGCTGGGACCAGGCAGGGGCAGCTGTGGCAAGGACAGAAGCTAGCTGCAATCCCCCCGTGACCTTTGCAGTGACTTTTGGCCCAGATGAGAGTCCCTGGTGGCCTGGGGACCAGCTCTCTCCCATCCCAACCTCTGGTTTCCCATCTGTGTTTTGGTGGCTCCAATCCCAGTTTGTCCCCATCAGGCTGGCAGCCCTGTTGGTGTTGGGGTGTGCTGCTGGGGAGGAAGCCCCCGCTGTTGGCCCCGCCGTGCCCGTGGCCCCCCGCTCCCATTAATCCTCCCCCTTGTCAGTTGGGCATCTGCTCTGTGGGAAGAGGCGGCGGCAGGGCCGGCCAGAGCAGAGCCTGGCTGCCATCTGCTCCCTCCTGCTCCCAGCGAGCCCAAGTGCTAATGAGCCCATGGCCCCGGCCCAAGTGGGGGGAGAGGGGCTTGAAAAGAAAAGTGGAGGGGGAGAAGAAAAGCCCCTTCCTTGGAAGGGCTGTCAATAGGGAGGCTTTTGTCTGCCCCTGCCCTCCGGCTCCAGCTGGATGGCGGTGGGAGTGGGGAGAGCTAATTAGGCAGCTCGGGAGCTGCTGGGAGGCTGGGGGCAGCCAAGCGAGGGGATGAGCCGGGGATGCTCGCAGGACCCCTCCCTGATGCTCACAGAGCCTTCATCCTCCTCCTCCTTCCCCCCAGCCCCGTCCATCTGCCTCCCCACTGTACTGGTGCTGGGGACTGTGTCCCTGCTGCCTTCCCTGGTGGGATGGGGGACACCTCTGCCACCCCGAGCAGGAGAGTGCCAGGGAGATGAGGGTGGAATGCAGCAAGGTCCAGGCAGTGTGGTCAGCTGCACCCATGGGTGCTGAGCCAGGTGTGCTGTGCCCCAGTGTGGGAGGGTGTACAAGCACCTAAGGATTTAGGGAAAGGGCCTTTGGAAGCTGCTGCAGGACCCCCATGCTCATGCGTGGGGTTTTCTTGGAGCCACTGGGGTACCCCCAAAGTGCCACCTCTCCCCTCTGTGCCCCTTCTGTGGTCACATGAGTTGTGTCACCTTCAGCTAACAGCTCTCAAAAGCAGACATGGGGCTGAGGGTTGTCCCCAGACCAACACTGTAGGGACTGGAAACCAGAAGAGCAGTGGGAAACGCTGTTGTTTAGAGGATGGGTAGTTTCTGACCCGTAAAAATTCATTTTTGCTGAGCTCTGCTTGGCGCCCAGATCTGGCTCAGTGGCTCCAATTCCCATGCTCGCCAGCAGGAACACGGGCACAACCTGGCCCCACTGTTGAGAGTGCAAGTTCACAGCACCTCATATGTCCCCATGCACAGGCTCACATCCCTCCCTCAAGGTTTAACTAATAAATGTTTAGGGCTGCAAGGCCCTAAATAATAACTAGTGGTGACCCTGATGCCAGGGATTGCTAAGGAGTTTCTGTCCACTTTGGCCCTGCAGCCACTCTTGTCCCCTTGCTGTCACCGTCCTGCCTCCACTGCCCAAGGGCAGCTGGTCCTGCTGTGGCTTGTACCCAGAAAAGGGCTCTGCAGACCCTGCTCTTGCTCTATGTGGGGGTCCACACTTTCCCCTGGGTTCCCTGCCTATGGGGGATTTCTCCTTCCAGAGGGCCGTGGCTGGAGCTGAGCCTTTGTGTTCAGCCCCATCCCTGCCCGTTCCCACATCTCCGTGTCTGGCAGCTGGACCTTTCTATACGTGCATTATTCTATAAGATAAACTTATCAAATGCAAACCCTGCGTCACTGAAATGAAATCATTTCATGCATGACCACCCCTTCTCTTTTTTTCTCCTCTTCGCCCTTTTTTCCCTGCAGCCACTGAAACCTCTTCATCATTGCAAAGGCTGTCGTGGGCTGGCAGAGCCCACCCGTGTTTTGGCTGGGGCTTTGCTGCAGCCCCTGATCCAGCTCAAGCCCCCAGGGGCTCTTTGCTGTTAGGAAAGCAGGGGTCCACTGTGCCCCATGGTCCTTCCCTGCCCCACGGGAGACCCACACGTGGCTCCTGGGTCCTCCTCTGGTCCTGATCCCTAGTGGTGCCACCAGCTGGAAAACAGGGCTGGATTTGGTGCCTGGGTTGGAGCCCTTTGGCATTTCCAGCAAAGGACAGGGAGAAGGGCCAAACCCCAGAGCCCAGTTTGGTTTTACAGCCCTGCTGGCTGATTTTTATGGGTGCGTGTGAAAGCACAGAGGTCCTGATGCCGGAATTCTGGCAGGAGCAGTGGATCTGATGGATCCCAGCAACACAGCATCCATAGAAGGGCTTTGCCATGGTGTGGATTTGGCCTGGGGGATGTGTGGGCTGGACCACCACCTCATGGCTGGGTGCAGTGCCCATGTCTTGGTGCCACCATCACCTGGCAAAGGCTATGCAACCATCCGCGGGACACGGGGTGCTGCAAAACTGGCTTCTGCATCAGCCACTCGAGCTGAAAGCGCTGGCAAACACTGGGAGTTTAAAAATAGCAGTTTCCTTCACACACGGCGGGAGCGCTTTCCCTGCCAGTGCAGCGAGGACTGCAGGAAGGGCTTGAAAAAAATTAAAGTGGGGGAAAAAACTCTATTAAAAACTCCTCTGGTGTCTCAGGCTGGCTGAGCTGGATCTCCCAGCCCGTGGCCAAGGCAGGAGGAAGCAAGCTTGGGGCTAACTGCTTCACTGATGACCTGCTTAACACCTCATGTTTAATTTATGTCTTGTCATTAATGAAAGAAGAAATGGCTGCTGCTGCCCAGTCCCAGTTGGGGCTTAGTGGGGAGCAGAGGTGGGACCAGGCAGGACACCTCCTCATTTGCCCCCAAGCCTGGGTGGGCAGAGGGATCAGGGGCAGCGTGGGCAGGGTCCTGCTGTCTGCAGGGCTGCTCTGCTCTCTCTTCCTGGCTCCCTCCCCATGGGCAGAGAGGCTGCAACGTGCTGGGATGGGCTTTGGCCGACCTCTTGTGGGTGGATCCTCAGGATCAGGTCAGATGCCCATCTCACATGCAGGTGGCTGGAAATGCTCTGAGGTCCATGGGCCATGATGAGACAGGGTTTTCTCTGCTGTTGACACCAAGTTCCAGCAGCACACTTGGCCGGTGGAACTCGGCAGCGCTTTAGCCGTGGGCTGGTGGCATTGAATTTATCTCTGTGCCCGCGCGTGTCAGGGTGTGACTGGAGGAGAGCAGGGTGGGAGGCTGTGATTGTAGCTACGTTACTGCGGGGATGAAGAATTAGCTATTGCCCAGCAAGAGAAATACTTTTGCATTAAGAGAGATTTCACAGTTAAAGACCACCTGCTGAATTAATCTGTGGGTCAGCTGGAGCTGCCGTAAAACCAACCGCCTGCTGAAGCAGCACATACATATCACAATGTATAATGGCATGTAAATATATCATAACTTATTCTGTGCTGCTCCAGCATCTGCAGCCAGTGGAGCTGCCCCTCTTGGCTGGGCAACCATGGCCATGGCACACCAAGCACAGGGGGGTGGTTAGGGCTGATTTTCCCCGAGGCTGGTGGTTTAACTGGGGGAACCTATTGCCTATAAGGGGTTTTTCCTCTTCAATTTCCCCATGCTTTGATCAGAGCACAGCCAGATTCATTATGATGGGGAGGAGCAAGACAAGTTCAGCACTGCTTCTTCCAAGAGGTGGGTTTTTATTTGCCAAAAAAACTCCCAAGATCAGGAACATACAAGGAAAAATGCCCTCAAAGCAGCAGAGTGCCTGCATTTTGCCTGCCCTTCCCTGCTGTGTGGGGTGGAATCCATGGTTATCTGCCTGCCACAGACACCTGCCACATCTCTGCCTTTGTCTGCCCATCAGCCACGCATTGGCCGAGTTGATGAAGGATGATGGTACAGGGCCACCAGAGCAGAAAGGTGGGTGGATAATGCGTACTGGTGTGCCCCGTGCCTTCTAATCGAGGGTGGCTGTGATCTCCTGGTGACCTCCTCTGGCCCTGTGTCCCTGGATCCTTGGCTGCCCAGGGGGTGCCTGTGCAGGGCTGAGCTCTGCAGGACATGGCACATGTTGGCTGCATCTCTGTCAGGAGCCAGGGGCATCCCCAGGCACAGGGACTCTGTTGCTTGTCCTGGTGGATGTCTGGAAAAGTCACTGGCACAGATTTAGACCCGTCCTTGCACTCTCCCAAACATTTCCCACATGTAGTTTAGGAGCCAGCACAGATGAAGAATGTCTTTTGGTTCAGATGCTCAAGGGCAGGCACTTGGCATGGGAGCTGCCACCGTGGGGATGGGTGAGTTAACTTTGTGGTGAGGACTCATGGCTGGCTCTGCTGGGCTGCGAAGGCCACTGAAGGCACGTTTATCCCTGATTAATGGGAACTGAAAAGCAGGATCCTGAGGAGCCCTCACTCTGTGCTGCTGCCAGTTTTGTCCTGCACGGAGCAGAGGACAGTGGGTCTCACCTTGCCTTTCCGTGGTGGAAAAGCAGGCAGTGAAGCCCGTGGCTGCAGCTGGCACTCTGTCTGCAGAGCCAGTGCTGGGACATGGCCACTGACCTGCTGCCCTCACTTGCCCTCCCCACCGCATCAGTATTGATTTGACCTGAACTCAGGTTAATGTGCTGTGATTTCTTTCAATTAGGCTTTGAATGAGGCCTCTGTAGCATTTGATAGAGCCACCCCAGCATGGTGCCTGGATCAGGACAGTCCAGAGGGAGATGCTTGAGGATGCTCCCACATCCCCAACAAGAGCATCCTGCCCCATATCCCATGAGGATAATCCCACTGCTTAAAGGTTGCTCCTTGCCCCCTCTGCATTCCCTAGCTCTTTCCATCCCTTGGACTGGTGGCTTTGCTACCCCAGCCCCTAGGACAGATTTGTCACATCGTTAGTGAGTTCACCTTTGTAATTTAGATGAGTGCCAGATATGCATGGTCCCCCCTGCTTCATGCAGGAGCAGCCCCGTCGCCAACTGGAGCTGAACTGAACCTGAGCAACCCTCATCTTCCCACCCCTGGCAAAGCTGCCTGGCTTTCTCCTTTCTCCTTGGTGGCTGTCACCTCCTCAGGGATGTACTTAGCAGAGTCGGGGCTTGGTGTCACATTGTTTCCGGCAACTAATGGGCAGAGTGCTTATTTTCAGAGATTGTATAGAGCAGAAATCCCTGCACTTCATCTCCAGCTGCAATTACCAAAGCCAAGTCGATGCGGTTGATGGTAATAGGATGGTAACACTGTCTGAATTTGTATTTAATGCTGATTCCAAGGGTCTATAATTTTCATCAGTACCACATGACTTTTTATAGAACAGAAAAATGTGAGAGCAGTTAATGAGCTGTAATTCTGGAGAGCTTCTGCCTTGATTGGGACTAATTATTTTCTTTATAAAAATAATTAACAATCCACACAACCTATGGAGTGAAAGGCATGTGGCATTAATTAAACCATGCGGTATTTTGAGCACACCTTTATCTCCCCTTTCCCAGCACACCCTGGATAGATGGTGGCATTGCACTGCAGAAAGCTAAGCCAGGTGCAAGCTCGCATCGGGGTGAGGGCTCCTGCAGAGCTAAAAGGGCACATCCTGAGCATCTGAATTCCACCTCCACATCTTGTGGCCCTGCATGTACCATAAAAATCCTCATTTTGGTAGGAAAAGCTGTTCTGGCTAGAATAAGGTGATGTTTTTCATGTGTAGGTTGTCCCTGATGGGTGTGAAGGGGACGCTGGCAATGTCTCTGTGTTTCAGCCAAAAAGCAGCCAGCAGGATCCCAAGGAGGGCACTGGGTTCTGTGCCAGGCACTGTCACTTGCCATGGGGCATCGGGATACCCCAAAATTGAGGTGGTTCACCTTGCACAGGCTGAGTCCTTGTTCTCCAGCACTCTGAGATGCTGGGACGAGTCCCAGGCGAATGTGCCCCAGCACCAAGAACATGCAGGTCTGTGTGTGCTAAGACACACTTACATGATATATAATTGTTAACAAGACTAATTCCTCTATTTTCCTGGAGGTATCCCGAGAACTAATGAATATATTTGCGTAATCTTGATTTTGTTTATAAATAATTCTGGATTATCCAAACGTGAATAACACTGGGGCTTTGCCATTCTAGATTGCTTTTCAGCTGAGGATCGAAAAGCATTTTACAAATATTAGTTCAGCCTCACAAATCCCAGCAAGCAATAAAATTATTATTACACCCAATTAAAGATTTATGTGCTGAAAAGTGAAATGGTTCTTTCCAGCCCTCCCTGGCAGGGTCTGCCACGGGGCCCAGGAGCCCAGTGACCATCCTGCCTCCTCCAAACCACCCCCCTTGGGAGCAGCAAGGCAATAAATATCCCCCCCCCTTTCTTTTTTGAGATGATTTAAAATAACGTTCAGAGTTGCAGGATGGTGTGGATGCTTGGAGACAAGACCTAGGAGTGGAGAGAGGGGTTTCTTTCAGGCTCTGACCCCCAAACAGCCCTGGGTGCTACAGCATGGAGCACCCCGGTGCCAGCCATGTGGCAGGGATGGCATAGCCACACCGACCTCTTCCTCCTTGGAGTGCAGCAGGAGGAGGAAGGGATCTGTCTTCCTTCCCAGAAACTCTCCTTAACTTAACCCACCCGCACCAGTTCTTCCCAGGCAGCTGGCAAGACCACCAAGGTGTTTCCCACAGGACTAGGGGGTGGTACAGGAAAGGAGGATTGCAGTCAAACCAGAACCCTCCCACCCATGAAGCTGCAATGTGGGAATTTCTGAGCTCAGCTGCTGTAGGAGATGTGGTACCAAGAGGCAAAGGGCACTTCTGGCCACAAAAAAGCCCTAGCAATCTGTAGCAGGGGGGTTAAAGCCTGCTTGCCACCTCCCTTCCTGGGCTGGGAATGTTGTAGGCTCGTCTCTCCAGAGTGGGTTCAAGCTTAGCCCTTGGGATTGCTGTTTGTGCCTGTGTCCTGGCATGTGGGGTGGCTTATTAACAGGGTGCAATGACCTGAGTGTCCCTGTCCTCAGCCCGGATGGATGGGTTGGCCATATTCTCCATGTTTTCCCCATCAACCAGAGTCATTCCCAAGGCAGCTCTGCAGGCGGGTGGCAGCTGAGTGAACAGGTTGGGTTTTTTTGGAGTTATCCAAGTGTTGGGAACTCCAGTGTGTTTTCACCTCTTCCTCCTGCAACAATTAAAAAAAGCAAATTAGGGGAGGAGGAAAGAAACTTTATGTGAGAGGAAAAGGGAGCATTCATGCCCCAAGTGGATCTTCTCAAGCTGCCTTCTCCTTGCTGTCTCCAGTGTGCCTTATAACTTATTTATTTTTAAAGTGATCTCTCAGCACTCCCAGGAGCTCCTGGTAACTGTGTGCTTACAATCCCCTATTTGATTAAAATTTAATGAGCTATGTTGTTAGTAAAGACACTATTTCACTGCCATCCACCATGCCAGACTGCATGGGGTTTTGGTCAAAGAAGGGAATTGGCACATCGCAGAGTGCCCGTAATGACAAACCACTGCCTATGTGGTGTCTCATGTCCCAGCCCTGCCACTGCTTGGCAGCACACGGGGTGGCTTCCTTGTTAAAAAGTGAGCCCAGGCCCACCAGGAGGATGGCACTCTCCAAAGATCCCAGATTAACTGGTGCGAGGGACTGAAATCTTGTGTGCAAGCATGACCCCATCGACAGCACCACTGCCAAAGCAAGGCACTGCTGCGGGGGCTTGGCTTGTACCAGGGATGCTGTGGTGGCCCAGGGGCTGCTCCCTGGGGGTTGGCACTATGCAGCCCATCAGGCATGAGAGTGCTCTCCAGCCTGGCCACGTTGCACTTAGTAGCAAAGCACTTCTGTTCTGGGAAATCTTGCAGTTTGTTTTTTTGTTAAGACCTTTCTAAAAAATTAAGCATCATCTCCCAGTGCTCCTCAGCTTCCAGCTCCCAGTGTTGTATTGGGAAGTGCTCAACCACAGTTGCTGGGTTCGCTCCCAGCCCATGGTCCTGCCCTTTGCCTGTCTTGGGTTCACCCTGTGCTGCTCATAGGAAGGTGATTAATGGGAAATTTGAACTCACAGATTTTTCCTAATCACAAGTTCTGTGAGGGCTGGTCAGGGTTGTCCCCATGCTGGGCCATCAGCTCTACCCCCTTCACTGGGGAATGGGTGATCCCATGGCTGCTCTGGGCTGTCTGGGGGATGATGGCAGGGATGGGATCTGGGAGCATAGGGAGGAGAGCAGCCATGGGTCTATGGTGGCATTTAGTGTAAGCTCTCAGCTTTGTCACAAGCATCAGCCTTGGAGAAACCGCAGTGGCAGGAGCCTTTATGTCCCTAGCTCTTGACACCACTGATGGCCTCAAGCACCCATGGGTACCCAATGCCTTCTGTGGCCTCAGGCGAGAGAACAGCTCAGTGGGGAGCTGGGTACCCCATGTCCCACCCCAGACCAGTCCCTGTGACACCAGGGTCACTGAAGAGCCTGGCGTGCCCCAGAACATGGATCGGGGATGTGCAGGGTTGCTGTGCCCTGGTGCAGTGTGGCAGTGCCAGTGCTTCCAGCTGCATTTGTGGGCACCAGGGACAGGCACGGCTCCTCCTTTCCTATTCCCTGACTGAGGAGAGAACTGGCTTCTTTACAGGCACGGGAACCTGCGGGGTATTTGTCTAAGCAGCAGGCTTTGAGGATAGGAAAGGCACAGGATTGTCCCACCGGGAGCAAGCCGGGCCCGGCGGTGTGCAGGTGCTGACGGGCACAAAGCACTGCAGGGACCTCTGTGCCGGCAGCGTGGGAGGCACAAGATGCTGTAGAACAGGGCAGCCGTCCAGGTTTCCTTTAGAAATGATAGGAGTGCAGGCCATGTTCCTGGGGTTTATCTCTGCTGCGCTGGCAGGCGGTCGGCAGAGCCGTCCCGGATCGCTGGCAGTGAGGAGAGGTGATGCAGAGCCCTGCAAGGCAGCCAGGTGCTGGGATGAGAAGTGTCCCTAAGGAGAAGGAGACCCAGCCGTGAGGAGCAGGGAGAGGCTGTGCTCACCCCCATGCCTGACCCTACTGGTCCATGGGAGCATCACTTCTCCCTGTGGAGTTTTAGGCTCCGACAGGGCCGTCCATCCCGTGCTGTGCAGCAGGAGCCACCGCCAGCTGGTGTCCGAGACGGAGCCGTCCCCGTGGCCTGTGACCACACAGCATCCCCTGAAGCATCTGGCACTGACCCTGTGCTGCTACCGGGGCCTCTTCCAGCAGGGAAGCTCCTCTTTTCTGATTCAACCATGCATAGCAAATCAGTGGCTGGAAAATAAAGAGCCAAGCTGCTTTTTTGGCCCGGGATGTGTTAAGACCCGTTGTTAAATGTTTCTGGAGTCCAAAAAGCAAAAGGAGCTGCTGCTGCATCGGGGCTTGCAGCAGGGGACAGGGTTTGCAGGATCAGGAGGGAGAGGCGAGTCAAGGCTGGCAAAAAAATTGGATGAAAAATGTACATTACGGAATTGTATTTCTCTTCTGTGTTTAAGCTGCCTCAAGAAAACCACGCGCTTCTCTGCAGCTGGTGCCTCTGCTGATGCGCGGAAAAAATAGTGAGGAGAAGATTAAAATTGAACTGGCTTGGAGTCTGTGTAATCAGGGAAAATATCTCGGTGATTTGCTATTATAATTTTCAATAACAAACTGCAGGGCTCCTGCCGCACTGGTAATAACAGTTTGAATGAGGTAAGGAGGGAACCTGCCGTGGGGTCTTTGTGTGTGTGTTTGTGGGAAGCGCTTACAATTTTCCCCATCCCCTGATTTTGAAGAGGTATTTTTAGTGCGTGTTTCAAAGAGCTTTATGTAAACACATCTGCCTGAGTTTTTGCTTGGAAATGTCTTTAAAACCTTCTTTTCTGCACCCTCCCTCTCCTGGGACAAAGGAACGGTTCAACCATTTTCTTTTTCAATCGGATGAGCAAAGCCAGAGAAAAAAAGGAAATAAAAGCATCATTTTGTCAGAGCCTAAAGGCTTCCTGGCCCAAAGTGGTGGATTTTAGAAATGTTGTGAGCACCTCAGCTCACCCTCGCTGGGGCCAAGAGCCCAGGACAGAGGCACATCAGAGGTGGCCGTGGCAGAGAGTTGCAGGAGAGCAGAGACCCCAACCTGCCACCTGCCTTCTCCTGCACCACCAAAACCTCCAGGTGAGGAAAGGAGAGGGAAAATGAGATGTTCAGTCATGTGTCCATGCACATTACTCAGGAGGAGTGGTGAGAGCATCCCTGTGTGAGCAGTTGCGGGCACAGGAGTTTCTCCCGCGTCCCCTTAGGGCTGTGCACCTGCTGCGGATGCCCGTGTGCTTTCAGGGGCTGATGTTCCCAGTTCCCAGGTGAGGCATCCATCATCAGTTTAGTACCAGTGAAACATTCACAACCAATAGGCTCATCAGAGATGCTTTAACCTTTTTCATTTTTGGGGCTCCAGTTGGCTGGAGCCGCTCCTGGCTTTTCACCTGGGACTGTAGAGATTATGGGAATGTGGAGCCAGCCTGGGCTGAAAAGGGCAAGGTAGGAAAGTTTCCATATTGACTTTCCTGAGTACTCCATCCTGAGCTTGGAAATGCTGTTGGTGTGTGTCTGCAAAGTGCTGCCACTGCTCGGGGTCTCTGGCATGCTCATGTGCAGCAAGGCCACCGAGGGCTGGGACTGCTGCAGCCTATGCTGCGGTGACAAGGGACAATGCTGCTGTAGGTGGGGAGGTGGCCTGGTGACAGGATCCAGCAGCTGGAAGGTCACTAGGAAGGCAATTTTCCTGCTTTTCTCTCCCGTTGAGATGGGGTGTTGAGTTACCGCAGGGAAAGAGAATGATTGATGAAAGCTTTGTGGCAGGAGATTGCTGCGGGGCTGGGGCAGAGGAGCGCGGCTGGGACGTGGGAGCCTGTGGGCAGGGGAGGGCAGCTGCCCAGCCCTGGCAGCACTGAGATGCCAGCACGCAAGGACTTCAAGTGCACACCAAACCCACACTGACTTCATGTCCCTGTGGGGCTGGGGGGGCTGCGTGTCACTGGGCTCAGCTCCGGGTGAAGCGTGCGTCACCAAGTGCCACATTTCATGGCCTGATGTGATGGCACTTGGCCACGGCACTGAGGATGGTGGCCCCGGGGTGGAGGAACGGTGATGGTTTGGGAGTTTGCTCTGCTCCCTGAGGCAGCAAATACCCTGTGCTTTTGCCTTGTCCTCTATGAGGGGATGTTTCCAGCCCCCAGGACTCACCCATGGGGCTCACCCATGGCTCTGGAGGCCACAGCATGTCTTTAGCAACTTCCATGAGGGGGTCTTTGCAGGCAGGGACTGGCAGGGGAAGGTGTGATAATCCTCTCCTTTGAGGCCACAGTAATTGTTCACAAGCAAACTGCAAGCACTTTTATATCAGTCATGAAAGACATGAAAGACAACCAAAACCCCCCATGTTTTTATATATATATATATCTCCAATCAGTGTCTATGGAGCTTAAAGCGAGGGGATTACCAGCCAGTTTAGTGTTAGTGACTCTCAGCACTCATCAGAGGAGAACCTTTGGTTGAATTGAAGCCAGCCTTTGATGGAATTGGAGAATAATTATTTCCATCAATAATTACTCCCAAATCCAGAAGAAACGGTTCCTAGTGTGTCGCAGGACACAAGTTCTTGATTGCCTCAAGGCCAATATGTTTAACCCCAGGACCTGGAAATCCCATTAAGTGGGAGCAGGGGCTGGGGTGAGATGGACATTGCCCACCATGCCCAGATCCCTCCTGCAAGGCAGCGGTGCCTTTGGGTGCTGCCAGCCTGGGGAGGAACCCTCCCACCTCTGCTGCTGGACCTGATCCAGCCCAGACTTTGCACAGGTCATTAATTTGGGGACATCTTTAATGGATCCTAATGACTAAGCCTCAGAAGCCTGTTCTTAAAAGGGATTCAGGAAAGGCCACTAGCTAATTAGCTGACACAAAGAAAGCAATTAACCATGTAGCTTCTTGGATGGTTAAAAATAACATAGATGTTGGGAAGCAACTGGGTGATTTTATTACAATCAGAGTAATAGATTTTTAAAGCCAGGGAGACCATCACCTCTGGCATGTCCTGGGTCAGAAATATTTCACTCAGCTTCCCCCAGTTGACCTCCATCACTTGTATTTGGCTTATGCACATCCTTAGATGTTCAGGCATCACAACATGGGCTCCAAGAAAGAGTCAGCTATTAGAGAAAGCAGGATTTTGTTGAGAGAGAAAACACAGGTGGAAAGAGAGGGGTGACCCTTCTTCTGCAGGTGCTGCTGTGCCAACTCTAGCCCTGAAAAGTGTTGCTCATGGCTGGGGCAGGCAGCAGGATGTTCCCTAGGACGTGCAAGCCTCTGGCCGTGCCTAAATGGGGCTAAGGTGCCATTTTAGTATCACATTGATCTTTATCCACCCTCTTGGCCGCATTGGCCCCTCTTGGCCCCAAGATATGCAGCATGCACCTGGCCCTGGCCCCTGTTCCTATCCCCACACTCATATATGATAGCTGTGTTGGCCCCTGCAGCCAGGCCAGGCTTGAACATGCCAATGCTTTATTTATTCAAATATTACACTGGATAACACCAAAACCACAGCATTCTTGGTGCCCCTGTGAGGTATGGTTTATGACTTTCCATTAATCTTTCTGTTCCTTGAAATAAACATCTGTAGGACCTGGAAACCTATTTACTTTCCTCCCAAGTGTCTGAACTCGGGCTGGTTTGGGTTTGTTTTCTCCATTTGGCTTCTTTTCTCCAGTTGAGCTTGCCCTGCCAAAGCCTCAGTGTTTCTTTGGGACCTCTCACCTCAGGCTTTCCCTGCTCTGGCTCTGCTCCTCACCAGGTCTCTTGGTCTCCCCAGGGTTCTTACAGGTACCTGCCTGGCCCAGGTGTTTCCCCTTAGCTCTGCTGGGCTCTCCTAGGTTCTCCAGTTTGGGCTTTCAGCAGGACCAGGTGTGCTTGCTGGCCCAGCACCCTATTTGTAGAAGCAGGGAGGAGGGCTGTCCTTTGGCTGCTAAAGCTTTGCTTCCACCTGAGTGCTAGCATGGAGAGTAGGATGAGGATGTCTGGCAAGGTATTGGTGATATAGCAGGAGGTTTGGGCAATGGAATTTGAAATGCAAAAGCTCTTTTTCTACCCAAGTGCAAGACCAGTGCTGTCTCTGCAGAGCTGATGAGCTAGAGCCCACAATGCAGAGAAAGGTGTCTAGGGGTGCTGGTCTGATCACCTACCATTGCCCCTGGCTGTTGCACTGGCTCTGGACCCTGTGCTGTCCCTGCAGTATGGGGCTGTCTGGGAAGCCTTCAGCAAAGGAGCCCCACAGTAAGGACAGTTCTTTATTGCTCTCTCCCCTGGCTCCTGCAGTGGGACACTCAGCTGCCTGCCCTACCCTGCAGAGGACCGACGTCCTGAAAAGCTGAGTGGCCGTGCGGTCAAGGAGGCCTCCACCACCAACGGCTGTGCCAAAGGAAAGGAGAGACGAGACCATGCTCACCACAGGTCACACAGGTAGGAGCCAGGGCGGCGAGCAGGGTCACCTTGAAGCAGGGGATGGCAGAGGAGGTGCCTGTGACTGCTTACCCAGCCCCTCTCGGGGTCTCTGAGAGCTGGGAATGTGTTAGATGACTGGGTGAGTGTACAGCAAACTTATGCAATTGCATGAAATCCCTAGACGTGCTTGCATCTGTAGTTCACTTCCACTCCATGTCTTGCTCTTACATCCCTCTCGCAAGAGCAGTAAATCCTGTCTGGAAGACAGGCAACCTTCCAGCATCACCGTGTGCTACAAGGTCCATGGGGTACCTCTGGCTGGGCATCGCTCTCAGCGATTCCCCTCTCCCCACACCCAGATCAGACCAGCAGCATTGGCTTCATTAGGACACAGCTTCATTATCAGTTCATTATCAGCCTCTGACAACTTGAGAGGGGGAAAAATTAATTGAACATTGAACATTAAGCAGCTAGGGTCTCTAAGCCCTGCCTGCTAAACTGTCTCTGGGATTAAAGCCTCTCTGTTTGGTTAAAGATGCAGGAAAGAAAGAGCAAGAAAGCACATTTCATATCTTCAGATTCCAGGCTAACCAGAACAATAATCTGAAGCGTATTTTTAATTAGACTTTGATTACAATCGTGGAGAAACAATTAAAATCAGATCAATGTAGGGAGAAAGCTTCCACATCAAAGACAAAAGGCTTTCTCTGGTGAGAAGGAGAAGAGCTCTACAGAGGTTTCTCCCTGTTCTCCTTGGCCATGGCAGTGCCTTGTGGTGGCCCCGGGAGCGGGGGTGGGACTGAGATGTACCCAGACCTGTTTGTTGGGGAGCCCAGACCTGTGCTAGGGGAAAGAACATGGGAGCTGGGGTTGAGCATCCTGGTAACTGAGGGGCTGTTCAAGTGGGTGTTCAAGTCCCTGGTCTGGGACAGACCCCCAGGATGAGTGTCTTAGGGCAGATGTATTAAAAGATGAAGCAATTGGCTTTTCACGAGTGTAATTTTGGTAGTAATTCAAGCCTCAGGTGAGCAAGTGTTGAGGGGCAGCAGAGTGCTTTTGCTATGTCCCTCCGTCACCTCCTCCAAGGAGTCGATGCTCTGTGACTGTTTGCCCTGCGTTAGGACTCTTGATAACAGTAGTGCTTGTTCTTTCTGGAGAAATTGATCCGTTTTCAGCCAGTTTCTGCAGTGAAGATCCCACAGCGTTTTCCCCACTAGCAGCACCTCCCACCAGCGGGGTGAGAAGTGGGGAAACTGAGGCACAAACCCAGTTCCCTCACTTCCAACAGTGATTTTGCAGAGGCCCTGGGAAGCTGGCTGTGACCCCATAAACCTTGCCCATGGATCCACTTGGGGATCTGCAGACAGATCTGGGGATGAATTTAGGGGATCCACAGGCTGATTTGGGGATTAACCTGGGGATCCACAGGCCACCACTGCGTTTGCTTTGGCTAATGAGTAGCTGCAGAGTATCTGTCATATTTTCAGCCCAGTACACTGAATTAGTTTAATCATGGTATTTGCTTTTCATTGAAACATAATGCAATCCAGTGTTGTATGTTTAAAAAAGAAATTAATTTACAGAAGATTTTTTCCAGGGTTTAACAGCTGTGTAAGAGATGCATATCTCATTAAATTACCATAGCATCTCAATAAATATATATATTTCTAATCAATTGCTATTTAACGTATGTCAAGTCTTTTATTATGGTTAGATGCATCTGGCTGCAATAATTATTATATGCAAATTAAATGTCAATTAATTATTTAAAGCATATTTACAAAGAGCAGCAAAGCCTATAAATCTGTTACAAAGTCGTTAACCTCAGCAAACATGTTCTAAACTGTCAGTTGGCATCACCATGGTGTACAGTAGTTGTCTCATTATATCTCCATTAAACCCACGGAGGAGACACTTCATTTAAACTGTGACCAAATTATTCGTTAGGGGGTAATTAGGTGATTGCCTGCACCCCAGGTCCACCGTGCCAACTGATCCCTGCCCTGGATGTTCCCAAGGTGGGGATGGTGACAATCAGGGGACAGCAGTCCCATGTGAGCTGATTGACAGTGCTCTCATTTTTATTATTTTAATGATTTTTTGTGTTTTCCCCTCCCCATCTCCTCAGCCCTTCGTGTGATGAGGAGCGTGCACCGCCGCCGGCCCGGGGAAAGAAGAAGAAGAAGAAATCCGGCCGCAAGAAGCGAAGGAGGTGAGGGTGGCCATGGTGGCATGTGGTGGGGCAGGAGGGGACGGGCAGCTCTGGGCTGTGTGTGCCTGGGGGGGAAAAGCAGTGTAAAACTGTAAAACAGAGGCTGGACGGAGGGACATGTGAGGGGCTGGGGGTTCCACAGGCCCAGCGAGATGCCGCCATGTTCTCACCCTCCCCTCAGGGCAGCCAGGCCGGGGCTCACCCCACAGCCTGACCTGGGGAGCCCCCGGCCCCTCTCCACCCCGGGGGGATGGCGTTGGTGGTGGGGTAAGGGTTGGGGTGTCCAGGGAGGGCTGTGGGGAGCCCTGCAGTCCCCAACGCCCCTCTGCCTCCTCAGGTCTCCCTCCTACAGCCCCTCGCCTGTGAAGAAAAAGAAGAAGAAAAGTTCCAAGAAGCGAAAAAGAAACAGGTATTTTTGCCTTGCAAATGTAATTCTTTGCCGGGGGGGGGGTTGGACAAGGGGGGGAAGATGTTGCTGCTGTCAAGCAGCTGGTTGAGCCCAGGAGGCAGAGAGAGGCCTCCTAATAATGGCCCCAAGGGGAGGTGAAGGCTGGGCAGCCGAGCAGGGCAGAGCTGGCATCCCTCAGGGTGAGGAGGGTATGAAACAGGGTGCATGCCCAGGGTGAACATAAATCTGAGCTGTTGAGTTGTGGGGGAAGAGAGACAGACGAGCCAAACCAGCACGAGGTCTGCAGAGCCTCCTCTGCCATCCTATTTTGCGTGGCTCCCATCCTCTGGGATGCCAACAGGATCAACACTCAAATCTTGCACCAGTCTCTTCCCCTTCTCCCCCAGCCTGCAGAAAGTGTCAGCATTTGGACTGGGAAAAGGCTCAGACCAGCTCCTCACATCTCAGCCTTTCCTCCCAACCCCAGATGACTGCCTCCACCTTCCCCTTCTGAAGCCCATTTTTAATTTAAATAGCACAATTAAATTTTAAAACTGCAAATATTTCACTGTTTTCTCTCAAGTGTTAAACCAATATTTGAAGAGAACGGTGGATGCAGTCTCCCTTGGAAAGTTCAATTATTTATAATATATTGAACCAAAGAGAGAAGCTACCAAAAATGGATAATAGGGTGAAAAGTTGAGCTTGAATCTTAAGGAAAAGGGAAGGAAGGAGGAGAAGAGACAAGGATATAGAAGCTCCCTTAAAATACTTCCTTCCTAAGGAGAGATTCTTATGCTCTTTTATGGATGCCACTTCCCAACAGAAGTCCAAGCTCAGATGCTCCTTGGCTTCAAACCTTCTGTCCATCTGATACATGAAGTGCTTGCAGTGCTCAGGCTAACGCTGGGCTTAAACATCTTGTCTCTAATTCAAATTTCCAGTTTTGTGAGACCCTATGTTCAATGTACATATTTGTGTCTTGCAGGTTATCTTCAAAGAAGAGAAGACACAGGTAAGAGTTGAGCAAGTGTGGGTGGTCCCTTAGAAAATGAGTTTAATGTTCTCTTCAAGGGTTGATGTTCACTGGATGGGGGCAGAAGATACTTTTCTGTGTTTCCTTGTGGAATCCCCTTGGCTCCCCTGTGGGTTTGGGGCTATCCTCTCACTTTTCAGCCTTATGCATTTCTCAAACCCCACAGGAATCAGGTCTCCAGCCCAGCCTGTGCAATCACGCACATAACTGGAAAAGTCCTCCTGATTGCCCCTGGCAACCTCACCTGTGTTGCACTAATCCTGCACCTTGAGTTTTCATTTCTCTTACGATTTCATTTGCAAACAGTATGGTGTCCCCCAGCAGTGCCCACCGTTGAAACATTCAGAGTCAGTGGCTTCCAGGTGTGTACTGGAAGAACTCTCCTGATTCCAGTCTGTGTGTTACAGTTCAAGAAGTATTCTTCTTCTCTAAGGGAAAATGCAAAGCCACCCTTTGAGGATCTCTTTTGGCAAAGCCCACAAGCCAGATTTGTCAGCAAGGCACTTGGACCCCCTGTGCTGCAGCAGAATCGTTAATCCCTTTCGTTTTTATTGCACGCTCTTGAGCAATCTAGTTGTAACATTGATGTGTGATTGTGCAGCTTTTTATCAGAACAGAAATCTCCAAATTAATTAGCCATTTCTTATTTAGTTCTTCAAGCCCCAAAAGTAAGAGGAAGGAAGAAAGAAAACACAAAAAACAGTAAGTAGCAATTCATGGTGTTCCCTGCCCTGCCTGTGCAGAGCTGCGGGGCTAGGAGGTGCCTGATGTGGTGGGTCCCCTGGAGCTAACGCTGGCTGCACAGCCCTAAGCAATTCTCAGGATTATTTTGCAGCTAAAACCAGCAATTCTGATTTTGCTGGAATGGAAAAGGGTTTGTAGATGTTGGAGATCTTTCCTTTCCCTTTATTTTGTGCCACCCCATTCAGTACTTTGTATCTCACAAGGATGTACAGTGTCTTGTTCATCCAGTCCTGAGCAGAGATTCCAGCTTTTCTGGTGAGGGCAGCACAAGAGGATGTACTCCAATCCATGGAGCACAGTGCCCCACAGCCTCCATTGGCCAGAGCTCCTCCTTGTTTGCTGCCCTTGGAGGTTGCAGTAGGGGCTCCTCATGATGTGCAGTACAACCAAATATCTGAATGGGATGGGCAATGGGGACTAGGAAAGAGAAGAGATTGTTTGGAGGTGATAGAGGTTGTAGAAATCTGGGGTTGAGATTCCTATCTGCCCTGGAGTGTTAGAGCACAATCCTTATCCTTTGGGGCAGACAGTTTCCTAGCTGTCTTAGGGTAGGCTGCAGGATAAAGGGTGAGCACATAGCTCTTTAAGGTCTTGAAAGCAGGAAGGGTTAGTGCTGCCTGCTGCACTCTTGCATGGCAGTCCATAGATCTTCCCCAGCAGGCTACAGAGCCAACCTAACAGCTTGTAGTATGCTAGCATAGATCTCTGCAAGGTGGCTTGCCTTAACATTGGTGTAGCTATGAAGGGATGGAGAACTTCTCATGCCTTGGTGTCTTGCACAATGTTCCATACACTGATCTCTGGTTTAAAATGCAGATCTCCTTTCTGATTTGAATGTTATTGACTTCAGCCTGCAGCTGCTGGCTCTTGCATTGCGTTCCCCCCAGCCTGCTAGCCCTAATGGTGGTTTTCTTCTCTGCTTCTTGAAGCTCTCGTGGGCGCACCCGGAAATCCCATCGCCATCGTCACCGGCACTGCCACTCTCGCTCAGAGAGCTCCGATTCCCACTCCCCCAGCTGCAGAAGCAGGTAATGTCACCGTTCCCCGAGCTGGGGAACCTTCAACACTTCCTGATGGGCTCAAGGATGTGGTTGCAGTAGCCTGTGTGACCCACAAACTCTCTGTGCAGAGCCACATCCCATCCTAGTAGCAGCTATGTCACATACTAGGGGTTAAGTTTCTTATGATCTTGGCCATAGAAGGGTTTTGGCTTGAGGAGCAGTGGCTGTAGCTTTTCAGCCCAGCAGTCACTTCTAATCCCCATGGCTGATGATCAGCCCATGACAGCTGATTCCAGCCTAGTCTCCCTTCCTGAGCCCAAGGGCTCTGTACTGCTGATGTCCCAGGAAACCCTTAAACTTGATCTTCACAATGGAAATGTATTTGCCCGTGGCATTCTGTAGCCACTGCCTTTGACCTGATTAAAATCTCTGTCCTGTGGATGACAGATGCATCCTGGGGCCAGCTAAGTGGATGCTGGTGCTACACCCAGCTCCACTGCAATAGCAAGTCACATAGTTTATTCGCATCACAAGTTCATCTTTCATGTTTTCTGAAAGAACTTGACTTTATGAACAAACCACTTTCACTCTCCCACTTTACTCCTCCTAACTACTGGGATTTTTCTTACGAAAAACTGATGCTCAGTGGGAGGAGGAATGCAATCAATAGTTGGAGGGGTGTTCATGCAGAAGCAGAGCGTGTCTTCTCTTGAGGTGTATTACCACAGGGACATTTTAAGACTGTGTGAAAGGATGGTTTGCCTTGAGCCACCATAAAATCATAAATTGGAGCTGACATTTGAGGTTAAGGCCCAAAGCCTGGATGCAAAACATTTTTTTTATAAAGTAGAAAAGCAAAGCACCCCTTTTCTCTCCATCATGACTCCACAGAGCAGTCATGTAGAAGACCTTCTCCCACATGCAGTGGCCTAGCGCAGAGCTGCCAAGGGTTTGTATGGAGCTGGTAATGGGCACTGCTGCAATGCCAAGGAGTAACGGTTGGGCTGTTCATGTCTCCTGGAGGCACAGAGCCAGGTCTCGGGAGGAAGGGCGCAAATCACGGCAAAGGCACTCCCGGCACTGTTCAAAGATCACGGCAAAGCGAAGCTCCTCTGCAGAGGTTCAGGCCAGCCAAAAAGCCAGCCAAACCCTCCAGTTCTACAGCTTCCTGTCTCCTAAGGAAGTAGTAAGTATTACACACTGTGCTGCTTTGGTTGAACTAGCCACAGGAATCTGGGCGAGAAATCGGATATGAAATTTTTATAACTCAATTATAGCAATGTTAGACAAAGTTGGGTAAAACTGTATTATTTATTAATGGTGCTGTTCTCCAATGTATTCAAAGTCATTCCTTCCTTCAGCACTTTCACACCAAGGGTGGGGTTGGACAGGGGGAAAATTTGCAAAGGCTCCAGCCTATGAATAATGAATTGAGGACATTTAACAAAAAAAGTGGCCTCCAGCAATGATATTTTTCAGGGGAGTGTTTGCTGTGCAGTGTTGGCTCAGCTGGATATGAACTTAATTCACTGGTCTTCATGTCCCAAGTTTAGTCCTTCAGGGGAAGAAAGGGAATCAAACATATCTAAAAGAAACATTTACATTTAATGAGTTGGTGATTATTGGCAGGGGATGTTTTCTGACTGTCGGGATCCTTCCAGGATCGCTGTTGCTCTGGACTGACAAGCCCAGGGGCAAATTTGGAACTTATGGGCAGCTCTGATTGATGCTAATGGGAACTGCATGGGCAGCTGAAGGTAAAATCAGGCTCGGAGCCTTGGGATGTTTTTCCATATACATGGAAAGAGATATTAATACATGCCTTAAATTGAGGGAGCAAAAGATGGAGAGAAATACTAGATACAGAGTGATATGAAGTCTTCCTTTTTGGTGGCGTGTTTCCCCTTTGTTCCCAGTAGCTGCAAAGCAGAGGTGTGATGTTCTTTGATCATGGTGTTAGTATCTGATAGGCATTCTGGAGAGACAAATTGCTACATAGGACTCGAGGTAGTGCAGAATCTGGTACTCACTTGTGTGGATGTTAGAGGTGTCTTGAGTACAGAGTTCTCCAAGCCCCAGAGTGGTGTATAATGGGGAACTGATTTTCTCCTTTAGGCCCAGCCATTGATGGGAAATAGCTCAGCCATACACAGTAGGTGCATCAGATCTGAGATGGGTGGTGCCAGCAAGAGGGAGAGGCTTTATCCACTCACCCACACAGACAGCGTGCCCATCAAAATACACAGAGATTATATGTGGGTAGACAGGCACAAGCTGTCTCTCAACATTATAGATATGTATATTGGCTCTCGTTATATACATCTCCCGAGTGTGTAGTGCATGTGAGTCACTGCCTATAAAACCATATAAGGTAGAGTGTGAACAGCAGAACCTGCACACCACGCTTAGGGGTGTGTGTGTGCACATGCAAAGGAAGAATAACAAGCTATGGAGCTTTTATTGCCACAAGCCTGGGGTGTTGCCCTCTGACAACTTGGGAACATAGGAATGAATTAAGAGTTCCTCCCAAAAAACAACCAGCCAAAGACTGCATTGTGTCACCAGGGTTGTTGGTTTTATTTTTTGTTCAAGCCACATATTTTACAGAAGTGTTTTCAAGTCTAAGCCTGATTTGTAATTGGTACTAGGTCTCCTCTCTCTGAAGCCAGGTTCCCTGAGTCCTGTGAGGCTGACCACCAGCTGTTCTGTTCCCTGAGCAAGAGTAAACTCTAATTTAAAATTGTAAAAGCTTTAAAAGGAGAGAAACTCAAGCATGCTGCACTCCCCTTTCCACTTGCTTCACTTGGAGTAAACGAGCACAAGAAGCTGCAGGGCAGGGAAAATCAGAGCTTTATAGTTACAGATGCAGGGGATGGATACAAAGTAAAAGTCATCAGGCCCCTGCTGCATTCTTTCTAGTAAGCATTAGTAACACAGGCAAATATTTCGGTGACTAAAAAGCATCAGTACCTTTACTGTGCAACCCACTAGTGTTCTTTTGTTCCCAAAAAGAAGTATGCTCTCTTGGGACATCATTCAAGAGCACATTTAAGCACTTGCTTAAATTGAAGCCCCTGATTAAGTGCTGCCCCTGAAATTTTTCTGAATAAAGTCATTAAATATCACATACTCAAAACTGGCAAGGGAAAAATGGAATGGGAACTTTTAGTCTCATTAATGACTATATGCAACTCTTTGATGCCTCTCCTTTTTGTGAGTTAAATGGTCGCTCTATAAATAAGCTTAGTTCTGTCAGAACCTACTTTGAGAGCAGCCTGGTTATGTTATGAAATGAAAATGTGCTCTTGCAGAAAACATTGATCACTTATCCAAAATAAATTATTGGAAAAGGACAGATTTTTGTGGAAAATTTCAGAATTGGGATTCCAAAATGCCATGTTTTGGTTCTCTATGGGGGCCGGTGTGTTACAAGCCGGTGTGTTCCAAGCCAAACCATCCTTCCCTGGGGAGATGCCTTGTCCTGTCTCCAGAGGACAGGGATTGTCCAGGGAGGATCAAATCAAAGATTTTGCTTTTTAAGTCAGTTTTTATTTAAGTCAATTTTATACTCTCTTTTCTTCTGAAAAGATGAAGTATTTTGTGGTAAATTCTGCCATCCCCCCGATTCCCTGTTTTCTCTCCTTTCTACTGGAACAGCCACACTTTCTAACTAGGTCTACCTGTAATTTAGGAGGGACAAAGCATACAAATGAAAGCCCTGCCCATGCATCTACCTTGCTGCTTCTTTCCCTCTTGCCTTTATGCATAAGCTGCCACTCGCACACATGTGCAGAAGCACCTCGAAGTTCCCTACCATTTTTCCTCTTGGCAGTCATTTCCAAGCTTCTCCCTCTCACTTTAATCCCATGCAGCTGCAATAGCCCCCTGTTGAGAGCAGGGGGATGTGGGTCTCTGCCTCAGCATGCAGGGAAACCCTGGGGAATATGCAGTATCTGCTTTTGGACAGAAATCCCCCTGACTTGCTGTGCACAGTTTGTTCCACAGCGATACAGATGTATTACGTGCCACTGTGCTTTCAGTTGAGCAGTGCAATATAAATACCTGCAGGGTGTGAATCTAATTGCCTTTGTGGTACCTGGTGGAGATAACTGCACGCTGCATGTGCTCTCCTTGCCAGCTCCTTTACTTCCACCAAAACTCATTTAGAATGTCACAAATTAACCTAGGCTCGAGCCAGATATTCAGGGAGGCTCAGTGGGGTACAGTTGTTCCAATTGATGCTGTTTGCAGACACACGAGCACAAAGGCAGAGGTAGAAGTGAGGAGATGCTGTGCGGGGGCTGGGACAGCGTGTGCAGGAGGGAACCTTGGAGCAGAGCTATGTATTGACTTCCTGTTGTTCTGTTTTCTAGCCTGGGTTTTGGTTTCCATAGGAAAAGCTATTCTTTTAACTGTTAGGCAGCATGTTCCTGACAACAAATAGGGCCCTTGAAGAGCGGAAAGGCAAAGCCTTCCATAAATATGGAAGTTGTTCTCTTTCTGCTTTTCCTTTCCTCTCCTCCCAGCCAGGGGACTGAGGTTGCCCTTGGTTGTTGTCCAGTAAATTTACAGCTCAGTGCTGGGGCCGCAGGGAGGCTGGCAGCCCAGGGTGAAGGAGGGGTGCCTGCAGCCATGGGAGGTAAATCAGGCACCAAAGGAGGTGGTGGAAGACAAACTCTTGCTCCAAAGCAGTGCCAGTCTGGTCTGAGCTGAGCTGGGGACACCCTGGTCTGTGTCATGCCAGGGTGAAAGGGTGAAAAGATCTTTGCAAAGGAACAAACCTTTGCCTGGAATTCTCAGGAATTTACCCCCAGCAATGTGTCTGTGAGCCAGGATGTTCACCAGTGCTGTCACCCAGCCCCAAGTAACCCAAGCTCTGACCTTGCAGGGACAGTTGTGTCATTGCCTCCATGGTCCTGGACTTGACTTAGCCCTTGTGGTACAGAAAGCCTCACCCTGAACTCTCCATCTAGCAAACAAAAGAAGAATTTCCACTCAGTATTCCTGGAGTCAGGGACCCAAATGGTGCAGGAAGGAGTTATATTGTATTCCTACAGCACCGTGATTTATTCTGTACATCCTTAATAAGGGGCTGGCTTTCAGCTGGGACAAATCATCAGCAGAGCTGAGCCTGTTCCCCCAGGTGATGACCTCTCTCGCCTCAGCCCCTGGGTCTGGAAGATGGAGGTACCCCAGCCTCATTTACCCTGAGCAGCTCCTCTCCATGGGTGCTGCTCCCCATGCAGCACCCCCTGGGCACCTGCTGCCAGGCCATCACCGAGAGCAGAGCTCACTGAGTCATTGACACAAGGGGTTTTTAAATCCCTTTCACTACTAAAATGCACAGAAAAAAAGAGAAGGGGAGACCCAAGAAAGAAACCCTGCACCTGTGAGACTGTGCCATGCTGCTCGTTGGTGGGTCTCAGTCCCCTTCTGGCTGTGGAAATGCACAGTCCCCTCCTGCCTCAGGGCTGCTTGCAGCACCGTAAATGGACTCGTTCAGTTTAACTGGGAGATGAGAGTGATTGTATTTTTGTAACCTATTAGATTGCACTGCCTCTTGGTCTGGGATTGCACTCACAGTCTGGAGTAGGAGTGAGGGCATCATTTCTATTCCCCTTTCATCTTGATTAAATATTGTTTTGAAATAAAAAAAAAATCCAATAAATGTATCTTGGGTTCCCTTGAGGGCAGCAGTAGGTCCCTGGCTGAAAGCTGGAGGAAGCAAAGTTCACTGAGATTATTTAATTACTTATTAGAGGGGGAAAAAATCCAAATGTTCACATAGAGAAAATTAGATTCATGAAAGAGCAGACTCTTTGTCAGGCACCCCAGAAAAATAATGAGCCATTGGGATTCAACTGAGCTCTGCGCAGTGTTTTCAGATGTGGTGCTCTGTTTCCATCTCGTGTGGCTGGTGTGCCTTTCAGAAGCAGTAAAATGGGACTAGAAGCAAAGCCAAGGTTGTCAGATGGAGAATTTGTCTCTGAGCAGATAGGTGAGTCAAGCATCTTGAGATTTGTCCTGACACTTGTCACAGGACAGAAATGTCCCCCAGAGCCCACAGAAACATAGTGGTGACAGCCTGGTGCCTTGAAGTGGTGGGTCTGGGAAGCTGCTGTCCCTCCCCATGGCACGTGCCTTGCCTAAGCCAGACCCTCCAGCCCTTACAAGAGCTGCAGGCTCCATATTTCATTGATATCCACATGTTGCCTCTTCCCAGAGTGCTGCTACCACAGATGTTGAGCTATAGAAGAGCTTGTTGACACCCCCATCCTTTGACAGATCTTGTGATGTGCTAACAACAGTTGCTACTCTGAAGGTAGACTTCAGGGAAGGCAAGGCAAGAGCATACCTCCCAGGTCCCCGTGGCAGTCTTAAAAGCTGTGTTAGAAATGCTAAGGAACTGCTGTATTTCTGGGTAGAAATAAAGGCCTTTTGGTTTAGACTGGGAGGGAACAGAAATGAGGTGATGCTGGGGTCAGTGTCCCTTGGAGCAGCCCATGATCGCTCCAGGCCCTTCCCACCTCTATAGCCAGGGAGTACCCTGAATGGTGTTTTTAAGCCTGTAAATGAAAGGTGGTCAAAAGCTGGTTAAGGTTCAGATCTAATGCAAACCTTAATCCATCTTTTAAAAAAATATCTGGTATTGTATTTGAAAGCACAACCCTGTGTCTTCTGGGATGTGCCTGGGGAGAGCACAAAGGTTCCTAGCAAGGAGGCCAGTTTTATCAGGGTTTCAGAAAGAATTGGTGAAAAATCGAGGAGAGCTGGATACCTGGCTCTGTCACGCTCCTTTGACACTCCAATTTCTACTGGAGTGGACAAGGACTGCTAGAGAAGAGCTAGAGCTGAGAAGTAGCAAGGAGCAGTGCCAGATGCTGAAATGAGGTCTTGCGATATGTGTCTCCACTCATTCCTAGCTGTGAACAGTCAGGAGACATTTCAGCTCTGTTCAGGGCTTCTGCATTGAAGGTGAAAGTTGGCTTGTGAAGAAGGATCATTTTCCATGTCTGCTGGTGGAGGTCCTGGTGCCTCCAAGTTAGGACTGAGCATGGCTTAGAAGTTAGAATGGGATGAGGATGAGGGAGTCCCCACCTCCAGTGTGGATTTGCTGGGATGAGCCAAGTCCTGGCCCTGTGTCCCTTATCCCAGAAGCGGTAATGCCTCTCTGGCAGCATAGGAAGTACTTGGAGATCCTCCAGTTCCAGGTGGTTTGGGTGCAGGAGGCCGTTGGGCAGTTGTCATTCTGCAGATGGTGTGCTGAGAGCCGCTGTGCGCGTCGGTAGCTCTGCTCTGGTTTCAGCCGCTGCTGGTTCAGCGCGTGCGTCTGAGTCAGCCGTCCCTGTCCCAGTTAGCACCTCCTGAACTAAATAGAGAGCAACCCCCCCACGGGGAGACAGATCAGATGCCACAGGCAGGAGGGTGGATGTGAAGGCACCATGTGATGGGATGAAGGAACTCCTTGACACAGGCTGGGTCTGTAGCTCCTCTTTGGATGAGAAAGAGCCCTGTCCCTGTGCCAGTCCAGGGCTAAGCTCTCCAACTGTGAGACAGCCGATCCAGGTCTCCTCTGCTCATTGCAGAGTGCTTTTCTTGGCTCAGAATACCCCAGGTTGGTGAGGGCATGGCCCTGGTCCCCATTGTGGGAAGTGTGGTGCAGAGGGAGGGTATTGCGTGCCCCAGAGCACAGTGTGAGGGCGTGTGCAGGTGTTTGAAGGAGCACGGCTCACTGGGATCACGTTGGAGGGCTCTCCTGAGCTGGGGGAACCAAACCTATGTGTCTATACCCTAAGGACCCTGGACCGAATCTGATGGGTGGGAATGAGGAGAGCAGGGTATCCGAGTGAGAGGAGGAGGCCACACGAGAGGTCAGATGTGCTGGGTCCTTGTTTGGCCCTAATTCTCACCCCACTGCCAGGGCAGACATTGGCACTAACGTAGCCTCACTCCCAGCACTGGTACCTTCCTGAACTGGCTCAGGCAAACGCCAGTGCAGTTAAAACTGAACCATAAAACACTTAAATGATGTAAATCCCTGTGGTGGTGCTCAGGGTCCCAGACAACTGCCCTGCACAGGGCAGCCAGTGTGGGTTTGTGGTCCTTGCTGACCCCCACTGAAACCCAGCCAGGGCACAGCTGAACCCCAGTGCAGAGGCTGGCAGGAGCAGGGCTGCCCTCCCCTTCCCCATAGCTCTCCAGTGCAGCACAGGGGGGGAATATTTTTCCTCCTCTACTTTATTTTTTCACTTCTTCCCTCACTTGAGTCCCCCTTGTCAGGTCTGTGAAACCCAAGGGGATTTAGTGCAAGCTGTGACTTCTCAGCACAAGCCATCAGCCTGCAGGAGCGGGCTGGGCAGCCTAATTTAAAGCAGAAGGAAACAAAACTGAATAATAAGCGAGACAAGCGAGCAGACAAAAAGCAGTCATGACATTTGCATAGAGGAGGCGAGCCAACAGTTGGCAGTGTGGATTGAAGAGAGGGTTTATGTTTTTTTCATGTGATTTGAGACTCTAATGATGGACTTATGTTGCCCGCTCTTCCTTTTTTCTTACACCTTACCTACTAAAGGAGGAGTTCTTGATGGGTAAGTGGATGCTATCCGCAAGACACCAGGGAATTTATTAGAGGTCACTCGAGTGCATAAGCTATATATTCTTCAGGGGGAAAAAAAGCACACAAAGAAATATCTGTATACTTTTTATTTCAAGAGGGATTTTTCTTTTTTCCCTCCCCCTCCTTTTTTTTTTTTCTTTCTTTTTGGTTTCAAAACGATAAGCTTGTTTATTTGCCAGTTTTTACTTTGTATAGAAGCCCTTAATTTGGTTGGATTTGATTTTTCTTTGCTTATTTTAGTGGCATTCATTCAGCCTCTTTATTACCAAAGCTTAAAAAATTCACTCATTTAAGATTTTGTTTCGTTTTTGGTTTTTTTCCGAGGATTATGTAGGGTTATTATATGTATATTCCCATTTTTTTTATATTTTTTCCCTCCCCCTCTTTAAGGTTAAATAAGGGCTTTGTCCTCTGTTACACCTTTTTTATTTAGTCAGTTATTTTGATTCTTTGGTTGCCCGTTTATGTTGTTGAACTCTTTTGTTTAACATGAATCGCATGCTGATACTCTTTGCATGATCTCCGAATCTTCCCGTTATCATAGCAGGGGGAAAAGAAGTTTCATCTTACTGTGGATTTCTTTCAGGGATATGTGCTTTTGTTTTCTTCTCCTCTTTCTTGTTTTTCTTTCTTTCTTTCTTTCTTACTTTGTTTCTTTCCTTTCCTTTTGTTTCAGTGCATCATGATGGTAAAATTTCTGGGTTTATTTAAAAAAAAAAAAAAAGCAAAGTAAAACCAAAAACAACCCCCCCAAAAAAACGTTCAAACAATGCCAAATGGCTTTTTTGCTTTCAGATCTCTCAGTCAGGGTCTTCTGCTGACCTCTTTACCAAAACAGACAGCCCGCCTGGCAACCTAGCCAGCCAGAATGGAGAGTATCATGAATATGACTCAGGAAACGATACTTCCTCCCCTCCCTCCACTCAAACAAGCTCATCCAGGTCAAAGGACAGCCAGGAGAAAAGAAGTCTAGTCCATGATGGCTTTGGCCATGCCTTCTCGTCCGGGAAGCCCAAACTGGCCAACAGCGATAACAGCTCTGATTCAGGAAATTCCTTCACCAGTTGCTTTTCCCAGACCAAGGGAACAGCTTTGGAAAATCTGTCTCCAGATGCCCAGGGACAAGACCGAAGGTCAGTGATTACCAGTAGCTGCTGCTGGCAGCCAAACACCTGGTACGTTGTTGCTCTGTATCTCCTGCCCGCTCGCCAGTGGCAGTGGTGAGCTGGCAGGGAGGTTTTTGTGGTCTGGAGGCAGTTAGATACCAATCAGACCCACGGTCTTGCCAGTCTGGATTCCACAGCCCAGCACTGACCAGTACTGTAGCCTGAGGAGAAGGATGCAGACCCAGCCATCACGCCCCGTGGCACTGCCTGTGCCAGCTCTTCTGGCACTGATGCAGGGTTTGGCCCTGGGCTGAGCCGTGTCCTGAACACAGCCCTGCTCAGCTGGACATGACCATGGCAAAGAACAGAGTCGCTGGCCCTTCTGGGCAAAGGCTGGAAAGGTGCATCACGGGGTTGCTGTGCTAATTCTCCCTCTTCGCTTACTGTGGGGAAGGGGATTTGCTTAAACCATTATGGGCTGTTCTTTCACCTGTCCAATGAGCCAAATCCATCCTGGCCCTTCCTAGGTCATTCAGGACTGGTCCTGGGTGACAAGATGGCATCTCCTGCAGGTGGGGAGCACAGGGAGGGGCAGGTGCCTCACTGGCTGCGGGATAACACAGCAGCAGCTCTGTGCACTGGGACCGTGGGGCACTGGGGACAGGAGTCAAACCACCATCTGGTGCCACAGGTCATCATCAGGAGAGGGGGGTAGACACCAGTCTCCATCACTGCCCCCATTCCTGGGGGTTTGCCCCGTGGTGTTGGGGATGAGGGCTCTGAGCGTGGTGGCTGGTACCCAAGGCTATGCTCAGGCAGTGGTGGCAGGGAGCTCTTCCAGCTCAGGCCCTCGGGTCTTAAATGCTGAGAGTTAGAGCCAGGATGTGGTCTGGGGGTGGGAACACTGAATAGGAGAGGAGAGAGAGCTGGGGAATTGGTGTTAGGAAGAACAAGCCCTCGGTGGTCAGTCAGAGGGTGAAGTTTTACGGCTGTGTATACTTTTCATATTGTGATTCCAGTGGGATAACTCTGCCTTCACATGGGTGGAGCTGGGACTGCAGCTGGCCCTGGCTACTGGGAGGCTGCCTCGTGCTGGGCTCTAACCCCGGCATTTCTGGAAGCAGAGGAATTCACACAGCCCTGTCCAAAGGCAACGGGATGTGCCTGCTCATGCTGCTCTGCAGCCAGGCAGGAGCACAAGCCTTTGCCCTGCCATGCTCTGGCTTTCCCTTGGTCCAGCACTTCTCACCTTGCTCCTTCCCCAGGACCTGCTCTGAGCCAGGCGCTGCCAACCAGACACCTCTGGTGTGTTGGGTTAGGGTTAGAGCAGAAGAGCTGCTCCCTCTTCCACAGCCCTTCTTTGGTACAGCTGTGGAGGGTGAGTTCTTGGGCTCTGACCCACACACGGGGTCTCCTGCAACAGCAGCCTGAGGAGCTGGGAGCTCTGTATCCCCAGGTGGGAAATGGGAGGATGGGAGTACTTGTTGGCTGGAGTGTGGTGCTCCCCTCAGCCAGGGACCAGTCCCAGTTCAGCCATAGCTTCAAAAACTGCCCAAATATATGTTCACAGAGGGTGCCTGTCCTTGTGTCTCAGCTGTTCGGAAGAGAAGAAGCAACGAAACTTCCTCCCATCCCCATCCCACAGCTCCCCGCTGAGGCCGTGCTCCCGCAGCGAGTCCTACACCAGCACGGGCAGATCCTCCCCGCGTTCCAGCCGCTCCAGCCGCTCCCGCTCCTCACACCACAAGGCCTCTCCCAGGTACTCCCGAAGCAGGTCCTGCTCTTCAGGAAAGAGGTAAGGCGAGCTAGAACGGCTGTCTCTGTCATCCTGGGCAATGTCTAAGTCTTGCAGGCTGGCAGGCTCCTTGCTGGAGGAGGTGTAAGAGTTTGGGGTGTGCCGAGGGATCCACATGGCTTGGGATGCACTGCCCACACAGAGCTGATCCCAGACCATGGAATATGGGGCATCTCTTCCCCCCCATGAGCCCAGATTTGGAGGAGTCTGGTACAGCCTCGCCCTCCAGCATCTTTAACTCTTATGGTTCTTGCCTATCCCCAGGTCTTCTTCACGTTCCCCCAGCTATTCCTCCAAATCCTGCAAAAAAAGTCCTGGGAGCAGGAGTTCAAGACCTCGTCGGAGCCCCAGTTACTCCCGCTACAGCCCTAGCAGGTACAGCTGTCTCCTCATGCCATATCTCCTGTCTCACACTTCTCCACTGCCTCTAGCACACTTGCTGGCTCCTACCAGCCCTGAACTGCTCCCTCAGCTTCCTCAGTGCACAGGGGTGAGAGGGAGCAGGGGGATGGAGGGGGGTATGTGGCAGTATGTTGTGTTGGCCCTCTGTCCACTGGGAATTCCTCACCATTTATTGCCCCTGAGCTGGTGCTGGTTGCAGAGGGAACAGCCCAGAGATGAGCCTTTCACTTCCTGTGGGAAAAGCGGATTTCCTTGTAGGCAAGGACTGCCCTGCATGGATTCAGGGGAATTTCACACAGAGCACTTCTGGGAGGAGGTTGCTGGAAGGGAGACCTGGCTTGTCCCTGGCTCTGCAGCATCGCAGTGTCTCACGTTCAGAGCGTGTGGCATGTGGAGCGGCTGTGCCTCCCCGCCGAGCTGTTGTGAGGGACACGCTCTGCAGCCAAGAGTGCACAGATGGTGCTGGATGGGGCTTGCCAGGGCCTCATGTGAGTGGAAGGTGTCTCACAGGAAAACCCAAGGAGAGCCCCTCTCTGGTGCTGGTGTAAATGGTGGGCAGAGTGTGAGGCTCCGGTTGGATCTGCCCACAGCTTTCATCGCCCGAGGAGCCCACCCTAGCCCACAGCCCCTGCAGCAGGGCTGCAGCCCTTGGCAGGGAGGGATCTTATTGCAGCAGGGACAGACACTTCACTTCTCAGAGTCCCTGCTCTGCCAGAGGGTTGTCCGGCCCCAGGAAGTGCCCTTGCTGCGTGGGCAGATGCCAGGTACCCTCGTGCTGGCACTCACACAGCCTTGCAGAGGGAGACACAGTCCCTCCACACCCCACAGAAAACACACACCTCACAGCTCAGCCCTAAAGGTGCCTTTGAGCAGGTTTTTCTGGTAACATCTCTGCTGCTGTGAACATTTTACACCCTTAAAATGTTACGTTCCCAGGGTCTGGTTCTTGCAGGCTGTGACATCCCTGCACTGCTGTAGGAGAACATTTCCTGCGTGCAAGGATCAGGCCCTTGACCTGTAACATATTGCTCTGCAGATGGTGTTGAGCAGGGTGTATGAAGTCAGCTACGCTCCACGGAAGGGCCTGTACTGACGTGTAGGGGAATTTAACAAAGGAGAAAACCATAGCAACACGGGCACTCCTCCTGGCAAGCCGTGCAGAGCTGCACAGCACTGCAAGGGTAGTGGGGCCCTCTGCTCATGGGAGGCCTGGTGGCAGGGCTGTTCTCGCCTGCTGCTGCAGCACAACCAGCAGAAGCAATTTTAGAGAGCTAAATACAGAGTGCATCTTCAGACACAGGTACATGGGAGCCATCTTAGCTCGGCAGCATAGGGCCACCAGGAGACACTGCTGAAACCCGCAGACATGGTTTGTGGTTGTCCATCTGTCCAGCCAGATGAGTGTCTCTTTGTCCAGCTAAGTTGGCGTGTGCAGGGCTGATGCCACCAGAGCACTTTGCTTAGGGTGGTCCCTTTTGGAGCCAAGTGTCCTCTGCTCACCTGTGCCTTCATGGGTCATTGCCTCCACATCCAAACCCCATGCCACAGAACCCCAGCAGTGATGGTTTCCCACCCGTGCCTTCCCCAGGGACCGTGAGCGAGAGCACAAGTATGGCTCCAGCGAGAAGGAGTTGCAGAGGGAGCGGGACCGGCGGCGGCGGAGGTCCTATTCACCCCTGAGGAAACGCAGGAGGGACTCTCCCAGCCACCTGGAAGCTCGGCGCATCACGAGGTGAGGGGACGCTGTCCCATCTTTGGAGAGAGGCTGAACCACTGCTCCCTGGGGGACATGGGCTGTCCTTGGGCCCCAGCCCTTGCCAGCGGAGGTTGCTCCAGGAAGTGACTGGTTTCCCTGAGCCTGATCAGCCGGCCCTTCCGCCCCTCCTAGAGCTCAGGGATTTCCAGTTAGAGGGAGAATGGGGGGGGTCTCATTTACAACAAAGAAAAAAGGCTGGTGAAGTCAGAGCAGGGACTGGCCTAGCAGGTACCGCGGGCATCCCCCCGCAGGCTTTGTTTCACCCTCTCCTGTAGCAGATGTCCCACACTGCAGAGAGACTCAAATATTGACTCTGACGCTCACATTGAGGGCTCTTTCAGACAACAGCAGGCAGAGCCTAGCCTCAGACTTGGTGCTTGGGACATTCCCAGGGCCCTGGGGGCAGATGGTTTGAACCCCAAGGCCTGTCAGTTACCTGGTCTTTTTTCTTTTTTCTTTCAAATAAACGCAATCAAAGTTTTGGGGAGTGTTGTGCAGACGAAGCAGCATTTTTGGGAGATGTTGGCAGGAAATCCATCCTTGTGTTGCTGCTAACACCCATCTCTCTGTCCCCACAGTGCCCGCAAACGCCCCATCCCCTACTACCGTCCCAGTCCCTCCTCCTCCAGCAGTGCCAGCAGCTACTCCTCCTGGTACAGCGACTTCAGCCGCTCCCGGAGCCGGAGCTACTCCAGCTACCGGACGAGCCGGAGCCGAAGCTGGAGCAGCAGCAGCAGCGCCGAGAGCAGGAGCCGCAGCCAGAGTTCAGGCCCCAGGAGCAGCAGGAGCAGGAGCAGGAGCTGTGACTCAGGAGGCAGCTCCAGCAGCCTGCGTCGCTAAGGAGTGCCACGACGTCGCATGCTGGCGTCACCTCCAGATTCCTGGCATTCCCCGCTCCCTTCCCACCTACCCGGCCATCAATAGCAATCATCCTCGATACTGATGTGCTGGCAGGGCTGGGTCCCCCTTCCCCAGAGTAAAAGCCCCCATGCAGCCCCTTTGCCGACTTGTGGAGCAGGTGGATCCATCCCCAGGCCAGGGCTGAAGGAGCATCAGTGCTTTACAGAAGGTCTGTCACAATGGACCTGCTCCATCCTCCTGATGTCCCCACCTCTCCATCGCTGCTGCTCTCCAAAGCACCATCAGCTGGTCCAAAGGAAAGAACTCAGCTCCTTTCTCTTCTGCCAAACCGGGAGCCAGCAAATTAACTTCTGTTGGAGGGAGAGACCCAGTTAGGGAGGAATTTGCTGGGAAGCTTTGGTGATGAGTGAGGATGACCTGTCCCCACCAAGATAAACACCAGGTCCCTTGGTTCTCTCATCTAGAGTTTCTGCCCATGAAAGAACATTGATTTTATCGCTGGTCAGCCAATCCCTGCTATAAATAGAAGGCTAGCAAATCCCTCCTGATGTAATTCCTGGGGGGAAAAAAGGCCACTCCCTCCCTTTCTCCTGCCCTTTCCTACCAGGTGTGCATCATCTTTTGCAGGGTGGTTTTATCCCCCCCCAACACTGTGACTTGCTTGCAAACGAATTGCTGAGGTCTGCAGCAGATGTGGGGCCAGCGGGGTGCAAGGGAGAGGAGAGCTGGTGCCGTGGTGGGCTCTGAGGGCCAGGCTGGGAGGTGGGGACATGGGGTTCCCTTCTTGGAGGAACCCTCTTGCAGTTTGGGTTTAGGTTTTTTCTAAAGGGCCTCACCCTTGGAGTGTGATGCTGGTGGGACTGCGAGGAGATAAGGAGGTAGCCTGGCTGTGGGGTGTTGTGAGAGCACAGGGGGTTAACAGGGTGTTATGTGAGCCAGGGGTCCCCAGTTCCCTTTCCTCCTAACCAGCAGCAATTCTCAGCAGTGCCAGGAGGATTTGGGAAGTCATTTCTCCTTGAGACCCCTGTCAGCCACAGCAGCCCCTTCGCAGGGCCCGCACCGAGCTGGGGCAGGTGCGCTCACACCCCAGTTTGTTACTGGGAGGCCGGGGCAGCGCAGGGGGACGGGAAGGGCCCCCCGGTAATTGCTTGTTTGTGCAGGCAGCGGCGGGAGGGCCCTGCCTGCCCGGGCAGCCCTGGGCCCTGGGGTTTGTCTCCCTGCCAGCCCAGCTGCCTGCGCAATTACTGTGTTTTGCAGGGTAACAAAGGCTTCTCTCGGCACAGGCTGAGCTGGTGCTGAGGAGTTTCTTTCTCTTACAACACCTGGGTGCTTAGAGACGCTAATTTGGGCTTAAGACTTCCCTCCCTCCCTTTTTCCATCCCCTCCCCTTCCATCCTGCATGATTATTAACGAGTTTGGGCTTAATGAGTCAAGGAGGTGTGTCATTGAAGTGTCACAGAAAAGGGGTAAGTGGAGCCAGCATCTGCTGGAGGAGGAGAGGGGGTAGAAAGCAATGCAACACCTCCCAGCTAAAGAGTCACCTACAGCCCCCCCAGTCCAGCTGGCAGCAGGTAAAGGGACCAAGCCATGAGCGGAGGAAGGCCAAGTGGTGGATCTGGATGATGGCCTTAACGTATGAAGCTGTTGTCTGTTGGGAAGTGCAGCAGCAGGGGATGTTCCCACCCGCATGGTACAAAGGGAAGTTCTATGCCAGGGATCCCTTTTCCCCAGTGTGCTTCTTACTGCTGGTCCCCCTTGTCCTGTACCTTCAACCCCCAGAGCCCCCCCTTTTCCCAGTCCCTCATTGCCCACCTTGCTCTCTGCAATTTGAGGGTGAGGGTGGCCGAGGCAGAGAGCTGGGCACTGGTGGGGTTGGTGGTGTGGTGGGGATGTGTGTCCACCTCCTGGGAGGCCACTTTCTAGGACACACAGAATAGCATTGCTGGTGGGGCTGAGCAAGTGCTTTAGGGCTGTGATTGAGGGCTCAAAGATGGGGTGTCCTTGCAGAGGGTGAGAAGCGGGGTGCCCCTGCCTTCCCTGCTGGCAGCAGCCCCTTGGCCATCTTCTGCTGTCAGCTCCCTTCTCATAAAGGGCTGAACACCTCATGCTTCTTCCCCAAAGAGTCTCTCCCAGTTTGATGCTGAAACTCCCCATTCTGCTCCCCAGGAAGACCTGGAGGCAGCAATGGGAGCTCAAACCCTAGAGTAGCCGCATGTCCCTCAACACCCCAAAAGCACACGTGCGTCTGTAGGAAGGGAACAGGGAGCCGGGAGGTGAAAAACTAGGAAAGAGGGACTTTGTGCAAGTGGTGTAAATACCAAAACACGACTCTGACCTGATTTCCTCATGGCTGGGGACGTGTGATCAAAGCACCGCATCAGAGCAGCAGCACCTGCCCACCGTGGGACAGGAGATGGCTCTGAGGGTTACACGAGGCTGGTGGTGGCTCTCATACTCCCCCCAGCCGCTCTGCGCTTCAACGACTGCCTCTGCTTGTACAGTCCATGGCAGCTAAACACTCCCAGGGCTTCCCGAGCAGAATTGCGTTGGAGTAAACCTCTTAAATTATTTATCTATTTATTTATTTATTATTATTCTATTTTTAATTGTATGTCAGGATGGATGCAGGTGGTCACCGGTACCAGTATTTATTTATTCTATTTTTTTCTCTGTTTTTTTTTATCAATAAGTTATTTTTTGATCTGTTTGTTTGTTTGAATGTATCCATGCCACTGTTTTAATGTGAAGGTTTACAGTGCTGGCCCCTCTCGGCGAGGTGGCTGGAGGAGTGACAGCCACTCCTGCTGCCAACGTGTCCCTTCAGCTGTGCTCCCCGGAGCAGCGCGGGGAGCGTGTGATGAACAGAGGGATGCAGGGCAGAGCTGTTTGTCTGTTCTCGTGTTAAAATCTAGGGTTTCTCACTAGGTTTGTGCAGGAACACAATGGATGTCACCAGAGAAATGAGTCCAGGACCTCGTGGAGGTGACAGCAGGGGTCTGCAAACAGTGCTGCGAGGGGAAGTCTCGCCCTGGTCCCTGCTCGTGCCGGCCAGGTGCCAGCTGGCTGCTCCCACTGTTTCCCTTGGCTCTGCAGCCCGTGCACGACCCGAAACTGAGCTGCTTTGCGCAGGCACCGCTGGTTTCCCTGGGAGGATGCCGTCGCCAGGGCTCCCCTGCCGTGTTTATCCCTGCACGCTGACCCACCCATGGAAAAACTATGGAAATGAGATCGTGAGAGCGATGCGTGCTGGAGATACCTGCAAAGAACAGCCTCTGGTGACAGGACCTACCCAAGTCTGTGTGTGTGTGTGTGTGCACATGTGCATATGAGTTCCCCTCAGTAGTGGTATTTATTTTTTAACTTATTTAATATTTTTAGTACAACCTGGAACGTCACCCTCCCTGTTGGTGGGCAGCTGGGTTTTCTGTCGGTTTGCAAGAAGCCCTTGAGCTTTTCTGTCTCTGTGCCTTTTGCCAGCGCTTTTTTTTTTTATTTTAATGTTGTTTTGTTCATTCATTGTTTTTATGGATTTTCGCTCTGCATCTGGCACCTCAGATTGCTGCTGGCGCTCTCTGGAAAAGCAGCATTCACCTGCTGGAAAGGCAGCTTGGTCATTTTGGTGTAGGTGAATTGCTGCTTGGCTGCAGCTGGCTGCACAAGGGACACCCTGAGCTGGCCACAGCCTCACCCGGAGCAGCAAGGCCTCAGGAAAATATCTTGGCCATTTTTTGGAGGTGCTGTCTCAGAGGGTTTTGCATTCCTCAAACACAGAGGCTCTTTCCCACCCACAGTTTTGTTTGCATCCTCCAAGTGCCCTGCTTGCCTTTCCCTGGCAGAGCGCACATTGCAGCACCAGCTCCCATATGTCCCCCTGACCCCGGAGCCGTGCTGTCCCAGCTCCTGGGACCAGCCTTGGCTCTGGGTTTGTCACACTGGGCAAGGCTTGTCCCACATCTTCCAGCCCCAGAGCTGCAGAAAGCCCAGCACAATCTGCAGGTTTGTTGGAAAGCAAAGATAAGAGATACTTCAAAGCACTGATATGTTCTTTCTTTGTGGGTTACAGCGTTCAGTTGAGCTCTGCTTTATGTTGACCGCAACTTTTCTGTATGTTTTTGTTGTTCTGGGGGACTGAAGTTGTACCAAACTTGTCTGCAGCAGCCAATCACTGTTATTTTGCTATGCATTGTACATATATTGAACAGGCTGAGAGGACTTGGCCTCTATTTAATATTTATTTCTTCTATTTATTGAGCGTTACTTTTGAAAAGCTATTTGGGTCTTGTTGTTGGGTCCATGAAGGTAAGAGCCTTTGAGGTGTTGCCATATACATTGGAGAGAGGTTGTAAGAGAGGTGGATTACTGAGGCTATCACCTGCTGGCATGGAGGCATCTGGCAGACCATTTAGATCATGAACAAGGCAGGGGAAAATCCTCTATCTTCTTGGGCCAGCTTCTATTGACAGACCACAACCCCCTGGGAAGGTGCTGGGTGTTTGGAGGTGACAAGGGTGGCTCTGGTGGAGGAACAACCCTGCTTTTCCTCCTCTGTGCCATGCAGGGCTGCTTGGCTCACCAAAGATCCCCGGAGATCTCTGATCTCCCACCACGGACCCCCTCTGGGCTCTCAGTGGTTGCTGGGGGGACTTGTTGCCCTTTCATGGATGTGAGGAAGGCAATAGGGTTGAAATGACTTGCTGTGGTCTCTACCAGGGAGCAAGGACGTCCACCCTGCCCCATCCTGAGACCCTCGTGTCATGTCCTGCTTTGCCCCTTCCTCAAGCTTTGTGCCAGAACCAGTAGCTCTGCCCAGACATGAGTTTGGGAAAGGTGGCCAGGACAGGACTGGGGAGTCATCTCCGACACAAACCAGCACTTGCTGCAGGCATCCTCCTCTGGCTTTGAAGAAAGCCTGGGATGTGCTAAAAATCATGACCTGTCCCATTGTCACTCCACCGATGCTGCAGCCATGGTCTTCTTCACCCGAGTGGGAGGTGCTTGTGCTCCATGGGCAGAGCTGCAGAGGCTGGACCTGCTCTGGCATCAGCTGGCCCCTGGGGCCAGGAGCTGCAGGGACTGTCAGGATATTTGTGTGAGAAAGGGGCAGACTCGGCTGCCTAAGAGAAGACTTCACCCTTTAGTGTCCAGTGGGGTTTTTAATTACCTCTTTACCAGAAAATAAATAGTTCTCATGACTTTTGCTGCTACCTGGAAGTTTACTCGTGACCAGAAGGGTCTCTGCAGCACTGGTACATCGCTGTTGTAGCAACAGTGTCAGATCAAGCACCCTGACTTTTGGGCTATTGCCTAGAGAACAACACCCTGAACCTCACCAGCTCAGGGGCAGCTCTGCCTTTGAAACCCAGAGAATGAGAAGACCAAGAACAAAAGCCGAGAGGGAAATGGTGTCTCTGTTCTCTCACCTGTTGGTCGATCCCTTACCTGATGACACCGGCGCATCTGTTCGTTTGATTTCATTGTAAAACTCCCTTTGCTCTCCATGGAAATGCATTCTGTATTCTTTAGTCTTCCTGGGGTATTTGAGTTGTTAGCCTGGTTAGAAAAAGGGTTCCAATAAAGATTCAGACAGTATTTCCTTCTCTTTGTCATGTTCCTTTTGGATCTGACTGTGTCCGGTGGGATATTTTGGGTTGTTCCAGTTGCTCAGCAGGCAAGGGCATGTGCCTTCGTGCCCAGCTGCCAAGGACTGGCTCCTCCAGGCCCTAGCTGAAGCAAAAGAAGTTCTGGGCTGGAATTTCTGGCAGCTCTCCCTTCCTTGCTGGGCCAGGCTCCCGCTGCCCTTTGCCAGGCATTTTGGGTTCTCCCCGCCCCATTCAGGCACCAGTAGCCCAAGCCAGAAGCAGCCATCCCACCATGGAGGTCACCATTTGGGCTCACTGGTGCTCTCCTGGGGCTGTGCCCTTCCCTGCCTGTGCAGCCCTCGCTCCAAGCCCTGCACAGTGCTTCCACACTGCAAGGCCCCACTGCAGTCACCTCCTCAGCCATCTCCCTGTGAGCAGTGGGGCAGTGGGGACTTGCTGGCACCCCAGATGATGCCCCTTGCTCTGGGGTGCTGCCCCAGACTGGCCAGGAGCCTCACAGGACAGCAGTAGTGCTGGACCAAGTGCCTGTGCTGTTCCCAGCAGGGCTCAGATGGGCACCCACGAGGGTGTCCACGGCATGGACAGATCCTGGGGACATGGGGCAGTGTCCCCAGGCCACTCGGAGGAGAAGGGAAGCTGCAAGGCCACTTTGTGCTCCCCAGAATTGTGTTGCGGGGCTGGCTCAGTGGCAGAGGCAGCCGGGAGATTTGGAGTGACAGCAGGAGCTAAATCGGGATGTCCCAGAGAGGGCAAGAGCCGGCGGGAGGGGACGTGTGACTAATTGGGATAAACAAGGCGACAGGGAGGATTCCTGGCTGGGGAGGGAGGATGGCCCAGAGCTACGTGGGACTGGAGATGTCAAGAGGCTCCTGGAAACGTGGCAGGATGGTGGGACTGCCCAAAACTTTCTCAGGGCTCATCACCCTCTCCTCGTGGGCCAGAGTTTGCCTGGGCAGGTGCTGAGCTGGCTGTTGGGTGATTCTTCTCCCCAGCCAAGGTGAGAGGTGCCCAGCTGAGCTCAGGCTCCGTGTGTGGCGATGTCCCCTGGGACTTCCTGCTGTCACTCCCAGGGCAGCCGGGCAGCACAAAGGGATGGAGGGGGATGCTCTGCCCCTCTGCTTGCAGCTGTCTCTCTGCACCCAGGGGTGCTCAGCCAGCACCTGGGGACTCTCCAGGCATCACCCGTGGTCCCCAGGGAGAACCCCATGATGTCTGGCTGTCCCCATGCACAGAGGGGACAAAGGAGCTGATCACAGAGGAGCAGCCGAGGTGAGGCAGCTCCCTCCTCCAGGGATGCCACATGGGTGCAGCATAATTAATGGCACTGGAGTGACCAGTGGCTGAATCGCTGCGTGTCCTGCGCTGCATTAAAGTCTTCCTGCTGTAATTAGTTCCATCAAGTCTATTAGAAAAATTGCAGATGCTGGAGAGAAGGAGCGTGAGGCAGAGCCAGGAGGGAGGATGCAGCATGAGGAAGTGGTCCCATATCCAGCGTGACCCTCATTGATGACATCCCATCCTCCGGCATGTCCCATCACCCACCTGAGCCATGCCTGGACCAGCTCCCCAGGGAGCCTCTCCTTGCCACCAAGTCCCTCGCCGGTGCGGTCGGGGCCGTGGATGCTCGCCGGGAGCTCACCCGCCGCCGCGCCTCTTCCCACAGCACCTCCTGCTCCCTGCCGCTGCCCTGTAATTAGCGCCACCGCCGCGCGGCTGTGATTACCACCTCGCCCTGCCCGCGCACGGGGATTGCGGCACAGCCGGGGCGAGGAGGAGACAGGGGCTGGGCAGCACCATGGGGGACCCTGCCCGGCTGCTGCCTAGGGTCCCTCTCCTTCCCATGGTTAGGGGTCATTCATAGAATCATAGAATCATTATGGTTGGAAGGGTCATCAAGTCCAGGGTCATCAAGTCCAACCTTTATCCCATCATATTCCTAACCATTAGACCACTAGACCATGGCCTCAAGGCCATTCCTCCAGGCCCGGCTGGGGAAGCGAGGCCGAGAGGAGCACCCCTTGTCGCACAGCTTCCCTCCTGCACCCCACTCACACCCGGGCTCTGTGGGCAGCCACAGCTGGCTGAGACTCTGCAAGCTGCTGCCCACAAAAGGCATCCAGCCCTGGCCCCAGCATCCCCCAAATATCCACCCTCAGCGTCCCGCAGCACTGGCGGTGCCACCATGACCCATTTCCCAGTACAGTGGGCTGCTCGGTGGCATGGGGACACATGGCTTTACCGTGTGGGGGGCAGCTTGGCCCAGCCCCACCCAGGGGGTATTTTTAATGAGTGACACTGGGGTGAAAGCAGCCGGCCCTGAGCTCGGGGGCTATTTTGGGCAGGTGGGATGGGCGCAGGGCGCCAGGAGAGGGTGGCGGGGGCCAGAGCAGCTGCTGGAGCTCGGTGGCCCTGCGGCAGCCGGGATCCTCAGGCCGGCAGGAGAGGTCAGCTGCCGCAGCCCAGATTCTCCACAGCTGTTTCATCCTCTCCAAAATACTCGGCTGACAGGGCAGGAATTGCAAAACACACCCCCCCTCCTCCCAAATCCATATAAATAGCGCCCGCCCGGCCGCTGGAAGGTTAGAGAAGTTTCTCGGCTCCAAGCTCAGGCATTTATTGCAGCTCTTGAACGGGCGCAGGGGGGAAAGTTGCCTATAAGGTGCTGGGGAGTGAGGCGAGAGAGAAGCTTTTTCATCTCAGGATATTGCCTTCTATTTTTTTTCTCTCTCTCTCCTGACAAGAAGTTTTATTTTCCTCTCGGCTGTCCCTGGGATCGCAGCCAGACAGGAAGCGTTTTCTCGTGGCCAGAGAGCTGCCTCCATCCTTCCTGCGCTCCTCCGGCTCCCAGTGATTCAGCTCGGAATCGATTTTCTCCCTCGCCCTTCACCTGGTGCCGGGGAAGGAGGGGACCGTCCCCGCGGCATCCGCGCACCCACGTCCCGCCCGGGGTGGATGCGCCTCCTCCGGGACGGGCTCCCCAGGGAAGTTCGCAGCCAGGAGCAGCGGCGCAGAGGCTGAGGCTCTGTGGGACAGCCCCGGGGACACGCTCGGACCCCTCCGTTGGAAGCCATGGCCGACAGCCAGATGCCCTTCTCCTGCCATTACCCTGGCAGGCGCAGCGTCCGCGACCCTTTCCGGGAGCCCGGCTTGACCTCGCGCCTGCTGGACGATGACTTCGGCATGTCACCCTTCCCCGGGGACCTGACGGCGGACTGGCCCGACTGGGCTCGGCCCCGGCTCACCACCACCTGGCCGGGTCCCCTGCGCGCCGGCATGGCCCGTGCCTCCACCATGGCCCCTGGCTACAGCGCCCGCTTCGGGGGGTACCCCGAGAGCCGCAGCCCCGCGCCCTTTCCCCGCGAGCCCTGGAAGGTCTGCGTCAACGTGCACAGCTTCAAACCCGAGGAGCTGACGGTCAAGACCAAGGATGGCTACGTCGAGGTGTCAGGTGAGAGCGAAGGCACCAAGAAGGATGGGGCATGAAAAGCAGCCGGTCCTGCCCCATCTGTGCCAGCTCAAGAAATTGCCCTAAAATGCAAAAATCACCTTTATTTTCAGGCAGCAGTGGCAGCCCTGTGTTCGGGAGCTTTGGGCAGCTCCGTGGGCAGTTCAGGGGTGCTATAGGGGGACCCAGCTCACAAGCCATGGTGGTTTGCTGCAAAAATGAAAAGGCCAGGCCTCCTTTGGGGTGAATCTCCCCATTTTTGGCCCCAGCCAGCTGGGCAGGCACCGCTGTGGCGGCAGCACCCTGCAGCAAGCTGCCAAGAGGGGCCCCAGCTCGGCTCAGTTAATTATAGCCCGGGTGAGGCCGGCGCAGAGGGAGATTCCCTTTAAAGGGGCCGAGAGAGGCAGCTCCAGTGCTGGGAAGCCAGGAGCAGCCACCCTGCAGCCCCCACCCCAGCCCCAGGAGGCCCAAGCCTGGGGATGAGCTGGCCAGAAACTAAAAATTCTCTAAAAATGCAATGACTGGTGGGGAGAGGGGGTGTGGGGTGCACATCTGGGGTGCCTGTGGGCATCCAGCCCCGAGCATCCCTTCAGTCCCGCATTGCCCCAGAGGGTCCTGGGCTGGGGTCCCCAGGGAGGGGCTGGGGCTGCCACAGAGCATGGCCCTGGGTGTTTGTTTGGGGCTCACAGCACCACAGGGGGAAACCACAGGTCAGGGGGGTCCAGGCAGCCACCAGTGTGGTTTTAACTCCAGAGATGCTCCAGGCACAGGACCCCCAGCCTGGCTGGGTGGTGGAGGGGAGCCCAGGCTGGGGAGCGGGACCAGGGGGTCGCTGCCATCTCCAAAGGTTTCGTTACATCTGGGGGCTTTTTCCTCACCTCAGCTCTTGGCAGCCTGTGGCTCTCACTGGAAATATGGGTGTGCTGTGTCTGGCATCTCCTTCCCCACCTCAGAGAGGCTCTCTGAGCCCTCCCAGAAGGAAGGGTTTGCACTGAGGGAGGGAAACAGCTCCTCTGAAAACTTCCCTGTTGGGTTTTGTTGTTTTTGTGGGCGAAAAAATAATCTCCTGGTGAGGTGGTGACGTGGGGTGCTGCTCTTCCCTGCAGGCAAACACGAGGAGCAGCAGGTGGAAGGAGGAATCGTCTCCAAGAACTTCACCAAGAAAATCCAGTAGGTACCAGCTCTGTCAGCCCGCTCCAGGCCCGGGGCTGGGTTTGGAGCCGGCCAGGGAGCAGGAGGGGTGCGAGGAGCCGCGCTCCTGGTGCCAGCACATCCCCGGGGTTCAGCAGGGCGTGATGGGCTGATACCACCACCAGCCCCAGAGCACATCCCTGGTGTGAATGTGCTCGCAGCCATCTGTCTGGGAGCCGCCAGCTGATGGCTATCGCCGTGACTCACCGCCACCGCTCACTCTGGCAACGACACGGGCGCAGGGCAGGGAGGGGAGGCGAGTCCGGACGCAGACCCCCACCCGCAGGGCTCCTGGGGTTCACTGGGAGAAGCAACAAAGCCCAGGGCATGGGAAGGGTTTCCTTGGCTGGCAGCAGCTCAGCTTTGCTTCTCCAGCCTGAAGGAGCCCCGTGCATCCCAAACTCCCACGGGAAGGCTGGGGCGAGCACCATGCTGCCTCCTGCTCGGCACTCGCAGCGGCCGCGGATCCTTTTACGGGCAAGGCCCGGGGCTGACGCAGGCCGTGGCACGGCCATGATTTACTCCTGCTCTGCAGGAGCCCGGGCAGTGCAGGCGATGGGTGACATCCCGTCAAACACATCTGCCGGGGAGATTAAACAGAGTGCCTGTGGCAGCCAGGCTGGCCAGGAGCCCGCTTTAAATATCCCAGCACATTCCCGGGTGCTACAGTAATAGCGCAGGCTCTGCCGAGCCCCGCACTGGGGGGGCTGGATCCGCACTGATGGTTCCCCACGAGCTGGGGGTCCTGTGTGGGCTTCCCAAGGGTCAATGACCACCAGGGATGGGGGATGCAATCGCCACCCAGCTCCTGAACCATCTCATCTTTCCTCCCCTCCTGCAGGCTGCCCTACGAGGTGGACCCCATCACAGTCTTTGCCTCCTTGTCGCCAGAGGGGCTGCTGATCATCGAGGCGCCCCAGATCCCCCCCTACCAGCTGTATGGTGAGGGTGGCTGCGGCAGCGAGATCCCCATCGAGAGCCAGGAGGCCACCTGTGCCTGACCGGCCACCCGTGTCCCTCCCGCACCTTGGCATCCTTCCTTCCCTCTCCCCTCTCCCCCGGACCCCCGCTCCCCGGTCCCCTGCGGCGCGGTGTCCGGACAGCCTCCAGCAAGGGTGATGGGTGCCACTCCCGGGGATGGCAGCACCCACCACCCCCCGGGGGACCAGCTGGGAGCCGGGGCACATGCACTGGGTGCCCAGGCCACCGTCCCCGAGGGCTTGTAGCGGTCTGAGGTGCCAGTAGAGATTTTGTGCCCACGGGGCCGAGCAGAATGGATGTCCTCGTTACAGTGATTTGTGCTCTGAGTCGCTCGGATGGGATATTTATAACAATAGTGGAAAAGGGCCTTTTCTTCTCTAAAATTGACGTAGAATCCTGTAGTCCTGTGTCTTTTCCTCCTCTGTGGGTTGTTTTTTTAAAAACCACATCTCTGCGAAGGACGCGCGCCCGGCGGTGGAGCTTGATGGCACGGCCTCCGTCCTGAGGAACGCAAACCGGCTGCGTGTTTGGAACATTGGGGTTTGGAGTTTATTTTTTTTCTTTTATTCCAAAGAGAATTTGTGCTTTTACTTGTCAGACCTGAAGAATAAAACCCAGTTGATGTTCTTAGCCTCCTCTTGCCTTGGCTGAGCCCGACGGGGTGGGCATGGGGCCGTGGGAGGGTGGCAGGGAGGAGGGGGGATGCCACTGTGTGCCACCTCCCAGCCCGGCACAGGGTCATTCCCATGAGGGACAGGAGAAGGGAGGTGTGGGGGGATGTTTGCACTGATGGGTGGCCAAAGCATTTGCTTGAGCCTCTTCCACAGCTTGTGAATGCTGAGTCCTGGCTAACACTGTGCTGAGGAGGCACTGAGCCTGGCGAGGACCATGGGGGATGCTCAACCAGCCTCTGAGCTGGGAAAGTCAGGTTTGCACCATCCCCGTTTCCATCTCACCCTGCCAGCTCCTCACCAGCAGCTCAGCAGGGAAGAACTTCCTAGCTAATTCCAACAAATGGTTTCTGCTGGGCTCTGAACATGGCCTAAAACCATTCCCAGTGGCAAAGCACCCGGTAAGATTCATTGACACACTGCAACGCCCAGGGCCAGCAAAGCAGAGGTGCCAATGGGCAGCAGGAGTTTTTCCATTGATCTGTGTGGCACCTGGACAGGCACCTGGTTTTCCATGTCACCACGACCTCGGAGTTAAAAATACAACCTCACATGCTCTGCTCCTGCTCGTTCGGGACGTGGTTACCAACAACAGCCCATCACGTGCTGCAAACCCTGGCCAGGTCTTTGGGGGCTGTGTTGGTACTCCAGGTCACAGAGGGGAACCCGGTGACCCGCACCCTGGATTTATACTTTGTATTTAGTTTTCTACAGTTTTTAGGGAGCCCGGACCCCCAGGCTGTGCACAACACCCCTGCACTGGTCAGCAGGAGCCAGCCCCAGGCTCAGCCACTCAGAGCACATCAATTTTTATGAATAAAATATAACCCCTGACATATGATGCTGATACCAGGATGGAAGGCAGAAAAGTCATGAGTCACAGCTCCAGCCCTGTGTCCTCAAGCCACTCGGAGCTGTCATGGGTGACACCTCTCCAGCGTGAGCTGTCCCTCCTCTTCCTCACCCCTTCAAAGAATGATTTTTTCCAGTCTTTTAAGGAAACACCCCCAGCCCCACAGGCTCCATCACCCTGCAGGCTCCATAGCCCTGCAGCAGCTCTGACCCCGTGCCCCACAAGCAGCAGCTGCCCCGGCAGGGCTGTGGGCACAGGGGACCAGCTGTGGCTCTGCGGGGGCTGCGGGGGGATTAACCACAGCTGAGCCCCTCTCCCACCCCCAGCTATCAGGGGAGCTCCCCAGCCTGCAGCTGCACCAGTGTGGGGGCAAAGGGAGCCCCAGGCTCAGCTCTGGTGGGGGCTGTGCAGTTGGGTGATGGCTCCTGGCTCCTGCTGATCCTGCAGTTTGGGGGGGAAGATTTTTTTTCTCTTTAATCCCTTTCTGTTTTATTTGGTTCTGCTTTCTGATGAATTCCTTAATAAGGTCTTCTAAAGACTGTTGTAAGGTGCATTAGCAATAATTTCTTAATGGCTGAGGTTGGCATCAGCAATTAGCACTGAGGACCTCTTAGGTAGGCAGCATGCTCGGCCGGTGCAGCCAGAGGCATCTCGAGCTGTAGGATTGTCTGGAGTATCATTTACTAATGAAATAATTGCAAGTGGAGAGTAGCTTTTTATTATTTTTTTTTAAAGTATGACTCGATTATTGAAGTGAAGGAGGTTTAAGGAAAGTGATTACCCCTACTGATGTTTCTGCAAGTGGAAAAGTAAGTTTGGAAACATGGGGGTGTTTCTGCATCGGCATCTCCCCCCGTGTCGGAGGAGGGGGGGAGGTGTGTGTTTCTGGGGTACCAGGGTCAGCAGAGCAGCAGCTGCTTGCTCATTCTCAGCCTGTGTGTGAGATAACAGCTTGAAGCCATCAGACCCATAACACCACGCTACACCGGCCGCTCCACCAATTACACCACATCTCATGGGTTCCTAGCAATTACACTGCGCCGGGTGGTGCCATAACACATCATGGTTTATGGTTTAATATCAGCTCCAACAGGGAGATGTCGTGTGCAGGATGTGGCTGGGGGTGAGCATCCTTTGGTCCAGGCAGGGAGGAGCCCACCCAAATCACTCGGATGTGTTTGCTCCCTTATTTTTCATTCTGGAGTGGCGTTAGGCTTATCAATATCCACATCATTCAAAGCCAAATGATTTTTACTGCTGAAGGAGGCAGAGGAGCCATCCTGACCAAGCCTTTCACACCCTGCCCTCAGAGCAATGCTGATGCTGCCAGCATGGGGCTGTGCCCTGGTCAGGGAGGGGACAGGAGCAGGAAGATTTTGGTTTATCCTTTCTAAGAAGTCGGTTCTGATAAAGAACACAATCACACCTGAACAGGGCTGGTGTCATGAAGCAGTCGGATGCTGGGCAATTTGCATTAGGCTCCTTGTTGTCCCTGGTGTCACAGTGTGCCTTGCTGCCCAGGCAGCCTGCTGCAGGGTGGAGGGGGATGCTGGGGCCACGGCTGAGCTTGGACATCCAGCAGCTCTCCATGGATCTCAGGACCATGAGCTTGCAAGCTCAGCTCTGAGCCCCAGCAGAACTCTCCTGAGCAGCTGGGGACAGTATGCAGGTGGTTTGTGCTGCCTTTTTTTGGGGAGAGAAAGATTTTTTTAGCTGGTGATCCCTCCTGCAGCACAAGCTGGTGATTCCCAGTGCTGCAGCCATGGAGTTGGGATGGGCTGATGGGGAGGGCTCGGGGCTGGGAATGTGGTGCTGGGAGATAAGGGGCCTGCGTCATGGGAAAGCTCGGGGGACCGAAGGACACCAGCAGATAAGGGTAAGGTCACGCAAGCCCTGGGAGAGCTCGCTGGGCAGCTCAGGGGCAGGAGGCTTCATTTGCAGGAGGCTGAATAAACCTCTCAGCTGTGTCCTGCTGTCTGTCCCGAGCTGCCGAGGAAGCTGCAGGGGCTCTGCTGGCACCCCCAGCCCTTGGCAAGGCAGGAGCACAGGCACAGGCCAGCGGAGCTGAGCAGCCCTTTACACCCCACCGGGGTGGGTGAGCATGTGGCTCCCTGCAGAGCACCAGCTCCCGGCCTGTCCCAGAGGATTGATTTTCCTAAAAAGGAAGCAAAAGCTGAATTGATTTATTTTGGTTGGCAGCGTGCAAAGCAGGGTATAGTAATCCACAAGAAGCTCCAGAGCTCGCCAGATACACCAGGCATCTTCAGAGACTTGGTTTCTTCTCCTAGAAGAACTGGGTTGGTCTTGTGTTCTGATTCCCCAGCTCCTGTGGCAGGGCTCAGTTGTGCCTGTGCAGACCGGTGGCCAAGGGCTGGCACAGGAGGTCCCAGAGCTGTGCCCAGCCGTGCTCTGGGCAAGCATCGCTCTCGCGTGCCCATGTGTCATTGACTCACCCCACAGAGATGCACTTGACGTCTCCCTCTTGCTGTTAGATCCTGCTGCGGGGTCCTCGGGTGGCCACAGAGACCCTTTTGTTGGCTGATGGGGATGTTTGTGCTTCCCAGCTGCTCTGGAGCCTCTCTGCACAGCTCTGAGCTGCACAGGGTGCCATGGGCACCCTCCCCCTCAGTGCCCCATGCCACAGCGCTCCCCTTGGCCCCTCCAGGCTCTCGGGTGTTATTCCTGCAGACTTTCTGTCTGGGTTTGCACAAGGGGGGTGATTTAGCACTTGTGGTTGCTTCTCCTTCCCAGAGCCTGCCAGAGCATCCCCTGGTTCCCAGGGGTTGCTCACTGTTTCTCACACAAACCCAGGCCCCCTCGGGCCAAGCTGCTCCCTTTTGCCCCAGAGAAGCTCCTGTGACCATTCAGGTGTTTCTCTGCTAAAGCAGAGATCATTTGGGGTTTTCCCACATTTCTCTTTGGGAGTTTCTCTTCTATTGGAGATGTTGCTTTATTGTAATTTTGGTCTCTACTTGCAAAGTGAATCTCAGGTGCTTTATTTTGGATAAGAGAAGACTTTGTCACATGATGGCTGCAGGGACAGAGAAGCAAAAATTTCCTTTTTCTCTAATGAAAGAACCCAATGTCACAGAAATGACCCATCCTAGCTGACCAGATGGCCTTCCTGGCCCTTTCAAATCAAAGGGGGGAAGTTCAGCAGGAGCTCCCTGCCGTGAACCACCACGGCCACCCATGGGAGCAGACCAAGAAGTTCCTGAAGCTCTGCCCATCCCAGCAGAGAGAAGGGGAGGAGAGACCTCTGTAGATAAAGCAACACCAGCAGGGCATTATGGCATCATGTTTTGGATGCTTCTGCCCATACCTATCTCAGGAGGGGACTCGGTGTGCTTTGAGGCTCAAGCCCAGTGAGCCCACCAGCAGCACGGACCCTCCTGGGTGGACACTGTGTGTGACCGTGGTGTTAAGCATCATTAACTCTTCAAGGAGCTGCAGCTGCCTCTGGGCACTGATTTCCTCCCACGGACAGTGAGCTGCAGCTGGGGGCAAGGAGACCTTTCTCCTATTTGTTTTCTTTTGTCAGTCTTTAAACCCAGTTGCCTACGCTGCTGGTAACCAGGTCCAGTCTTGCCATTTGAGTGCAACCTCCTGAAGTGCAACCTCCTGCTCCAGGCCAGATGCTCCACAGCAAACCCATCCTGGGGGAGAGGCAAATTTTCCTCTGAATTTTCTTGTTTCGTGTTGCAACAAAAAAGCTTTCTATCTGAGGCAGCCTTGGAAACCTCTCCTTATTAAAAGACCTCCTTGAAACGTGTTAGAGCAGTCAAGGAGGGTGGTTATGAAGCACAAAAAGCCTGCAGAAGAGCTCATTAAAACAATAAATTACAACTAATTAGAATAAATCAAGCTAAATCACCTCCAGTGTGAAGGTAAAATGAGGTGTGAGTGAGTGTTTTTAATAAGGCCGGAGCTAATCCCAGGCTCCTCTTTAAGGGGATGGCAAGTCCTGCTGCAGTGGTGATCCTGCTGCTGGGCTGGGGGCAGAAAACAGACCCAGACAAAGGCGAGGGGAAAGCAGAGCTAATGGGATTTTTAATTGTTTCCCAATCAGGGTTGCTTATCACTAATAGCAGTGCTGGGGGTAGCACAGCATCTGCAGAGGGGCAGGCATAGGTCAGGGTGCTTGGGTTTGCACACTGTGGGGTTTTTTTCCTCCTTAATGTGCAAAGTGGCTATGGGTTTTGTTCCTGTCTGTTATATCACTTCATCATGTTAAGCCACAGCTAAATGACTTCTCTGCGTAATTAGCAGTGAGATCATCTCAACTGCCTTGGCGCAGAGTCATTTCTCCTCCGGTCTCCAAAGAGCTGCTCAAAACAAGGGAGAGGAGGAGGTGTGGGGGGAAGCAGCGGGATGGGTGCCCTGCCTGTATCCAGGCACCCCAGAGATGGGTGCTGGAGGGGGACACCTCGAGAACACCTGGGACTCCTGCTTCTGCACCAGCTAAGGGAGGTTTGGGAGATCTCACTGTCCTCCTCAATAGCATTAACACTTGAGCCAAGGGTCCTAGGGAGCAAAGACCAGCACCACCAGCCTGACCCACAACCAGGATGGGGCTCATCACCAGCGAGGTGCTGGGGAAAACCTTCTGTAACATGTTAAATGCCCAGGTAGGACATCATTGACCTGAAGGTCTTTGAGCTGCCAAAGCAAAAGGTTTCCTGCTGAAATGAGTTGATGGTTTCTGAAAGCACCTGGGAATGGGCTCAGCTCTTGGGAACATGTTGCCCAGAGCCAGCACAGGCCAGGATCAGCAGCCATGCTGCTGAGACACCACAGCATGAGCCTTCCTGGCTGGTGCTTCCCTCCGAGGGATGAGCACTACTGCCAGTGCTGGAGAAATGTATTAGTTTCATTAAGCTTAAATTATTAGCTCCAGGCCTTGATAATGATACTTAATGGACCTAATATTTTTTTGGTGATTATGCTGTTGTATACAGTGGTATGTATCATTAATAACCTTCTTTAAACCTCCTTGCTTTTGCTGTCACTAATTATGTTCAAGCTCTTCTTATGCCTAAGCCTAATTAGCTGCCTATAAAGAGGCTTTATCCCCTGAAGAGCACCCAGCCGTGCCAGGAGGGAGATGCTGATGTCTTGGGTTACTGGGCAGGAGGATGCTTGGATTTCACCACAGGGCCCTCGCAGGGCAGTCAAGGCAGCTGTGGTGGGTGCTGCTTGCTGCAGGAGGTGGTGGAAAGCCTCAGGGCAGCTCTTCTCCACTCAAAACCCCTTTCCCAGTCACCCCCTGAGTTCTGCAGGGGGATTAACAGCAGCTGGGGCTGCCCCATGTCCTAGGTTTTATCACCTATTGGTGTCCAAAGGGAGATGAGGGACAGTAGATAGGGTGATGAAGTCCACCATTGATTACTGTTTTTCCCAAGGGGTGATAACAGTTGCATTGAGCACTCGGTGTTTCCTCAGGGAAGGTGTACGTAAGCCCAGGACTCACCTGTTACTGCTAGATCAAACCTGTGTGGTCCCCATGCTGGATGTGGCCAGGTGGAAGAAGGAGCATCACTACCATCTCCAAACTTTCCCTGAAACTTTCCATCCCCCTTGGGAGGAGCAGCCAGGTTCGGTGGCTTCTCTGCTCCTCCCTGCCTGCACCTCCTTCCCGTCCCCCTGTGAGCTGATTACTCCATTAGGATTAACCTCTCTCTAACTCCTTGATTAGCTGCATTTTAAAACTCCATTTGTTTTCCTTTTCACATCAAGCCAGAACCAAAAAAAGAGGCCAATTTGCAGCGATCCTGATTTGCTGCAATTTCTGAAAATCAGGGTGAGCGCCGGGCAGGCGTGCTCGGCATCCCAACCGCTGCTCCTCCTGCAGGAGCCAGCCTGGGGAAGAACACCACGGAACCAGCACCCACCCAAGTTCCCAGGTCTGGTTTCTGATGGTGTCGGTGGAAATCTGGAAGGTGCAGCCTGCATTACAGTGACTGAAAATAACCTGCTTTGTGAACTGGGGAAACTGAGGCCCTGTTGAGGTGACTCGCGTGGGGTAGCACGGCTGATCCTCAGCCCTTAGATGGCTTTTTGGTCCCTGAGGGACCTCCATTTCTCCACTGGAAGTGTTGCTGGCTTCCCTGAGGAGCATACAGTGGGAATTTCTCAAGACTGGGCTTCTTGCTGTAAGATCCCACAGCGCAGTAACGCCGTGGTTTGGCCACATCCAGGCCTGGGTTCACCAAACCCGAGTTTAGCCCATGGCCCCGGTGAGCTGCCAGACCCCTCCAGAGTCTGGGGGTGTTTGATGACAGAAAGCTTTGCCCTCCTGTGCCAGGAGCTTGGTGGGGTCTTGGCTCTGGCTTTGCCTGTGGAACTATGGCAGCTGCCTTCTGCCTTGCAGGAGCCACATGGGAAGAATCATCAATATCTTCAAAAACAAGCAAACCCACGGGATTTCAAACAAAGTCTCTGCTGTTCCCAAATGCCCATCTTTCCCTTCCCAGGGTGTTCCTGGGAAGGAGTGACTCCCTCACACTCTACAGCCCCGGGCTGTCTGGGGTCCTTCTGGTCCAACACAGCTGATGGTGGTGACTGCACATGCCATTGCTGGGGATGCTGAAACACAGGCACTGATGGAGATGTTTTGGGGTGGGTTCCACCTTCACCCCTTGCAGGTGACACCAGAAGCAGCCTTGCCAGCACACCCTGCCTGAGCATGGTCCCTGCCTGTCCCATCTGGGCACAGATCATGGCCCTGATGAACCGGCTGCTCCAGAGTTCCTCCTGCTTTACTTACGTGATCACTGAGCTTTGAGGCAACTCACGCCCACCACCAGCTGACATGTGATAAACCTGCAACTCATCCTGCGGCCACTGCTGGCTGTGGGTCAATGCCTGAGCTTCGGGAGGTGGTTGGTGGGGCTGGGGTTGGTCTGGCAGCACGCCGGGACATGCAGGGGATCAGCCTCTCCCTCTGCCGAGGAGGGACGGGGGCAAACTGCTTTCAAGAAGTTGGAGAATCATCTGAGCTGTGCATGAGAGGTGTTTGCTCCATGATTGTGGGATTGGCTTGTGTGGGCAGGGGTCGAGGCTCTGGCTGGAGCTCAGCAAAGCCAAGGGGTAGAGCTGGGATCTGGGGTGTCCCTCTCACCTGACCGAGGACTGGGGGTCTCCCTGGGGGCTGTGGTGCTGGAGGAGATGTCTCATCCTGGCACCAAAGCCCCTCTCCTACCGAGCTGTGTTTTGGGGTGGTCTATCTGCAAGGAGCATCTTTCCCTGCTGTTATTTGGGATGTCTGGGAAGTGCAGCAGAGACGTCCTCAGAGTCCTTCTCCTCTCCCAGGCTGCCCACTTGCAGGATGCTCATAAGGACCTTTCTGATTTGTCTAATTGGAAAGGTTTTGGAGTAGCTCAGTGTGTTTCTATGCTATTTTGGAGTGCATGAGTGGGGAATACAAGTCATGGACACATGCACCTGTGTGCACCCATCCACAACAGCCTGCAGCTTCAAGTGTTCAGGCAAGCAGGTTCAGAGCTCTGCAAGGGAATTTTCTTCCCATTACCAAAGCAGAACAAGGCAAACCCAAGCAGAAACAGGTATAAAACCAAGCAGAGGACTTTGCCTTGTGGACTGTGGGACTCAAAGCTGGGTAGTGCTGGAACTGGGAAAGTCTCTCGGGAGCCGTCTGTGAGATGTCAAAATATATTATAAGTTGCAGTTGAGGTTTAAAAAGCGTCAGTGATGCACAATTTAGAGGAAGCATCTTGATTTTCATAGCTCTACAACGAGACTTTCTGAAATTGCAATGATATGAGAAAATGTCTTTTAAAGTGGCACCCAGATGGCAGGGGAAAATTGTACTGTTCAAATTCTCCGCAGATAAATTGAAGCTAAAGGGATGTTAAACATTTTATAGGGTTTTTTCCCTCCCTTCCACCACCTGCTACTGAAATGCCACAAGAGGAGTCATCAGACAGAGCAAGTGAGATCCTTATGGCACAGCGCTTAGGGAATGGCCTCATCTTGATGCTGCATCTGATGGCAATGAACACCAAGAGACCCTGAAACCAGCAGGGTCGGGTCTGGGCTCCTCACCCGTTCCGAGGAGGAGATTGAGATGCACATAGGGAACAGGAGGGGTTGCAGGATTTGAGTACCTTAAGGCCTTTGTGTGACCATGGCGTGAGCCTGGAGTGATGGGGAGAGGCTGTCGGAGCCGGCAGAGCGGTGGTTCTGGGGGTGCAGATGAGGTGCTGCTCCTCAGAGCCTCACAATAAAATCAGGCTCCAGTTTGATGCAGGCAATCTTTGTGCCAGCAAATCTCCCGATCCACTCCCCAGGAAGGCAGCTGGGATTTCTCAGGGGGGTTTTGCCCAAACCCACTTCTAAGCAAAGCCAAGGAGCCAACCCCAGGTGTCAGGTCTCAGCCTTGGGGTTTGCAGCGGGAGTGAGATGCAATGGTCGGAGCTGCTGTTTCTCCTTGGAAAGCCACCTGCTGTGGGATGCATAGACCCCAAGTGCAACAATGGAGCATTTGGCTATAAATCACCCAACACCAGCCATCCCTGGAGCTGGGCTGCTTTAGGGACAGGCTCTGTCCCTCTGCCTTCGAGATGATGCTGCAGAGCCTGCAGGGCAGCAGGTAGTTCCCTGCAGGTTTTTGCCTTCCCTCCCCCTCCTTGGCATTCACAAGCAAGGAGTGTTTTTGCTCCTGAGCTAAATCTGTCACTTTGTCTTGTAGTGGCTGCCAGGTTTTAAAACGCTGGCAACCTGTGAAAGCACCGAGAGGACAAATGCCAATAGCTGCACATCCGTCTTGACTCAGGGAAGAAGAACTGGGCTTTGTGGCTTTGTGTTTTTGTTTTGAAAGTAAAATTAGTGTGTTTACCCCGTCGTTTACTTAAGCTGTTAGTCATGGCAAAAGAAACATGTGCGGGCTGGTTTGTCTCCTCCAACAGGTCTCGCTTGCCCAGGGTGGGCTGGGGTGCTCGGGGCAGACAGTGAGCAATAGCTGCAAACACGCAAGCCTTGGTTGTGTTGCTTCTCGGGAAGGTGAGCCAGGGGTGACGGGAGAGCTGCCCCAGGGCTCCCAGGAAGCCTTTATCCTACCTGTACCTCCCTCCCTGCTCACACCAGTGAACAGGGATGGGGTGAGCAGCTGCAGTGCCTGGGCAATGCTCTGTGCCCAGGGCCCTCTGACCCCCCTCTGGGTCAGGAACTGCTGCTTCGAGCCCCATCCAAGCCTGGTCTGCATGGGGCAGTGTTTTGAGGACTGGCAGGGTACTCAACAAAATGACCACACTCTAGTCGTATAATCTGCACAGGCAGCTGCCTTTTCAGCCCATCCCTGAGCAAGTTTTTATACGTACACTATTTTATTATAATTTCCAGTGTTGCCATACTCATTGCAGCAGACAGGTCCATCCGCAGGCAGGATGATCTCCCCATGGGTGGTGAGATGTCTTTGTGCTTAACATGAAATGGAGGTCACTGGCGGGGCATGTTGCTGGGTTTTTTCCAGTGTGGCAGAGCCCTTCCCAGTTGGGATCTGGCTCGAGTTTTGGGAGAAGAGATCCTGGGCGAGATCCCAGCAGTTATTTCAATGGACTGAGCCCACAGAGAGCACCTGCTCGCCAGCAGCGTGGGCTTTCTGACACCCAGCAGCGCTGCAGAAAGCCATGAGGGCTGGGGCTAGGTATTTTTAAACAACCTGGGCCAGGCAGGCTTTGCCAGAGCACTGCCTTTTCTTGTTATCTCTTCCTGTAATTACAGAATCATTCAGTGACAGCTATCCTGCCGTTTCATGCAAGAAGCTTCATGCTGGAGCGGTGTGTGTAACACGCAGCCACGCTTTCTGGTACCACACAACATTGTCTTGTGTTATCACAGCTTGAGATGTTCAGAAAATAATCGGAATCTTTCCTTCAAACACCAGGTTATTCTGGAGAGGGGTAGTCAGATTATCTGTTATATGCGCAAAAAACAGATAATAATAGTAATAGCATTTGGTGGAGTGCTGTTAGCACAACAAGGCTGTCACTTGTCACCAAGAATGCTGTGTGTGGCAGCCTGTTAAAAAGGAAGTCAAAACAAGGCTGGCAGCAGGCAGCCCGAGCACAGCGCTGGCGCTGCCGGGGCTCTGCAAACGCGATCGTGTTTCCCCCGCGCCGGAGCCAGCGGGGATGTTCTGTACCACACAGCTATGCTGCCTTGGCTGGTGCAGCCCGCGACGTGCTCACCGGTGGGGTAGTGGCAATGTCCCAGCGTGCTGTGGCTTGCAGGGACACCGAGAGCACTGCCCTGGGTCTTGTGTTCATGAGTTGCCTTGGTTTGAGCAGAGATGCTCGCCCCAAGCTGGGCTGAGCACACCCCCCCAAACCCACTCGCTGCTCAGAGGCCTCACCCCAAATTCCTGCTGGGGTCAGTGGGTGCTGAATCCATCCCACAGGATGTTCAGGAGGAGCAGTGGGTGTGTGAGCCCTGGGATGCTCACCCAGTGGGATGGGCAGATGCTGCACCATTCTGCTGCCCGGGCACAGGGTGCCCAGATGGGGCAGCTTGCAGTTGGTGGAATCAGGCACTCATTTCCCTGTAAAAAACACATTTCAAATGTAAAAGCACTGTGAAGATGGGCAGTTAGAAGTCTGGAAATGTGTAATTAGTGTCATAGGAGTATGAGAAAGTTTCTGTAGGAATTAATCTCCGCTGTATTTGGTACACAGCGAGCCATAAACTTTCCAAGGGCACAAAAATATCTTTATTTTCCCTTGAGGAATTTCAGCACTAACCTGGTGCACACTTCCCCCAGCTGTCACCCTGTCAGCCAGGGGCTTCAGCAGAGCCTGATGCCAGGGGAGGATGCTCACTGCACCCGCAACAGGAGCCACAGCAAACCCTTCCCCAGCCCCCACAACTTCACCATTTTCTTTTTATGTGGGAAACAGAGAGCTCTGCAGAAACGAAATGTCTCTCTCAAATCATCGGGTTATTTTTATGTGTATCTGTATTTCCTTACGTGTGTGTAAACACCTCCCCCACACACACACTTTTATCTCGAGGAGTGAAACAGAAATAGCTGGAGACTGAGAGGGGAGCAGGGGAGGGGGCGGTTGCGCTTTTTGGAAGCCTCTTCAAGGTTCGGAAACAGCGAAGCCGTGGCGATAACACGATCTGACAAAACCTCAGCTTCTCCAGGCCTGCGAGGAACGCTGTTAATGAAAGAGATCTTAATGACTTTCCCCCTTCGTTACAATGTATTCTGACACAGCGCAGCTCAGTGCTGCACTTGAGGAAGTTTTGATAAGCTCCAAGGAGCCGGCTGCGTGCATGCAGGGAACAGCTGCTCGGGGGCTTGGAATGACCCCCATCCCACAGACACTGGGCTGGCATGGAGAGACCCCCTGCCTCTCCAGGCTGGCATCCACTTTGCCCCCTTCAGCCGTGGCCCCTGGCAGCTTCCCTGTGCCCAGCCCCAGCCCCACTGCTCTCCCCAACCCTCCTGGGCACATTGGCAGAGAGGGGGGGGTGCTGCATGATGCTGGGGTGGGGGCAAAGGAACGTGCTGCATCTTGATACAGATGTTATATAGGCTCTCATTTAATTTTTTTTTTCTCCCCCTCTAAGTAGGACAGCAGCAAGAAGAGATTTCTGAGAGCTGAAGCTCTGCAAAGGGAGGAGGATATTTGTCTAAGGAATGCAAGGCAGGGAGGGTTATGTGGTCTGGCAAAGCTGGTGCTACACAACCCAGAGCCCTGCGTGCCCCAGCTTAGGGTCATTTATTGTCATTGCTTCTCTTTTCTTTCTTTTTTTTAATTATAACAAAAGGAGGATTATGAAATATTCTGCTGTGGGAAGCTGCGTGGCTGCATGGTGGCACCTATGGGACACGGTGACATTTGTCTGGGGTGTTGGACATCAAAGAGCACCAGCTGAACTTTGGCTGAAACACTGCCCTCAGAAATAAACCCAGCACATTTAATAACACCCAGGCTGCAACCTGCTCCCCGTGAGCCTCTGCCAGGTACCACGGCCGGCTGGGGCGGAGCGGCATCCAGACACAGCATCCTGCAAAGTCACCATCCCTGGTGGAGGAGAGGTCCTGAGGGGCACACAGGTCCCTCGGGGGCCTTACAGGGCTTGGAGTAACAGGGCTCAAGGCAGGCAAAGCCTCCTCCTCCTCTGCTTTGAGCTGGGAGGATTTCCAAATGCCTGCGCTTGCCAGCTAATCCCCACCATCCCGGCCACGCAGGGAAAGTCGATCCGAAGAAAGTTCAAGGCTCATGTCCCTGCAAATTGAATCACTGGTTGGCCTCCCCATGGACAGCATCTCCCAGCTGCTGGCAACGTCCAATCTATTAATTCCTAGTGAGGCTGATGTTGGATGCAGGTGGGAGATGTTGTGTCAAGAAAAGCTGAATTATGTTGGGTTTTTTTCCTATATCCTTTCTGGCTCCCACGATATCCGAGCTGCTCCCTGCCACGGCACCAGCACCAAACCAAGCACTGGGGCATTGGCACAGGGACTTGGGCAACCCCCAAAAGGGTTTCTGCAGATATCTGTGCCATCAGCACTCCATGCATGGGCCTGTGCAGTGCACAGGTAATGTCTGGCACATTGGTTTTCAAGCCAGCTCCTGGGGGGGTTGGCAATGTCCCATGAGCCTCCTGCTGAGCACGCTCCTGGCAGCCATGGAGGCAGGACGACCTGGTGAGGGGCAGCATGGCCTTTGGTAGCCAAGCCCTGCTCTGTGTTCTGGGGACAGATTTACTCAGTGCACTAAATGCCAGAGCCACTTTTGGTCCAGAGCAGCTCCAGTTGCTGTTACTGGGGCAGGTCAAACCATGGCCAAGCTGCCAGAAGCAGTTTTGGTGGTGACCTCTCCCCATCAGCAGTCAGAGCTGTTCCCTCTGTAGCAAAGCTGTTGGCAGGGCAAATTTAAGTAATTTGGGGTAGGTTTTTTTGCAAAAACCACTTTCTCAGCAACACCTTTTCCCATGGCAGAGGATGAAGCCTCGGGGGGAGCAAAGCAGGCGCGGGCGGGTTTCAGCTGCTTCGGTGAGCGGCAGCAGCCCCTCTCCCCTCCTCTCCCACGCTGCAGCAGCACCGTGAAGACACTTCTCACTTAAATGGTGTGTGCCCACAGCTCCTCTGAGTCACGCTGTTAGCAGAGAGCTCATAATTCTCATTTTTTTTCAAGTACGAATGTCTTTGAAAACAGGCATTAAATAAAACACTTGACTGAGGTCCCGGCGGTGACTAATTCCCATGGTACGCCCCGCTCCAGCATCAATCCTGCTGAGCTCACTGCGTGCTGGGGAGCTTGCACGCATCCTTCCAGGTGGAGGAGCAAAGACAAAGCTGAAGGTTGAACGAGAAGAGCTCAAAAGGGGCTGGTGGTGGTGGCATGGTGGGGACAAACCCCAGCATGCTGCATCCAGGTGCCAGCATTCCCTGGGAGCTGCTCTGTGCTGGATGGCTCGGGTACCAGCTGAAAAGATGACCCTCGTATGGGATTCTTACAAGATGAAGTGGCTCTTTCCCCCGGCTTTGCTCTCCCCCTCTTCACCTCGAAGGCCCCGGGAGCTGCGGAGCAGGAGGCAGCCTCTGCACCATCAACCGAACGGCTGCAGGACTGGGCATAACTAATTAGAGCCTCTATAAAATGACATCTATTTCCACAGATGGGAAGCTGCTTCCCCTTTTTACGGCTGCTTCAGTTAATTAGTTATCTCGGAGGTTGCATTTGCATTCCCAGCTTTGTGAAATACCCTTTTGTTAACTACTTTTCATATACTTTTATGAAGTCGACCACTGAAACAGGCTCATTTATCTCAGCAGTGACAGGCTGAGAGGCTTGCCCAGAGCCGTGTGCCAGATGCTGGGATTGTAAAATAATGTTTAGCTTGTCTGGTGTTTGGAAAGGAGACAGAAGGTGCAGGACTGCGAGAGAAAAGTCTCAGGCTGCTAAAGGCAAGGCCTGGATCTTGACAACTTCTACAAAAACACCCAATCTGTTGCTTTTGGGCAGCTTGCAGGAGCTGGAGGGGGGTGGAAGATGCTCTTGTCGCCAGCCCCTGGCTTTGATATCTCCATCCTCATCCCCTGGGATGTGTCCACACACACAGCATCCGATGGGAGCAGGGTGTGAGCATCCAACCTTCCCGAGCTTTATCTGTTGCATCCCCCCTCCAGCAGTGCTGGGTGCACGTGCGTCCCCTCGGGCAGGGAGGGCTCTGGCCAGTGCAGTGTGGGGGTCCCCAGGAGCCCTCCCTGACCACAGGGAGCCTGGGGACACCCCAAAGCTGCTGCTCCAGCTGAGACTGCTCCAGCCATGCTGGACGTTTCCCCTACATCAGTCAGACCATGAACACAGCAGCGCTGATCGATCACTGCTGTTACTGCTAGGAAACGGTTGCAAAATCAGTGTTTCCTCTGCAGCATCAGCAATCGGGGCTTTTGCTGGTGGGCTGCTTTCCAGGCATGTTTCTGCCACAAAGAGTGGGAAAACGCTGGATAACTCAAAGTATGATGCAAACTGATTTCCTCAGCATGCGGGGACCACAAAGCCCTATACCGAGAGGGGGAGGTCATGGCTGGGTGGGCTTGGCTGCCTCAGGGCATTTTCCAGGGACCCCCAGGGATGTTCTGTTGAAAAAAGGGAATCCTGCCATGGGTTCAGCCATCCCTTCATTCCAGGAGAGTATTTTTTTTATTTTTGGTGACAAAAACTCAAACTCTGAAAATTCAGAGCAAAGCCCAATTGTTGGGGGGGAAATAAAGCCCCAAACACACAAAAATCTCTTTATTTTCTGCACTACTGAGTTTGTATTGGCCTGTTAGTTGATGCTCCTGAGGGTATCCGCTGGGATGCAGCTATTATACATCCAAACTGTCACAAATGGAAACATCTCTTTGAAAGACAAAGGGTAATTTATTGAGAAAAGGGTGTCATTTAGGTGGAAGGACAGAAGGCAGACAGTCGCTGCAGAACTGCCAGAGGAGAATACCAGATCCGCTGATAGTCAGGGAACAGCTTTGAATTTCCAAGGCTGCCCTTGAGGGATAAGAAAATAAAAGCTAAGGACAAAAAAAAAAAAGAAAAGAAAAGAAAAAAAAAGTCAAATACAGTGACAGCAGAAACCTGAAGGATCACCGTGAAAAATGGGACTTTCTCCTCGCTAACAATAACGGAGACAAAGATAGGAATGTAATTTGTAAAAGCTGTTAAATTGCCACCAAAAATTGTAAGCTGGATGGAGAAATGACACGGAAGGTAAAAAGAAACAAGCACAAATCTGCTGTTCCTGGGATATTGCTTGCAAATGGGACCAGGTGATGAACAGAGTGGGGGGGAAATGGGGCTGAGGAAGGGAAGAGCTGGGAGAACCCAGCTTGGTGGGTGACAGGAGCTTCCCCTGGGAGCCTCCATGGGCTGCGGGAGGAAAATGGGTTTGTGTGTCTGCAAAAACACCAGCACATAGATCACTCTTGTTTGTTTGTTTCTGGTTAGTACATCCCCCCCTGTCCTGGAGGGAGCCTGTTGGTAAGGAATGGCACTAAGAGCCAGGCACACGCAGCTCGCCCCGCTCCAATCCCAGCTCCGGAGGGAACTTCTTGCCAGGAAGGAGTGACAAGCTTTGGGGGAAACGAATTGCAAACCCCTGGAGAAAGGTGTGATGGCCTTGTGGAAACCACCCAGGGTGAAAAGATCTCTTGCAAGAGCCTTGCCTCAAGCTGCCCAGGGGGTGCAAGTGCCCACACCAGTGGGATGGGGAAACCAGGCAGCAGGAGCAGGGTGGGGGGACCAGGAGAGATGAGGTGGCAGCAGGACATCGCCCTGTGCACATCTCCTCTGGACCCTTCCCGGCCTCACTGGCCCCTGACGAAGCCAAACAACACTTTGGTTATGTTAAGGCCGTTGAAAAATGGATGTGGCAGGGAAGCAGAGTGTGTTTTGGGCACAACTCCAGGGCGTTAAAGCCCACAGGGTGTGGGTTGGGATGGCTCTGGTGTGCTCAGCCAGGTCCTCAGCAGCATCTGGATAGACTCAAGTGAAATAAGCAGAGGTGCTGGGAGTGATGTATCTTAGCCAGGCTCCTCCTGGCTGAAGCCCCTGGCAGGTCTCAACTTGCTCAACTTTGCATTCTTCAAATGCAAACCCACCAGCAGAACCAAGGAAACACCATTTTCTGATGCAAAAGCATCACTGCATGGATGCAGAAGCACATCTTTAGGCGTGAAGACTGCTCCAAAATCCCAATTCTGTATTTTTCACATGGTGATTGTCTAGCAGATATTTCCTTTGAGTCCCCAGAGCTGAAATCCTGGTGCTAGATGGGATGTCAACGTTTGTATTAGGGAAGTCATTGGAAGCAGTTCTTTCTCAGATGGTTTAGTTGGAAACACGCTCGTACAGGCAGGCACAGCCAAGGCAGGTGCTCAGAGGCATCATTACCAAATCGTGATATTTCTCACGGCTCTCTCAAGCACTGGGTGTAGGAATATTTCTTTTCACCTGGAAACATCTATGATTAAGCTGCAGCCAATGAGAAAAGCAGCAGAAATTGCATTCCCAGCTCCATAATGTAGCAGCTCGGGGGATGAGCATCTCTGGCCTCAAACTCTGCGTGGGTGGGGAATTTCTCCTGAAAAACAAAGCAGCGCAAGACCCCGGGGTTTGGAGATAAATCCAGTCTGCAGAAAATCAAAATGAGGTGGGGGGAATCCTTACCCCTGCAAATATTCCCCTCCTGCCAGAGCCCCGCAGCTCCGCTTCTCCAGCCACCGCTCTGCCCTCTCACATCTGGTCCCATCACCCCAAATCAAAAGTTGTCACAGCAAAGAAGTGTCAGACAGATCAAAATGCAGGGAAATAATAGCCAGGGTGAGGTTTCTTCAGGGTTGAGAGTAACGATGGGGAGGAGGGAGGGAGGGAGGAGATGTTTTGAGATACCCCATCCCTTTGGAGAGCTCTCAGGAATCGAATGGTTGGCGTGATCTTGACAGGCTAAAACCCCAATCTGCTGGAAATCACACACCTCAAATAATGTGCTATTGCTGCTGATGGTCTGTGTATTTCAGGGCTGAATAGATACGGAATGAAATTCATCTCGAGTTCTCATTTGCCACCAGTAACTGCTTGTTTGACAAGGTTTGAGTGAAGTTTGTACTGAAAACGCTTTTACTGAAAAAGGCTTTTGCTGGAAATGGTGGTGGGAGGAGTGGGATTTGATGGGTTTTCTCAAGGGCTGAGCAGCACCCAGCCTGGGGTGCTCTGCTACACACTCTGTGTCACTGCCCCGCAGAGCAGCCGAGGGTTTATTAATTAATCATTCAAATACTGATGAATATTACATTTACTGTTACCAGGCTTGGTGCTCAGTCCCTTGTACACAGCCGTGTACAACAGTCATTGCTCAGGTCCTTGTGCACGGTTCTACATGCACGGCTCACTGCTCGGCTCCTTGCACCGGGGCTCTTGTGCACAGCCCCTTGTGCACAGCCCTGTGCAAGGCTGAGTTCTCAGCACCCCGTGTGCAGCCCCATGCGAGGGTCACTGCTCCAGCCCTTGTGCACGGCTCCACGTGCACAGCTCCTTGCACGGGGGCTCTCATGCACAGCCCCTTGTGCACAGCCCCGTGCAAGGCTCGGTGCTCAGCCCCCCATACACAGCCCCGTGCAACAGCCATTGCTTGGGCCCTTGTGCATGGCTCCATCACATGCACTGCTCATTGCTTGGGCCCTTGCACGGGGGCTCTTGTGCACGGCCCCT
>VZRW01000154.1:333325-390970 GCA_013398125.1 Aegotheles bennettii
GCCGCGCGCCGCGCGGGCAGGCGCCGTGCCCTGAGGGGACTGAGGGGACTGAGGGGACTGAGGAGCGGGGCCGGCGCTCGCACCCCCCTGTGGGAGGCGGTGGGGGGAGCTCAGGCTCTGCCCCAGAGTCCGGGAAGCGGGAAGACCCTTGGCGTGAGGGCTGCGGGCAGGGGAGGGCGCGGTGTTGTTAGGTACAGGTAACCAGCGAGTTTGTTTGCCAGGAAACCCTGCAGAGAGGTGCTGTGGGTGCCCGCAGCAGGCACCTGGTTGGGTGTGAGGTGTCCCGGCCCCTCAGGGGTCATTTCGATGGCTTGAGGAGCTGCTGAGGGGAGTGAGAGCTGCTGCGCGGTTAGGGACAGGTTTTAGGGCTGCCCTTTAGAAAATTAAAAAGGTTTGGGTGCAGGTGTGTGTTTCCATGCCTGGGAAGCCGGGGTTTTCAGCAGCTCGGGGGGTGAAGGCACTGAGGGGGAACAATGCCGGTGCCAGGTGCGGCTGAAGCCCCCAGAGCTGAGGCACCTGTGGCAGCGAGCACACACAAGAGCAGGAGGCTCAAGGCACCTGTGGTGCCAGATTCACCTCAAAACAGCAGAATCAAGGCGCTGGCAGCCACAAAAGTGTTGAACCCTCGGGATTTTGTGAGCGTTCAGGCTTTACCTGGCTCTGCTCAGAAGGAAGGAAAGGTCCTGGCCAGAAGCAGAACAGTTTACAGGAGCAGTGAACCTCCAAGAGAGCAGGTGTTCTGGGAGAACTACCACAGGAGGCAGAAGCAAGGCACTCAGGGACACTTCACCCCCACCGGGAAGCCTTACCGGGAGCTGGGGGAGATCCTCTACACAGACCCGAAGAAACTCACCCTCTACTCCTTGGGGCAACTGGCACAGGTAGGCCTGGCTCCCCTGGCTCTTCAAATGGAAAAGCAGTGAGGCTTTGCTTCTACAAGCCCCTATTTCCATGGAAAAGAATTATTATTTCTGCTTAAAGAAATATTTGAAACAATATTCTGTGCCTTGCTGGGAATAATCATGATCTGATCTAATGTTGGACAATAGTACGGGGAGTTTGTAAATAAAGTGTACATGGTGATTTAGAAACGGATTTAGTTAGTACATTGTGATTTAGAAACTGGCTTTTGAAACTGAGCTTTAAAGTTCTTAACGAGAGCACTTAAAATGTAGCAGAGACAATGACAGGGTAAGGATGAAAAGGAAAACGTGAGATGGTAAAAATGTACTTAAAGGAAAATACTCCAGGTAACGAGTTTTGAGAATGGGAGGAGGGTAAAGGATGGGTTAAAAAGCAGAAATGGTAAATGGCAGCAGCTGCTGAAGGGTGGGTAGAAAGCTCAGAAGTTGAGCATAAAAATGGTATCAAAAGTAAGGTGTTTGTAAGACAACTTACACAGGTGAAGGATGGCTTAGAGGGAGCGGATTAATTTTGCATTTTACTCTGTATTTGTATCTGGGTTTCAGGAAGGTGTGAGGGGATTAGCCAGGAGTGTCTGTGATAACCACCACACAATCAAGCTATCTCCTGGCCTCCGTAGTGCTGCATACCCACCAGCTCCGTGGGTCTTTCACTGTCTCAAATGGCTTTTGTGTCAGGCTTGAATGATCAGACCACAGGGGTAAGGACTCGGTCACTGATGCTTGAGATGGGCTTGCAGTGTCCTGCCGTTTGTTTTGTTCTCCTCAGTGTTTGTTGGGTCACACGAGGAGATCTGAAGCTCGGAGTTTTCTGTGTTGTTTTGCGGAGAGCAATTTTCCTTATGGAAACAGAGTGAATTCTGTCCTACATGTAATGTCAGTCTCTGGGTCTTTGAGCCTGCATTTTGTTACCTCCTTTCTAATGGAGACACAGGGTTAGTGCCTGAAAGCTGCAGCAAAGGCAGCACAGTTATTATTCAGGGTAGGCAGAAAAGATTGTCCACCCACTACTTAATTTTCTGTTCTGGTTGTGTGTGTGTTACATTCAGAGCTAAAAGTTTTAAATCAAGTGTTTTAAGCTCTATATGGGTGGCATTCAATTGACTTTTACATGCTACCAAAAGCAGCATCTTGCTGTCTGTCTTCATTCGGAGGTTTGTTCTTTTAAATTAGTCAACATCCAGAAAGTGTTGCAAAGGTTAAAACAAGAGCACTGAACTTCTAAAGCAGCTTTCCTTCTGAGTATTAGAAGTTGCTTTAAAGATTTTTTTTTTCAACTGCAGATGTAATCTAAAATTCTGATATTCCTGAAAATGTTGGTTAATTTGTGGTGGTGGTTGTTTTGGTATTAAAAAATGCACCTTAGGAGTGCTATGAAACCCAGTTGGAAATCAGCTATTTATCTTAACCAAATTAAAAGTATACAATTTATACAGAAAATAAATTATATGTAGGTCACTAAATGTGTGGTTGTGGCTTATGCTTTAGATTCATAAAGCTATCAGAGGGGATGTAATCACACCTGCTGTTCCTTTTTGCAGAGAGCATGGCTAAAAGCAGTACTTAGTCTTAAAAATCTGGCTCACCGTTGTTTTTCCTTTTTCTAAAAGGTAATGGTCACCAAGTTGAAAAACTTAAAAAAACCCCAAAACACCAAAAACTGCTAGCAATGAATCTGACCCATCCTCTGCTTCCCTCCATCCCCGCAAACTGGGGAAAGCCCAGGGATTTGATGCTGCTCACACACCAGCTCTCGCTATTTAAGCTCCCAGCATGCTCTGTAGGAATCTATTTGTGTGTTTTTCAGAGACACTAGGACAGAAATTTATTTTGATAACCTAATTCTAAACATACTTTGTGTTATCTGTATTTTTGCTTTATGTGGGTTATTTACCCCATTCCTACCCACACCTCCCAGTCCCCATAGTATTTTGTATAACCGAAAGGACTGTAGATGCTGGGTGGGTCTAATTATAGGTGTCTGAAGGCATAACATTCCTGGTAGTAAAAATCATGATCTCTGATTAATGCATTTACACTCATTTCTGTCTTCTGAGTTAGCATTTTCTTCAGCCACAAGTACAGCTGATGATTTGCAATGATGAATGACAGTAAAATTTGTAAACAAGATGATGATAAAAGCCCTGTGAATGCAACAGGGCTTGAGTATGCTAATATCTGCTGGCAAATGCTAGTTTCTAAACTGATATTATTTTAAAAAACAGATTTTTAAGACCTAAAATCATTTGAGGAAGGATGCTAGGATGGTTATATAAAATTATACAGGCATAGCATATTATATGTAATAATTGCATGTTTAGGATGCTTTTTTATGTACTTGATGGCAACAAATGTTGCTGTTTATGGATGCTTTTTGTGTCTTTATTAGGTAAATTTGGTATCTGAACACAGAGCTGGTATTTGACCATTCTAACTGTTGCATTGGAAACCCTGCTGTTCTGCAGTCACACCGAGAATGTGGTGTCTGCCTTATAGTGTAAACACTGAGTAAAGCTGGGTCAATGCAGTGGAAGAATTGCCTTCCACTGCAACCACTGGAACAAAATGAACCCCTTCCAAACTACTAGCAATACTGGTGAGGGAAGGGGGAAGCTCAGGAAGCATAGCATTTGTGTTTAAAAAACAAACCGAACAACACCCACCTCCCCCCAAATGCCCACAAAAACCCCCCAAACTACCAACAAGGCAGCTTCTCTTACCCATCCTGTACAGCATTACCCAGGTGTAACTGGCCAGCATTCACAGTGATGTTGATTTTGTGACCCTTGTGGTTTTAGATTGCCAGTGAGCCCAACTTTTATCCCCAGCAGTGTCTCCATGTTTTCAGATGTGCTTTGTATGTGGTGGCTTTCTACATGTGCTGTCTGCTCCCTGCCACTATCTGTATGAGAAGAATCCTGAGAAGCTGAACAGGCTGTGTATTTTAACCAGAGCAGCTATCCCAATGGATTTTTCAAAACTTGTTAGGGAGGTGGAGAAGGAGACTCCCCGTGGGGCTGCTTGGTGCTGCGTTGTGTTACTATCAGTCCATACCCATACTACGAGATAGAGCCATTCCAGCTTCCATTACAAGTAATTGGAAGTTACTTGGTTTGCTTTGAGGTTTTTCCCCCTCTCTCTCAAAGGTCGAGTGTGAATTGCAGACAGAATTGATTCATTGAAAGTCAAAGAATGTAGCTATCCAGACAGTAGTTTTGATTTCCTAGGTGTTCAGAGCAACGTGTTAAAGGTCTCTTCCTTATTTCTTAACTTAGTAGCACTACACGGTGATGATAGTCACCTTTTATCATGTTTACATAGCTTCTGTCCCTTAATTGCTGTGACAAATTCATTTGCAAAACCTCTGAGGTGGCTTGTTGCCTTTTTACATGAAAGAAAGGTGGCCTTTCTGCCCAAGCCCTGAAAACAATCCAGGGCCACATCTTGAGTATTATTAGTGTCAAAGCCTGCTCTGTATTTGGAATAAAATTCTGTTCTGTAATTCTGTTCTTTAGGTAAATAGATCACTAGAGAAGATTGACAACAGTATTATCAATGAAAGGTTTTAAGCTGGAAACTGGAGAAGAAAACAGAGCAATTTCTTTCAAGAGAAATTACACTGATGTTATTTATTATTGCTGCAGTTAAAGATCTGTCAGGACTTCCAATTTAAAACTTTGCTTCCCAGAAGACTAGAAACATGTATTTCAAGGCAGAACTTATAATGCAAAGAACCTTTTTTTCTGTCAGATCCCTGATGCGAAGGGCAGTCATAATTCCTTATCACTCTGGGAAGAGAATCTTGGTGGTAGGTTGTCTTCCTAGTACCTTGAGACTTCTTATTCGAAGAGTGCGAAATTTCAACAAAATGCTAGTGAGAAAGAGGATATCACAATATTTCTTTTCATTAACTACTCAACTAGCTTTGAAAGTGAAAAGCTATGAAGTAATAATACTTTCTAGATTAATTTTTTTTGGTTATATGAGGTAGAATATAAGGGTGTGTTATCACTGGGATGACTGTTAGTCAGAAGTGCAAAGCATTGGTAGGGATGTTCAGATTCAAGTATCTCCTGGGGTATTTTGGTGGATTGTTGGCTGGTAAAATTGGACCCTTACACATCTTTCCACTGCTTGCTAGAGGTGGTAAATATTTGAGTATCTCTTTAGCAATTAGAAGTGTATATGGGCAGCATGAAAGTGAGAATTTTGAGATGTGCTTTATTTGCAAGGGTTAATTCATGTTTGATTTAAGGTTGGGTCTGGTTTTTTTTCCTGCTTGTACAGGCTCATGATGCCATGATAGTCTTGTCAGCTCAAGAGTTACGATGTTTGTAAGGGCTGGTGTTTTGAACAGGACAAAGCGAACAAGCAAGGGAGGGTACAGAAGAGATTGTAGAAGTGAGAGTCAAGCTTTCAGCTTCCCCAGTGATGCAAATTTATCTTGTTTGTCCTTGTGCATTTCTGATGAAAAATTGGGAATGAAGATGAGAAACAAAAAATCATGTCCACGTTCTTTTCTTTTTTGAAGCTATGACTGCAGTGTGTGTCCCCATGTGAAAATTAAAAGCACCTGCAAAACCAGGTTTATCTTTACCCTTCCGTTGCAATAGCTGTATAGATTGTGTCATGGCTTGCATAATCTTGGTAATCTGTTGCAGATCACGAACAAAATAAACTTCCTGAGTGCAACACAGATAATACAGGAAACTGCTAATTTTTTGCTTTTTCTTGCTTTCTAAAGTCACAATAGTTTACAGCTGTTGATAAATCTGAGTGTCAGAAATGCTCCAGGACAGAAAATAAAGAAATGGGTTGTGCAAGAAAAGTCAGTGTTTGGAAAACTGCCCTTTATCAATTGACTACAGTTTGTCGTCTTGCTATCACCAAAACTTATTAGTGATGCTAAGTACAGAGCGTGGAAAAATAAAAAAAAAAAAAGAAAAAAAGGCAGGAGCAAGCACAGTGACACTGTGATTACAATTTCAGAGGTCATAGTGCTGCATTGTAAGAAAGATTCTACTGCTTGTTATGGAAATGAAAGGGTGCATCATTTTATACCTCTGAGACATGGCTGAATGTACATTAAGGAATGTCTGAAAGTCTTTGTCACCAGTGTCTGTCTGATGCTTCCATTTGAAAGCCTGCTGTACTATGGGTATACAGGTATGCCTGACTCAGGTTGCCATGGAGATTTCTTGTACCTAATTAACATAGGTGAATTTAGGAGATAGTTTTTCTTTGGCTGACCTTCTCTCGTTCCTTTCCTTGTTTTCAATAGGTAAAAGGGCATTGTGAGAATTTGGTGGGTTTTTTCCTTTGGTGTTAAGCAGATAGGAGTTGTAGGGTGTTTGGTTTTTTCTTCTTTCTTGAGTGCACACACAGGGAAGTGGCTGTTCTGCTCTGTGCCTGGCGGGGGAACTAACTGCAGGTATTATACAATGACCTTTCCTACAACCTTCATAACCTCTATTGAGAGCAGATGTGTGCAAGCTCTCGGCATGGTAATCATCAGGCAGGACAGAATTCACGCATGTTTCCTGTCTGAGGTGATGTCTTTGTTTCACTTGTCATAATGAAAGCTGATGTATGCTTCCAGCTTTCACCACGGTCACTGCTAGCAACAAACAAGTGAAACTCTGCTTGTACATGTTTTATGGATAATGTTGACTTCCAGTAAATTGAGTGAGTTGCTCAAGTATTTTTTTTAACTGTCTCTGTAGCCTTTAGCTATGTTAACAAGTGTAACACTACACTGCTTTTCCATTTTAAAAATAGTAATGGGTGCATTTCGTGTTGCAAAAACAAACTTGGAGGATGTTTGGAAATAAACAGGCTAATGGCACCTGTGTCTCTGTCTCTAGTACATGGCTTTCTTCTCACCCATCCAAGGAGGCATTCACCCTCAGATATTTGCAATGTAATGATAATGTACCATTATATTGCTGCTTTTATGTACACATTATTAAAATGTTAGTTGGCTTGAATGTGTAAGGCTTGAGGGCGTGTTAGAAAGGGGTGAATAAGTGTACTGTGGGTAATTTGGCTTACTAGTTTAGATGACTGAATGAGTGGTCTGGAGCAGTTTGGTTATGTGAGAGTAGTACTAAAAGGAGGAGTGGAATGAAAGCTAAACAGAGGCTGTGAAGTGAGGTGCTGGATAATGGTGTTGTCATAGACAGAACTGGAACAGAGCAAATGATATATGTCTAAACTAAAACTTTCCTTCGTATCTTATCAGCCATGCATATGTGCCTGAATTGCAATAGTGGAGTTTTCTGCCTCCTTATGTCAGATTAGGCTCTTAGACTGTACTTTGGCTACTGTTGGCATTATCAGTCAAACTAATTTCCCTTTGTTAGTCTGAACTATAAATATATTTCTTTTAACTTGGGTTTAATTTTTAAGAACCCTTACTAAAAAGTTGAAAAACATCAATCATACCATTTTTGAGGAACTAAAATTTTTATTTGTATGTGTCTATGAACAAAATGGGGAAATATTACGTCATATTGTAATAGTTCTAAACAGGATAACAACACTGCCAACCAAGTATTTGAGATTATTCAGCAGGTGTAGTGAAGCTGCTGTTAATGTAGAATTTCTGAATTTCGTTTTTTATTATCTGTGATTTACTCTGCCACTGTAGTCACATGTTTGTTAGAAATTCCTGGCTATTTTAGAGGAGCATCATTCCTTCAGTGCTGAAGTAGTTGATTTTATTACTGTCAACCATAGCATTTAAGCACTCGTACTAAGGTTTTGTTGAAATGTTTCTCTTCATGGCATTGTGAGACTGACAATCGTTACCTTTTTTGTACCTTTTGGTGAAAGTTATCTTAGTGAAAGAATTATCTTAGCTAATTGCATATGGAAGTATAAGCCTGGTATTATAGTGAAGGACTTTCTGATCCTGAGCTCTTGCTTTTTCCTGTATGTGTTCTTGCTTTGTCCTTTAGAGTGTGAAACAAATGGTGATACAAATGAGACTGGAGAGAGGACATATGCTCATGGAACTGTTTTTACGATTGGGCTTTTTTTATTTGGTTAAAAGTGGTAGTTTTACTTTCTAAAATATTAAATGTTAGGTGGTACTCCTAACCTGAGCCTAACTACATGAAAATGTGATCTTCTATAAAAATAAAGGCTTTATGATCACTAAATTAGTTTGACATACCTCTGGAACAGCAGTTAACCGGGAAGGTCCACACAATCTCCGTGCTATTAAGTTCAAAACAGTCTAATAAATTTCAAAAGTTCAATTTCTGTTCCTAAAGGCTGCTCCCATAATGAATTAAGGGAAGCATATCAAATGCAATAATGCATTGGTATTAAGATTTTAGTAAACTTGCCAAATGTCAGGCTGCTGGTACAGTCATGGTGCATTACACTTCTGTGATTACAGCTTGAGTTGTCATTATAACAAATTGCACTGCTCACCTAAGGTTTGGGAATTGATCTGCAGTATCATGCCTGGGGCAGGAAACAAGTACATTACAAAGGTTACACTTTACAGTGAATATTCAAAACATTCCATTTTTTTAACAGGTTGAATGTCTGCTTCTCTTAAATAGTGCATACAAATACTCTGTGGGCTACATAATGAAAGGAATGGACTAGTCCTTGTATCTGAAGAATGTGGTGCTCCCCTGGCTGCAGTTAAATGGTGGCAGTTAAATATTATTTTTGCTAACTGGTAACACTTTGTTGGATGGTTACTGTTGGGAGAGAATGGGGAAAAAACATTGAGATTTGACTAGAAGTGCTATGTGAGAAATAAACGTTTATTACTGTTTATGGGTATGATTGGTTTAGAACTTGCACTGGACAGTAAGGTTAACGGTCTTTGTAATTCATGGATGAGTTTCTGATTCCTATTCCTTTGTGTCACTCTGGCAGCACAAAGGAACAGTAGCGCTGATCTTGCCAGACACTGGAGGATTTCTCTAATGTCATGTTCAGTGGAGTTATATCAGGAATGAATGTGTGTACACCAGAAACATAAGAAAATAGTTCTGGTGTTAAAGCTAAGCTCTTTTGTGCAGGTGGAGCTTAGGAATGTCTCTGTATAAGTGATCCCTAGTGGGAAGTGGTAGGTGTTTAATTAGGGGCAGGAGATCATGGACAATGTGAAGATTTTTTTATATTCACATGAGGAAAAAAAATCACAACTTACGTAGAAAAGCAGGACTAGATTGTAGATAGGTTGAGTTGTGCTCGTTTCTAGGAAGAATATTATATTTATAGATCGGTTTTACTCCAAGTGATGCCAAAAGTACTTTTCAGACTGAGTGTAGAGGTCATGTCAGCCATCCCTGGTTAACTGAGGTCAACAGAGCAGAACAATTCTACCTGAGAGTTCAGGGTAGAAAGTGATGAAGAATGATGTATCCAGTTGAAAAAGGAGAGGTGAATGTAAGTGAGCAGACAGCAGTTTAAGCAAGCTGAAGTTTAGCTAGGGCACCTTGCTAATGTCCCCAAACATTGCATGGCATAGGAACAGCAGAGAAGGTATTATCCTTCTCATACAGAAAATAACAGTTTCAAGGTAAGTTGATCTGAATGCAAGAACGTTGAAACATATTCTTAAGTTGGAATATTTCCCTGTGCAGGGAAATTGAATGAAGGCATTCAGCAGTTAGGGAGAAAAGTGTGATAATTAAAAGCTTGCTTTTTGGCTTGCAGAGGGGAAACCATTTGTGTAAAATCAGATTGGTGATGTTTTGCTTTCCTTGAGACTGTAGTCTCAATGTGTGTTTCTAGTAGTCTGTAATGTGTGTTAAATTGCAAGCAGAAGAAAGCACTTTCCGTGGCTAGAGTAGCTTCTCATTATTAATGAAATGCCTATAGAAAGTGTTGAATGCACAACAGCAATAGGGGGAGGACTGTAAGCAGGGAGAGGAGGACATAATGGAATGTCACTACATTCCTGGTATAATGTGACCTTTCCATTACATTAATGCTATGCTATTTGCACAGAAGGAGAGCTAAGATGGAGAGTATTTTTAGGGGACAATACTCAAGTTAATTAGGCAGCTATATAACTGTCACTCTTTACATTAAGGGTTCAAAAGCAGAGTATGGGGACCAGAGGTAGTAGCTATAATGTTACTTTGGATTCTGTTGGTTTGGAAAAGGAGTTAGTTTGTGTTATCTGTGGAAACTTGGCTGTGACATTGTTTGGGGTGCTGTAGCCTGGAATGTGTTTTTCTGATGTATTAAAAGAAGGGTTTTAACTTAATTCCTCCATGACTTACTGCTGAAGGGCTTATGCATCCTATCTGCTAATCTAATGGGTGCACAAGACAGATTTCACAGTCCTTATTGCTGTGGAACACTTGGATATTTCATATACCTGTCTATCACCCTCAGTGGAGCAAGGCCCAGGTCTTCAAGTGAAACACTGCTAGATTTTGGTCTGCAAGCATTTGACTTCATACACACCTAAACAATTTCATTTAAGGGTCAAAAGATGCTTCATAAAGCTGTTGTGACATATTTAAATTTGTAGTCACTCATTCATACATTGTATCCATTTCAAATATTCCCTTTAAGAATTATTTTGACTTTTTAGTAAGTTTCCTTACTTGTAAGAGACTCATTCTAGCTGTATTACATCGGGCTCCAGATAACAATCCATATGTTTGAAATAGACTGCAGAGCTGTTAGGGTTATTTGTAGTATTTTCTCTGCTGTGATTAAAGTTAGGTTGCAGTAAATTACAGAACCCACTGAAGCCTCTGGCCAGTCCTAGTTGAGTGCACTCTGCTGTGTCTCTAGCCTTGAGCTAATGCCTGCGGCACTTCTGGGAGGGTGAAATCATGTCATTCCTCATCTGTTAGAGCAGTCCTCGAACTGCAGTACTTTAGTCTGAAAAGTACTTGCTTCAATAGTTTTGGCCTCAGTGCTTCATTTCTCTCCTGCAGGTACAACCAATGGTTCTCAGTGATCAGATAACCTCATTTGTCTTCCATACTGAGGATCCAGATCTGTCTAGGGTTCCAAGGTGGCATTATTTGGTCCCACTGTGTGTCAGTGTTTACCTCTCTGTGCTTCAGAAGCCTTGTGTTTTTGAACTCTGCTCTGTCTCAGTTGATTCCTCCCTCTCCCCTTAGTCATTCTTTACCTGCTTGTACCCCTTGAATCTGTTAGCTCCCAGTTCAGATAGAGGAAGACTTACAGCTTTGTTAGATAACAAATGATCCTTATAGCTAATTGTTTGCCATGCTGTTTGAGGAGCAATTTATTTTAATACATGAAGTCATCTCATAACTATGGCCTAAAAATCAAGGACTACTTTATCTTTTTTCACAGGCCAAGTTAATGGCAGAAAGTCAAACCTGTCATGTCTGATAGATTTAGAATAAGACTCATACATATGGCTGAATTCCCACACAGCTAGACTGATACCTGGTGTATTTTAGTACAGGATCCCTGACCTCAGCTGTCAGGTGCTACTGGTCATCTTGATCTGTGCTCTGCCAGCTGGCTGGCTTGGGTACGTCAGAGAGGCTGAGTGAATAACAGGTTGTGGAGCCTACATGCAAAACATTCCCCATGAAAAATCCCATGTGAGAACCCAGCAGCAGTGTTCCCCTACTGCCAGACACATGCCTGAATACAGGAGACTAGGAAATAGTAAAGGTCTGGAAGTCTGGTCATTGGTGACTCTTTGGGCTAGTGCTTCCTTGCAGGTGTAATGATATTTGCAGGTGTGTTGGCTGGCTGGTGGAGAACAGTGTGACCACCATGGGTTCCCAATGGTCAGACATGACAACCTTAAGCCACAATATAGTGACAGTTCACTACTGACAAAGATTTTTGCCCAGAACAGACTGAAGTAGATGGACTGTGATTCATCTGCAGCCTAATGACTGCATAACAGCAGGACTGAATTTAAAGAGAGTTTATATTCCCTTCTTAAATGTTTTCTAAAGCTGGTATTTACTGCTTTATTTAATGCTGATCAGTTATGCCAGCGATAGAAGTATTTTGACTTTCATACAGTGCATTTATTACATTGACAAAATAATTGAAAATCTATAACAGTTGTCTTGCAATTAAAACCCAAACGTATTCTAGTCCAATTGCATTGTGGTGGTTTTAAAAACTTGAAACTAATCTCCCTCTAGTACTGAAGCAGTTTTCCAAAGTGGGCAGATTGTTCAAATAAAGGATCTGTTCAGTTGTACAAAGAAAGCCTTTTCTCTAAGGAAGCCTCTCAAATGCATAGGACCAATACAGTATTATCTTAGAGCATATGGTTAAAATATTCTGTCCTTTATGCTGCTTTACCTTATTAATACTTTGTTTTAGGATTATGTATTTACATGTTCAAGAAACTCAGAGCCTTTGTATTATAATAGAAATACATTTAACTTTTCTGTTAACACCTGCAGCAGGTTATAGGTTGCCTACAGATATATATCGCACACTGCTTCCTTATTTTTTTATTAGGTTACTCTGAAATGTTAAAATTAATTTCTAGAGTCAGTGTCAGCTAAACTGACAGTGGATCAAAGCTGTGAGACAAATTGCTCGTTACAGTCCAGGGAGCTGAATCCTCTGTGCAGACAGCTGTACTGTCGCTGGAGGGTTCTCAGGCACTTCACCTGCAAACTCTGCCTCGACAAATGCTGCCATTGTTGGTGAAGCTCGTAGGTGGATTTCTGTAAAATAAGCTAATTTTAAACTCCCATCAGAGGGATTGCTATGTCTTAGAATTGTTATTTGTTTGGTTGGGTTTGTTTCTTGTCACCCTGTTTAGAGCTTGTGTCACTATGCAACAGCCTGAACTATAAACAATGATGTTAATCCATGAAAAATGAGAAATTAAACCTTGGCAGGATCCTAGTGATCCCTATCCAGGTTCATCAGATGAAAACTTTATTTATTTATGACTTTTTCTAAAAGCTCAGCAGCACAGAATCCATTCAACTTTGCTGTCTGACAGTCATAAATCACTCTTGATGAGAGTGAGCTCACTTAATCTTTTAGTGAAAGCAGATAAAAACAGATTAAAAAAAACCCAAACCAAACAACAAACCCCTTCCAAACAGTTGCTTTGCTGTTTCCATGAGCTCATCAGAAATGTTTGAATCCTTCCCTTCTAAGAAAGCTGCTTTTGGTAAGATATTTTGTATGTAATTTTTTTCCCCTCAGGTATTTCACTTTCAGCTGTTCTCCTGAACTGTTAGCTTATATTATCCATGAGAGATTTGAGTTGGTGCATGGCAATAATTGGTGAGTCACAGCAAATTAGCTATGTAAGATAGAGGCTTTGGAGTAAAGCTTTCCAGCCCCTCTTGGTTGTAACAGCAAATTGTATGAATATAAGTCTTTGTGCTGTTTTGCTCAGAGGTCAGCTGGAAGACACTGTTGCTTGAAAACTGTGATTTAATGGCTGTATGACATATAGCCTTAAAGCTAATGAAATACAAAATAGGAAATCAAAACAAAGGCAGTGCTTAAGGAGAATGGGCCACAGATGTAATGCAGTCTGTGTGTGCAGCTGGCACAGCTATCACAAAATGCTGCTGAAAATAGCTGTCCTTTGGAAAGTCAAGTTTTGACAGTTTGGCTGTAGCTTATTCCCTTATTTATGTGTCATGTTAGCAGTTTGGACTGAACTTCTTTAACAAGAAGTGTAGAGTATTTCCTAAATATTAACAGTTTTCTGTTCTGTTTTTGTTGTTTGTTTGTTTGTTTTAAAGTCACAGAAAATTATCCAGGGTTTTATTTGCAGATAACCTAGTCAAATCTATGCCAGAATGGTAGCTTGCTTAATCTGATGATCCAGCCTACACTAGGTGCAAACAAGGGGGATGCATGTATGCATGCTTAAGTTTTAGTATAAATTACAAATAAATAATGAAGATAAGACACTTTTAGTTCAGTATGTTATGTCTAAAACCCAGGTAGCGCTATTTGCTAGGATCTTGGTGTGTGTATATGTATATAAGAGGTGGTTTGGATTTGTATCGCGATTAAATAATACTCTGTAATTTTGCATAAAACACAGCCACTAAGATCCTTTACTTGACATGTTCATCTGCCTCATGTTTATCATGGATGAAGTTGGTGCCAGCCTGTCTGTGGATACATATTCATTCTGCTGTTGCAGTATGGACCATATTCATCCCTGTCAAAATATGGATTCAGTTAGGATCTTTATTCCAGCAGACAATTTGACCCTTTGACAAAAACATGCTTGTGTGAAATTAAACAGTGGTTCAGAATTTGGTTATCTTTTTGTTTGCAAACTTTTTGGGGTTTTTTTTCAGTTTACTTTGAGAGAATGTGCATTTATATTGCAACCATTGTATACTCTTTATTTATGTAAAGTGTTACTGGAACAATATTTTCAGAAATATAGCAGCATTTTAATAATCTTATGCTTCAACTTCTGAAAATGCATGTTTGTTTTAGGGAAGCAACAGGAGTGCCTGCCTGGAACAGTAACGATGTCAGTCCTATATTGTGATGTGCACGTGGTGAAAAGATGACTTTTTTAGGGCTGGCAGATGCACTCTGTTCATTTTACAAGTCATTAAATTTCCCATTATACAAACTCAATCATCTGAGGTTTTAAAATATGATTTAGAATATCCAAAAGATTAGACAGTTTGCAAGATAAATGTAGAAGTTTAGATTTTGAAAGATGAAAGATAATTTGAAAAAATGAGACACAAATTCCATAATGATCCTCCTATATTATTGTAACTGTCTAGCTACTCCATATGGAAGGTTACGTTCTGACCTTATGTAGATCGCTGCACGTAGAGTAACACCAAACAAAGAAATATTGTATTTGCCAATCTGCTTGGAGATTCTGATTAACCTGTCTGCATTCGAAGAGGAGAGAATCCGTAGCATCAATTTGTGCATTAGGATGTTATCTATGTTGATGTAGCTAGAAAACTGCATCCTTTAACTGCATGCTTTAAAGTGCTGTGATGATGAAGCACAAGTGAAACAATTGGTCTAGCAAGTTCAGGTTTAATCTTTCCCTATACATTCAACGCTTTCTTCTCCAATCACAATATTGCTGTCCAGTCTTTCCAATACCTTCAGGCTGCTGTTTAGCTATTAGTAAAAAACAGAGCTATGAAACAGAACACATTAGCTTAAGCCTTTAGCCTAAGCCACTGCTATTTCACTAAAATGTGTCATAGTCCCACAGCTAATTCTAGACTATCCATATGGATTACCAGAAATTAGATTTTTGACATATCCCTAAGACTTCTCTGACCTTTAAATAAAGTAAGTACAGTTTTTCACACTGATTAATATGATGCTAGAGCTCATAGCTTCTTACTAAACTGGGTATGTGAACCAAATAAATTGTCTACTGCAACAGGGCTTTGTTAACTATGTGTATTGATGTGACTGAATGCTGCTTAGCTTAGTTCTGAGTAAATAAAATGATCTATAATTGGAGAAGCCCAAGATGGATCTCTTTTGCACAGTCCTGAATAAGACACCCATAGTCTTCAGCACAGGAAGAAAGTTCATTACTAAGAGACCTTTTAAAGCTTTATTGTGCAAGTGGTTCAGTAGTGTCAATTCTTGCTATTCCAAAGCTAAAGTAAAGCCTGTGATAGAGTTGAAGATTATTTGCTTATTTTTGTGTCTTGTGAGTATAAAAATACAAGCAAAAATCACCATGGCTATTCCAGTTATTCACAGCTTTTCTCAAGAGAAGAATCATGGTAAGACACATTATAGCATATTTCTTGAACACAAATAGGGTCATGCAATCTGAAATGGTAATAAATTATAGAGGTTTACACCTCTGGTTATCACAGTTCATGCTCTTCAGTTGCCCACCTAAATGTATTATTCTACTGTCATCTGAGAGTAATCAGTTTTAATCATGGAAGTGATGACTACATTTTGTACAACTTTTACTTTGGTACTTTGTATCAAAAGAAATGTTTGACTGTAAAGTTTGAAGTTTGGCAGATGCTGTCTATCATCAATCAGTGTCATAGAGCTCTAGAAGGTAAGACATTTAATCAAATAAACTTGTGGTTTTTCATGGCATTGCTGTCCCTAGCCTCCATTGGTCCTGCCCGTCCTACTAAGAACTGTTTCTGAAAATCACCTTGTCTTGATATGCAGGGCATGAACCACTTCTGGGTCTGGCTGCCCAGAGATCAGAGCTTAGTCCACGGAGAGGCTTCTAACAAATCGGTGTTCACATCAGACAGCTTTCAGACTTTGGCTGGCTTTGTCTATGTGGGGAAAAAAATAACTATACCTCATCAGGTTGAGGCATTCTAGAAATAAGTGTTGGGTAGACACAAAGCTAGCTTATGTAGTTAGGAACTTCACATCCAGTAATTTGACTCTAAGTACCAGGAAAATTCTATAAGCCCTTTCTCCTTACTATTTTTCTTAAAAAAAAAAAACAACCAAAAATCAAATACAGGTGAATGCAATGAATTCTAATAAACCTTAGTAACATAAGCTATCAGGTATTCTGAGACATCAGTAAAACAAAATCACCCACATAAAGCTGATAATTTTGAACTCAACTTTCTTGTATGAAAGAGGCTTTCTAGAAGAAGTTATGAAAGTAACTGTCTTGGAGCTTGAAGTAGAAGTTCTTGGGACTGATCCACTGTGTATTCTGTTTACAAGGCAGAGCTGGGCTTGTTTATATATCCCCAATTCCTTCCAGAGGTGAATTTAACCATAATTAGTTGTTCATTCTACCAGTTTTCCTGTTCTTATTCCAGTTAAAAACACTTTCTTTCTTTCTTAAGATCAAGGGAGTTCTGAGATCTAGGTTTTTTGAAGTAATGTCCTTTAGAAAGCACAGCCAGCTCTTTCCTTCCTGGGCACCTGGCATACTCGGCCAGCTGTTGTTTGAGAATACTGTGCCAGGGAGCCTGTCATACTGTATTTTTTAAATGTGTTTTTCTTTGGGATTTAAAATTATTTTGGATTTTATGAAAAATGCTTGCTTAACAGTCTTTGCAGAATGAGATTTTCTGTTTATCAAGAAAACCAGTAAGAGTGGTGTGTCTTTGCTCCCAGGACCTCTCAGAGAAAGCATTTTGGTGGGAATGGATGCAGTGATGATAATGGCCTTGGCCCCAAATCCATTTGTTTGCTAAGTGGGCTACAGCAACTTACAAGAAAAAAGACTCCAAAGCCAGTTCTTTAGCACAGGCTGCATAGCATATCTCACTGTATTGTCTGCATTATGTTGTCACTTGATTTATTTTTTTTTCCATTGTAGCTCTGACAGTGAAATAGGAAGTAGCTCATCTTTCTGGGATTTTTTTTTTTTCTGGGCCAACAATGGTACTTTTAGTAGAAGTCAGATCTGTTCCACTGAAAAAGTAAATAACTTTTTAGGCATGTCTGCACTTTAACCAGACATATTCAAAAACTATGACACTTATTCCTGGGGGGAAAAATTGTGTTGTAATACTGAATTTTCAATCATTTTGAAATTCTAGCTAACATCACTAGTTTTAGAGAACAAAGGCACTTTGTTTGCTGGATTGATCCTTTATTGTCATTGTGTCTTTCTGTCCAATGTGTAGAGGTTGCACGTAATCAGTGTTGGTGGGAATGGAATGACATTACCTCTGTGTGAAGGACTTTAAGTTATAAGGAGGGCAGGAGAGGAAGAAGGAATTAGTTACTGCTAAGGAAATAGTGTATCTCAAAAAGACAGTTTGCTATTTAAGAATCAGTGAGATATTGCCATCTTCCTAAACTGCCTAATTTCTTTACCTTTGGTTATTTGTTTTAAGGCCTCTGTTTTTGCTGATTCTAATTGTACTTCTGTAAAACATTTGTTTAAGCTGTTTGGACAGCACAGGGTAGTGTGAAGATGATTACACAGTAGTGTACTTTGTCTCAGGCTCCTGAGCCAGTTTAGCATTTTGCCATTGCCAGCTGAAATAACTCCTGGCTATGAGGACCTATGAGGAAAGATGCAGAAGAACGTCCTAGAAAAATTAGTGCTTAGCTACAGGCCACCTTGGTGCTACCTCCTTTTAGTGCTGTGAAATTTAGTTTCTACTAGACAACAAAGTTTCATCCAGAGCTAAACTGGCTCTGCTGTGAAGCAGGATAAAGCAGCTGGTCACTGTCAGGGACCTAATGAAAAGTTCACTAACTGGTCAGTTGAGCCAGTCATCCTGGGATATTTGCTATGAATGTAGATACAGCATTCAGGAGATGGAAAATGGCCATTCTGCTTCCCTCCAAGAACAAATCCAAGCAAAGCTTGCATCAGAGTGAAATTTCTTTTCATAACCCATAACATAAAAAGATTGTCCTGCTCACATATAAACGCCAAGACTCCTAAAGGAACTGTTTGAAACTCCAAACATCTTGAAGGTCCATGAGGAGCTGTGATAGGACCAGGAAAAAAACAGAGGGCAAAGTGTCAAACAGCACTTCTGAAGTCCACTTTAACTTCAGTGCTCAGCATCCATGTGAAGAACAGTTGTAGAATGTTGAACTAAAACATGGTTGAGAAGAAGGGAGGAGGTTCTGAAATTTGGCCCCTTCAGCATTCTGCAGTGATAGTGACAAATGCTATAAGATTCAGTCAGACTGTGGAAGGGAATCTGGGACTTCCAGACTGAGATGCAAGCTTTTGGCTTCACAGACCTGTTTTCAATACCCCTATTTTCTTGTACACACTGTATGTGACCAGAGACAAGTCACTTACCTTGTTCTACCTTCATTCTTCATATGTACAAAGAGGATAATACCACATTCCTACTTGACAAGAATGTTGTGAGGATTAATGTCTTAAAGGTGGTAAACTGCTAAACTACTATAGTAATGGGTGCCATGTAAGTATTATAGATAGATAAGCTTTGGAGTCTTCACTGCTACTGGGTGCCATTGTAGCCCCTGTAGTCCCTCCATCTCTGCCTAGCCAGAAGACTGACCTATCCATCACACTCAGAGCCAGCCATGCTTAGCTGCACGTTTGTGACCTCCAGGTGTGATGATTACTACTCATATCTGGGAGTGAAGCCAAAGAAGAGGTAAGGGCTTGCTCCGTTTTATTAACGCACTGACAAGAATAAGTGCTGCACCTTAAATAATCCCTACATTGGTGTTTAAATAAATAAAAGGCAGCATGGGAGAAACCGTGGAAGTTCAGAAGGAAACAGGAGGTCTTGGGGTTTTCTGGATTATTTTTTTTTCTGATCCCTGAGTAATGACAGGGCAATTTGAAATGCAAACAACGTAGTAGAGTTAACAATCTTCAAGGCTGAGAACAGTGAGCAGTGGCTAAAAACAACCATTAACTTCTGCATGCACTGCTTGTTTATTGAACTGGTATCCTTCACCCTGTTTTTTTTTTTTCTCTAAGCAAGGAGTACTTTAATTGTTCTTAACATGGCTGTGTTTTAGGTTTTTGGTAATTTTCAACTTTGGTGTTCTTTGTCCTCTACCAGGTGGCAGTCATCATGCCTTTTATTCCATGGTTTCTATTGATTTGGTCAAAAGTAATTAAAGAGATAATTTGTTCTCAATTACATTTCCTTGAATTTCCTGAGGCTGGTAACTCTGCTCTCCAGCTGTGTCTCCCCCCAACTCCTTCTCAAATTAACTTTGTTCTCACTATGAAATAGAACAGAATAGCATGTTCTTTTGTTTGTTGTTTTTGGATTGAATAGAGACTCTGTGCTGTAGCAGGTATCGATCTGATAATTTTATTAGGTACTCTTGCCTTGGTTTATGAACTTTCGTGTTTTTAGCATAGCATTCCAATAAGAAATCCTGTGTTAGACTAGAAGAAAGTAAGTAATTCTTTAGAGATGCTTATAGATATTTCTGCTTTCTGAGTGTCCTTTGTGCCTAAAGGGTTCTTTTCAGTACTTTGCAATCTGTTTTAAACTCTATTAATGCAAGAAGGAAATGAGCACTACTGTGGTGCAAAAAGGTTTTATTTTCTTTTTTTTTTCAGTTTAACATGGAATACATTCACTTCGAGTAAAATGGATTTTTGACGATCTAAAGTGTCTGGGGCATTTCTTCTTCTGGAAGAGGATTTAGGGAGAACACTTGTAATTCTTACTTCAGTAGGAAAAATATCTAGAAAACAATAGCTAAGGCCAAGTAATATTTTCATTGTCAGTATCAATCAATAATGTAATAAAAGGCTTTGGGAGTACTGCATATACCTAAACTACTGACATGTCACCCAGAGACCAAGTGAATGAGAGAAACAGAAGACAAATATAAGCAGTATAAAGAGAGATGTCATACAGAAGTGATAATTTTTTTTGTTTCTTTGTTTGCATTGACTTCTAGGGACACATTTAAAAATATTCAAAGCACTCATTTTTCAGATCATCTTAATGAAAAGAGTTATGGAGACTATAAAGATGGTAGCTTGAATAACATAGTTGCTTTAAGGGCACAAGTAACTAAGGTAAACAGGATAACAATGGCATTACAACTGAGACTAATTTGATCTGCTTATTTTACAAAACTTACCAAACTTATCACAATTAGGTAAATATTCTTTGGAGATGAAAATAAAAAGATTTCCCAGAGGAATATAAATGGAAGGAAATCAGTGGAATAAACAATACCAAACTGTTAGAGCTGGTTTTGTTATGAAAACAGCAGTCCTTCTGTACATACGCTTTCCATCACTATAATATCTGAGTACTTCATAAATGTTAATGAAAGAGAAGTGTTGTATTTCCCATTTTAGACACAGGGAGTAGAGGCATAATGAGCTGTGGAGTTTGTGCTAAAATTCATCGTAGTCAAGAAAAAAAAACAACTGCTGCTAGCTGGGATAAGGTGTTAAGTGTTTTACTTAGAATGTCAGAGGAAATTTCTGACAGAGGTGAAATTGAATCTACTTACTCCAAATTTCATTCTCATGCCTTCACTAGCAGACAGCCTTTCTCTCACTTTTCAGCTGCCTCCTTCAGTTTTCTTGATATGTCTATATTGATAGTGATGTGTGCATTGGAGTGCAGAACGAGACAGGAACTCCCTCGCTCATTAGAACTACCAGTAAAACATTAGGACTATGAGTAAAACAGTGGGATAGGTGCCCCTTTCCATCGATATCAGGACCATTTCTGACCAGAGACCAAGGAGTGGAAGCTGCTGCAGTAGCTCTTATCAAATGCTCCCCTTGGCAACAGGGATTCTCAACTGCAGAGTGCTTTGCATTATTGATATGGTAGAGCACAACCTTAAGAAATCAGGTACCTTGTCTTTGCTGATATATATTTACATCTGCAGATTTAGTTCTTTTTAAGCTGAAGCACTAGAATACCATTACTCTTAAATAAATTTCAATTTTCTGCAATATATTCTTAATGAAGTCTTTTGCCTTGGAGTCTCTTGTGTTTAATTGAAAATTCACTTTTGGTCCTGATGTCCGTTCTATGTTCCCATGTTCCAGTTAAAGGGCAGAAAGGGTCACTATTGAGCAGCAGCACTAAAATAAGAAATAGAAAAAAAATAATCCTGAGTTCTTGACTGGAATACTGCCTTTAGAATCCCACCTGCAGAACAGCAGTACTCATTTCTATACAGAGTGCTTCACAAAAGCTTTCTAAACATTTTTGTACAATTAAAAAATATATTGCACCAAGTTGATCTTGTGTTTGGATGACTAAATGTTGGCTTGTGATGAGGCTGTGCTGATTTATTTTCATCAAAACACATTCACAGTTTGCAAATGTAATCATAATGCTCCTGTTCAAGTGATATATAGGAAGGAAGATGAATGCCATAGGTGTTGTCAATCTGCTATTTTGACATTGACACAATAAACTTAATGAGTTACCCAGAATGAAAAAACTTCAGGAATTGCCAAGGGTTCTTTCACCAGCTTAAACAAAAAAAAAATTGAAGATGTACAACCTAAAAGCATGTTTATTGTACCTCGACTCTCCATGTATTGGTGGCATACACAGCCCCAACTCAGGTGAGTTTCACAGTAAGGTTTGGAGAAGAAAGTTGGAAATTCTCAAAACTTAGAATGACATCTGCAAAGATGACCAGTGTATGAAATGGAGAGAATGCTTAATAAAAGGAAGGATTTGTCAGAGCTGAACAATTTTTAATCTCCAGAATTATTTAGAAGAGAAAGTGGAGCTATTTGGGAATTGTTAGGATAAAATCTTGTGTCTGCAGGCAGTGGTTTGTGACTGAAACAAGCTATTAGAAAGAATTTGTTCATCCAAAAATACTTTAAGAGCCTTCAATTTTCTTTCAAAAGATGAACAGGACACAGAGAGCTGTGTGAGGCAGTGAGCAGGAATGACAGGGCTTCCTGTGTGCCATCAGTCACCGGCACCAGCACTGAAATGGGTCACCTCCAGGTCCATAGGCGTGGAGCTATAGACAGTCGGGTGGCATCGAGCTCCACCTACTGCAATATTTCGGTAGTTCATTCCACCCAGGGCTTCTGGGTGTGATCTCAAGAAAAATTACTGTAGTCATTTTCATGGAAAACTTTTGAGTCATATCCTCGTGTAATCTCCCTTCAAGATGATGTTTCGTATATTACTTTATGGGGGTTTTATTTGTTTGGGGTTCTTTTACTTGTTTTTTCTTACATATGGAGTTGTATGAGATTTTGTTACTTCAGGATAATGAAAGCAGGAAATGATCACTGAAACAGGCATTTTGATGGCTTAAAAGAAAATTAGATGAACTATGATGAAAGCCTTAGTAAGTTGGAAACACTTAAAAAAAACCCCAGCAGCCAAACTCCAAAGGTTGTTCAGATTGCCATAATAATATATTGTAGAGTTTAACAAATTAGCCATACCAGTATTGTTTTCTCTTTTTTTATATATCTGCACTGCAAATTAAAAAGATTTCTACTGTTCTATAATTATGTACTGCTACCGTTTTAAGCTCAGGTTTCACCTTTTCAGTACATGACATAATGAAAGATAATGATGTAGAAAAGGAAGCTATTACCTTTTGGGTTCTGTGATAAGGCTATTTGAATTGCATTATCAGTGCCTGACTGGAGGGGGTTGGTGTATGCAATACCTCCCTCCCTGAGCAGCTGTGCAAAGGTTAGGTAGGTTCACAGCTCTTTTTCTTTTCCTCATGAACTGGCAGAGCTGACTGGACAGAGGATGCAGGGAGATGTTTCACCTGAGAAAGCTTTTCCTCAGTGCTCTGTTGCATTAGATACTTGAAATGAATATAGCTAAATGGCTCCAGACCCCATACTGGTGGTCAGTGTAATGGTGCCCTCAAGCCATGGAAACCTTAGGGCTATGTTCCACCACTCTTACTTTTCTTGAGTAGCAAGTTATTCTGAGAGGGTCTCAATTGTTTTTAATCATGTCATTCAAGGTATGGCCAGCAATGGTACCTGGCCATTGCCAATGTTTTGCTGCTGCTTTAAATAAAACATCAGGAGGAAAGCAGACTGGAAATTCTGCTGTTCCTGGAGTGTAAGGTGCTTCTGCTCCAAGTTCAAATCAGATTTCTTCTAGCTTTCTCTTTAAATACAGATAATGTGTGCAATTAAAAAAAATAATTGGAGAAACAACTTTGGAAAGAATTTTGTGCCTTCTCAAGTAAAGATTCCAACACGCAAAATGCTCTTTTTTTTTTTTTAACTTTAATATTTGCAGGCTTTGGTCGATTGTGCAAAAGTGATCTCTACAGCACAGCATTTCATCCGCAGCTCTGAGCCTGCTGTGCAGTCTTTCAGCCTTTTTTGTCCCTCGGCTCTACTCTGTGTGGATGCGACTTGCTAGGGCCTCCAGCTTTGCTTTGCTTTGAATCAATAAATGAGCTCTTTGATCTAAAACCAGTCCAGAAGGAATTACTGTTTTTGTATCCTTTCAGCCTGAGCACGATACGCTGCTGAGTGATCTGAAGTCTTTTATTAATCTACCTATATAATTTTTTTAATAGGAGGGGATATGTCTTCCTTCCACTTGAATAAACTGACGGTTGAAGGAGGACTAAAAGTGTGTTTGTGTTTGACTTGAGGGCTTTTTGCGAGTCTGTACCTTCCTTGTGGGTGAAAGCACAGCTCTAAGAACAGTGGTCTATCATAGTGTGTAACGTCAGGGAAGAGCAATTACAGGTAAGTAATTTCCTGTTCCTGGTTTTGGAAATTGGATTTTCTTTTTATGTTAGACACAGCAGTCAACATAACAGCTTTTGAAGAGAAAAGTTACATTTTCTAAGCATTTAAGCATAGTAATTTAGAAAGCATGTATGCATTTTGCACAGTAGCTTGTAAGTGGATACCTCATATGAGAATCTTTGTGCACCAAAGTTACTTGGTGACATTTAAGTTTTTCTACAATAGGCTAGCCATTCCTTTTGCTTTAGTTTGCATCTCTGTAGAAAAAAAAATTGCACTGCTTAATTTTGAAAATTATGACCTGCTACAGTGGGGTAACTAGCAATATTTCAAATATGGTCACATGTGTTTGTTCATTTTTTAGGAACCAGTGAAAAAAGCTGAATGGGGAAAACAACAGAAAGAAGTGGCAGAGGTTACCACTAATGAATATTCTCTCAGTCCAGAGGTGAGACTGCTGGGGAGGCTTTGGTTCAAGAGGCAACACGTTTTATTTACTCATATAGATATGTTTGTTGAATTCAAGGTTTAAAGTCTTACTGTACATAAGGAATCAGCCTTTGGCTGACTGATGAACTTTTCATAGATTTTATCTAGTAAAACTTCTCCTGGAGGTATCAGAAAAAGATCACTGAGTGAGATACAGGATTCTACTGTAATTTGGTAAAAACAGTGAAAATTCAGTTTAGCTGTGTTAGTTGTTCCATGCATCAGTTCTGGAAGACTGACCTTTACACTATACTACAGTTTAGCACAGAAATGGCTGATGTATTCAAAATTATGTTTTTATTTCAAAAATTCATATTTTTATTAAAGTACATAGGTCAGTATTGCACATCCTTAGATCTCCAAAACCCAAAAGGGCTCTTCCTTTGGGTGTTATGTAGAGTTGCACAAATTAACTGTTGTTAAAGATCTAGCACATACCTGGTTTTTCAGACTTTGTCTGGTGTCACCTTAACCTGCATTTTTAAAGGCCTGGAGATCACTTTATTTAAATGCTGGGTTTTGGTCAGCACAGAACAGTTACCTGGTGAGTCTGTTCCAATTCATCTGAGACCACCCCAGCGTATGTTCTATTTGACATGTACATAGGCCTGTCATACAACAGTGCAGAGTTACAGCATAGTCTGGGGTTGTCTATCTGAAAGCAATTCAGGCCTTGCAAATATAAATAAAATGTTGGAATTAAAGCACATTTTAGTTTCTCTGTATGCATTCAGCAATTTGCCTGAATTTTATTTGACAATGCAACGTAAAGATTTAATTTTTCATCCTATGTTGTCTTTTAGCTTATTTAAAATCTGATCCATCTCCTTTCTCTTTAGGACAAAACTGAGTGCTAGGCAGCTGTTTTTATAAAAAAGAATAAAATGTAAACAAAAAAGAGAGGATGATACATTTGCAATTATATGAAAACTGACAACTAACACTAACAATTTTTAAATTTTTCTTTAAGGAAGAGAGCAGAAGCATTAGCCTGGCTTCAGAGTCCAGAAATATTTCGCCTATCATAACACAAGATTGAATTTCCTTTTTTATCTAACTACAATCAGGCCATAGGGGTATTTGATTTGTTGGAAGGTAACGAAGTTGGAAAGCAAGATATGCTGTAGAAGTCACTTTAAAAGGTGCAGCTGTGCCAGCTGTTTTACTGGCAGAAACATTCCACAAACACATTCATTTATCATTTTTATTTTTTCAGTTCTCATTTACAGTTATTATTTTTATCTATGCGTTTCATTAATAAGAAGACTGTTCTCTTGTTAGCACTTTCCAGAATGTTTTCTTAAAGTTAGGAACATACTAAGAATGTGTGAAGTAGCTGCTCAGTCTTATCATAGAAGCTCTTGTCCATACAGAGCAATTGTTTCAGCGATCAAAACCAGTACACTCAGATGCACATAAAGATTTTGAAATAAGAGTTGCAGCCTCTCTGGAGTAGGCGTGCATTTTCTCTACAGATACAACTGAGATCTGCAATAGCTTATTCTTTATTCCCTTTACCAGGAATTTATTTTTCTGGACATCTTAGGACACTTATGAAATGCACGGGACTGCCTCAAGGAGTACCTTTGGCTGCACCTCGGTCTCTGCACACCAGCACTGTGCCTCCCAATGGATAACAACTTAGCCATGCACTTTTTGCACGTTGAGCACTGCCTCAGCTGCACAGCATGAAATCATAATTCTATGAAATTGATGCAGCTGTTCTCTGGAAACCCCAGGGGTACTTCTAAGCCAGGGCTAGTTCTACAACAAATATAAGCTTTCATCTCCCATGTATTTCAGTTCCATAGCTGCTCAGAAGAAGAAATGTAGGCATTTTGAACGAGGTTCTAAGCAGGTGATTTTAATTCCCTTTCGTGAAATTGCTGACCTGGTTTGTACACTCTTAAAAATAAGAGAGAACATAATGGTTTTATTTTCTGTGCTCCAAAGCCAGCTATGTCTTTGGTGATTTTCTTGTTATTTGTGGGGGGTTTTTGTGTGTGTTTGTTTTGTTTTTACAAATGTCAGTCTCCTTATTTTAGGTCTGATAGAACGTTTTTCTGGGTTGGGACTTCTAAAAGACTTCTCTCCCATGCATACTTTTATAGTTTATTAATGCATAAGCACTCACAGCAGTCATTCCTTAAGCCATTGAACAATCTCTTCCTCCTGTCTCATAGTTTAATGAAGCCAATGATCTAAAAGCTGTTGGAACACATGTACACATGGGTATGCACAGCAGTATCGTATAAGACTTGTTTACATGTTTGTGAAATGACACAGTGCTATCCCAGATGATGACCATCTCAGAAAATATTTGGTGATTAAAACTGAACCCTGAGACTGCACATACCTTCTCTATGCTAAGCTCTTCTTAATTAATACTGTAATATTTATTTTCAATTTGATCACTTTCAGTCTGATCTACCGGAACCAGTGAAGAGGCTCCCCCCACTTAGAGAAACAGGAAAGGAGCTGATGACTCTTAGTAAAGCTCTTGCTCGCTCAAGGTAAGGGAATCCAAAGCACGCAGAAATGGGCCAGTCAAAGCTAAAGAAATCTTTGGTTCTGCAGTGGCAGCAGTTGGGTTACAGGCAAAATAATCAACTGTACTAACAGCTTAGAAAAGACGGTTTACAATTCTTTTATAGGCTTTATGTATGTGCAAAATCTGGTCAATGCTGTATGAGGAATCATTGTTTGATAGCAGTACTATATTGTTTGGTGTTCTTTATAAAGGTGCTTGTTACTTCTTTGTGGTCTTTTGCATGACACAGTGTTGTGCCAAGATTAAGAAGTCAATAAAGTAGTCCAACAATGAGCAATATTAGGACATATAATATCCATCATGTGATAGAAAATCATAGTGAAAATATCTACCCTTATTATAGACATACCTCATGGTTTCACTTGGAATATAATTCAGGAACATGCTGATATAGAAGGAATAGATTTTTTGTGCCCCTTATATAATGAGCTGTTACAGGACACAGATTTGGGACCCTATGTGCCTTTTAGCCAGCTGAGTTTGGACAGCAACTGTTTGTTTTATGGGACTGACCACAGAAAGCAGCTTCCTGAGTGTGCTTTTCCTAGGAAATATCTTCTGTTGCCACTAGACACAATACCCTTCTGTCCTAGCAGAGCATTTCTCATGGTCTCTTTAAAAAACAAACAAACAACAGACAAACCCAAGGAGTCCTATTGGGAATGTGCTCTGGCAAAGAGTACTCTCCCATTTAGGCACTCATATGCTTAAATGTACTTAGGCTGTGTTGTCACCCATGTTTAACCATTGTCGCTGCAGGTGGTGCTTAAATTGACAAGACTGAGGCTTCAATATGCTTTTCTGTTGCAATCACACACTGATTGCACTCCAAGCTTGCCTGCAGAGACCATTCTCTCTATTTGCTCAGTATTAGCTTAAACCATTGCTAAACTGCATAATAAGCCTTGCAATAGGTGACTCTGGGGTTTTCTAAATGTTCCTGGAACTTCCTAGCTCTCTTGATGTGAATGTTAAGTTAAGAAATGAGATTCATTTGCAACCGAAACAGCAAGCAGTAGTACAAAAAGATGAGTTACATCTGGCAAGGTTTAGTTACAGCCTGCTGCAAATAAAACTGACAAATTACCATTGCCAGCCCCAGCAGGGTACAGATTAGACAAGTGTTTACAAGGTGCCTAGACTTCAAGTCTTTGAAGAGCATTCGCTAGATAAAAATAGTTGAATTAAAGCAAGCAGCAATAGGACAGACATCTATATAAAAACTTAATAGTGAAGTTAAATATAAGCAAATAAAGCATTCAAGATAACACATGATGTTGTATCAGCATAATGAAGACAAATTAGCCTCTTGCACTGTTTGACTGAGATTAACTGCATACAAGTCAAGGTAGTTAGAGAAAAGGAGCTTCTTTGCATGTACTACTGTAGAGGAATCAGAACTTTGCATTTCACAATATAGTGTGTTTATTCCAAAATTTTTACATCAGAGCAATTTCTAAATTTTATACTAGCTACTTGTGGTAACATTAAATTTCACATTCACATAAATTCACTGTTAGTTATGTTTGACTGCCTATGTTCATTGTTGCTAAATTGTGGTAGGATTGTCTCCTTGAGTATCCCTCCTCACCTTCAGAAGCCAATACAGCTAAAGGAACAAACAAAAGGATGTTCCTTTGTGCATGTTATCAGCAGAATTGTCTGTGAAGTTTTGATCAGTTGTACCTGCAGCACACCCGTAGAGGATACTAATGTTGTGCAATTGTTCTTAAATATCTAATTTGGCTTGCAAAATCCTTTTTACTGGTGATGCGTAAGGTGGAAAGAACCCAACTCCACTTCAATATCCCAAGCAGAGTCTGAAGTGCTGATAAGTAAGAACATACCTACCTGTTAAGGCATCTCCAACTCTGCTATCTTCTAGTCCCATTATCTTTGTTCACAGTTGCATTCAAAGCTTGCTTCATGTGATTTCAAATGCCTGAGTGGAAATATTCCTGACCACAAGTTTTTCATGACAATTGAAATGGATACAAGATGAAGAAAGGAAAGACTTGATCTTGTACTACTGCACAAATAGATGTATAACTATTTTTCACATTTACTGAACAGTAAATGATATATTTGCATGCATCTGCTTTTTGAAGATCAGAAGTTTAACATGGTCAGGGCCTTGTCAAAGCTGCTGTGTACACTCGGGAGAAATGTGCTTTTTTGCTCCTGTAGGCAATGGTTACTTTAACACTAGTTTCTGGAAAGCACTGCTGTCTGAATAAAGGCTTGAATGAAGGTTGCCTGTCATGCTGCAATACCACACGTTCTTTACATTGTAATCCCAGCAGTGATCCTGTAACACACATAATATAACTTATTCTATTTACCATGGCAATTAAATCATGAATCTTGCATACTTCATATTATTTAAGAAGTGAGGTATGATATGAGCTATAATGGCTGTGGAGAAATTGGCTTGAGAAAAGTCAGGGAAATGGATTTTTGAAACATAAACTCACTTTCTCTAATGCTTTCTGAAATGTACAGCAGCCAAATGATGTAATAGGCAGAAAAATATCCAACAGACTTAATGAATAACTTTGATTTCCAGATATTAACTGTTGGGTTTTTTTTCATTTTTATTGTATTGTCTAAGCGTGGAAATTCTTCATATGTCATTGTATGACCTTTTAACAATGAAAATGTGCTAGCCAGCCATTCATCTTGAGTGTTTGCACAATTTTACTTTGACTAAATCTGCATGTACAAAAAAGAATGGTAAGAAGAGCAAAGAAATCAAAGCCACAGATTTTTTAACCAAATATTGAGATGTGAAGTTGCAAGAAAAGGTAATCTCAAGTGAGAATGACTGTCTTGCTGGTTTGAACCAAAGGACATGTCAGCAATACTTCTTAGTAACAATTTCAGACTGTACAAGAGGAGATATTTTATTAAAAAAGCAGAATGAAAAATACAAGAAAGAAAGAAGAAAACTGGAGTTTTCTTTTCCAGGGCAGCAACTTTTAATTTCAATTAAAACAGTCAGGCTATCAGAGCAGTATGTTAATACATACTACAGGGAATCAGCAAAGACAAATTACTTTTGTGGATTTGGTTTTTAGTGCTTTTCCTCCTCCTGATTGAAAAGGAACACCCAGCAGTTGTCTTAATTGGATGTTAATTGATACATATTCACAGGAAGTAGAGTCTGTGATCTTGTGGCTTGTTTATATGAACAAGTATAATGGAGCAAACTGTGAGGAAGTCTTTTTAAAGATCACAGTGACATAGCCCAGTAGTATGAATTTTAAAATTATCCCCAAAATATTTGAAAAGTCATTACCAGAACAGACTTAGCTGCATTCATAAAGCTTTAATATTCTACCTTACACATTAAAGTGTAATTAACTGAAAACAAACCTTGTAATTATGACCTCATACCTCTTCACAATAATACTCTTATATTTTCTTGAGTCCTCGTGATGATGTAAAAGTGGATGATGACAGAATGCAGAGGTTGTTCAAACTACTCATCTTTCAAAACTATCAGTCATTAGTCTCAAGTAGACAGTTGTACTAGTGCTTTCCTACTGATGAGTTATACTCGGTCACTCCAGGGAGACCTCTGTCAGATCTCGGGTATCATTTTACCTAAGCAACATTAAAATGTAGGAGGATTTTTTTTTTTATCTTTGTGCAGCATAAAGTGAAAAATCATTTGGGAAATCTGTAGATAGTGATCATGCCTCTTGCTTTGCAGGTCAATATATCTTCCAGTTGAGACTGCCCATGTAGACACAAAGTAGCTCTGACTTACTTGATTAAGTACTTCCCAATGTCAGATTCAGTGGGTGGAATACATTATGGCAGAAAAGACAACACTTTTGTCCTTGAGCATTCAAATATCTTTAGCTTTGAGCTAAGAATTATGTTTTCATTTCTGCAGTAGGAAATCTATTCCTATTCTTAGTGAAAGTAAGCAAACTGAAGGAGCACAGCTCTGAGAGAGATCTTATTGCTATCTTATTGCTTTGCTTCAATAACATCTGCAAATGGGATCCAGAAATAATGTGAAGTAATCCACACTTGCGTGAGAATGTATTGTATGAGAACCAAGAAAATAGAAGTCTTCAATAAAGTGTAGAAAGATGTAGGAACAGTTACACAGCAGAAGAGATTTCCAAAGCATTGAAAGCTTGTAGTTGTTAATCTGTAACAAAAGCAGGTTGCCATAAATCACTTCTGTAGAATAACTCAACCACCAAGACCTAGAAATTCTCTTATTGTTAAACATTGTCACAGAAAATAGAGCTTAAAAATAAGCATATTGCTTCAAACGAAACCAGCTGAAATACTTTGTGTAAAAAGGAGGTAGGAAAGGTCACTGTAGAACAGTCATCTGAGCATAGGTGCCCATGTAAATATGACAAGTTGTGGTTGTCCTCAGCCAATGGTGTCTAGGAACTGACAGCTTTGAGCTGCAAGCTCAAAGGGAGTGTCCATGACATTCCATGAGCCTGTCAAGCCTTTAGTGGCGAAAAGGGCATCCTAAACCCTGTACTGCATTTCCCATAGTTTGACAAAAATGGCTCTCCTGCATCTCTTTTACTGTGCTGTGTTAGTTAACTAAAACTAAATGTCAAACTGCTGTCAGTTTAACAGTGTTCATTTTATGTTTTAAATTAGAAACTGGATGGCTCTTTAAAATGGTTCAAGTTTCCTGAAGGCAGAGCTCTAAAAGTCACTGTGCGTGCAGAAAGCCCAGCCTCTGCTAATGCATTCTTTATGCCTGCAACAGCAGTTAGACAGACTGTTACCCAAAGAGCAGTTTCTCCTACTTCTTTTCCTGCTAGTGGCTGTGTAGCTGACTTTAATACAAAACCGTTTAAATTTTGTGGTTGAAATGGCAGCTACTACCAAAAGATCTTAAATGGCAAGAGGTATTAGTTTTGGTTATGACCTTGTCTGCATGTACCTGTGAATCTACACCAATCCTATTCTAATATATGCAGACAAAAAAACTGTGTTTAGGGGTTATGGTAAGTTGGAATTCCTTAATGCATATGGTTTACTGGAAGATACAGTGGAGACTGTAAGAGCAGGGTAGAGACACAACGTAGAGTTAAGAAGCAAGGAAGAGAGTGAGGTGGTACTAACTGAGAAGGTGAAATGTTTATCTGCCACTATAAGTTTCCAATGTATTTAATACTTCATAATGTCAGTTGCTTGGAAACCATTGTGCCCTTTTGCTGCCTGGCAGAAGTCACTCTAATTGGCATGTTTCTAGCACTGTCACTGCTGGCAGTTTGCAGCATTATTTCTTTTTTCCAGAAGGAAAAATCTTTTACATGAATGATGGCTCACGTTAATTAGACAGCAGTCATGGGCAAAGACAACCATTTAAGTGCATAGATGTATGTATCATTATCTCTGTCATCAATCACTGGAAAGACTGCTATTCCCATCAATGTTTCTGCCCTTCCAGGCTGTTTGTTTGCATCTCCTTTGCTTTTGTGCAAAAATATGTTTGTTTATGTTTGAAATCTCATAAGTGGAACTGCTTCATTGCTTATTAGATTTCACTGTCTCTCTAAACAGTCAAATCCCAAGTATTACGATGCACAATGACACATTGTCACTGAATGTTTGAACAAAGCTAACACTTCAAATGAGTTTTCCATTATTTAGTAGTAAAATATTGCTCTATAAATATCTTTATGTGATAAGGCAAGAGCTAGATTATGAGGAGTTGTTGCTACTTCCACAGGAAAGTCTCGAACCAGCAGTATCTCTTGGCAGAGGAACAGGGACCTCAGTGCAGTGCCACTTAACAAGCAGTGAGATTTTAGCAGTAATATGAACATAAATTTATTAGTGTACATTCTTAACAGCAGGAGAATGAAAAGTTCAGAAATCTCCAGATGATTTTTTTTCTTCTGAAGTTTTAGTAGTAGTTTCCCCACAGCTTTTTGGAGAAAAACTTAAAGCAAAGCCTTGAAATCCCACAGATTTATTTTCCTGCCCTTTATTGGTACAAAGCTGTCTTCTCTGTGCTGCTCTGGAAGTATTTCCCCTTTCCCCCGCTCACCTCTTTTTAGGTGCTTCTCCAGAGCCACCAAGAGCTGGAAACCTAAATGTGCCTATCCCCAAAGAAAACTTTTATATGAAGATCAACAGGAATAGGAGTTACAGCATGGCATAAGTGGAGCAGGGTTTGTGTTTTTCTGTTCTGGGATTTCTTAAAAGAGAAGTTGCTGCCCTCCATTTTTTCTAGGTTGTGAAGAACACCTTTCCAACTAAAAATAAGCCTTTTTTTTAATGTTGTTTTTTGTACTTCCAGGTAGCCAAATCTGTTTGTACTTCTCAGTGTCAGAGAACCTCTCCTCATTTTCAAAGTAGAGGTTCTGCCTCACTTCACAATAGCAGCAGCATCTATGTTTTAATGTCTTTGTAGCTAATTGAAAACCACTCTGAGACATCTTTAAATATGCAGTAATACATTAATACATTCACATGGTGACATCTTCTATAACAGTGTGGGGTGTTGTTTTCACTACTGAAGATTCTTACATCCTGCTGCACAACCTTCTGTGAACATACCACAAACTGTTTCTTGACTTATTTCATAGTCAGATTTTCATGTGATAATAGGCATCTTTCCCATTATGCAGATCCTGATTCCGTTTTTTAAAAACAGAATCTTGTACTCGCCTGCGGGAGGATAAAATGGGGTCCTACACCTGAACTAATGTGGGTATTTCAGATTGTTTGTTTGTATGTCTGCAACTACTCAAGACAGATGTTGATAGGGTATTACTTTAGTTCCTTGCTGGAATCTTTAATGGTTCAATACGGTAAATGATCACACATGTCTGAGTTTCTATGGGTTATTAACTACATTTAATAGATTTTAATGTCATTATCATCTGGTCTTCACTGAATTTAAGAAGACTAGATGTATGTTTACCCATTTGGCTATTACTGTGTAATTACTCAACCGTTAAATAGGAGTAGTAACCAGTGTGTTTCTGGTTCTCCATTGCCTTGTGTAAGTTTGCATCTCTAATTTGGCTGTAAGCACTACCAAACCAGAATTCCTAATTAATTTACGTTAGTATCTCTATGTTAATTGTGAATAGTTGCAAGCTTTTTCTGTCCACATGATAAGATTTCAGGATATGACCCAAATGTGGAGCTCAATAGTAGGACTTGATAGCTCAGACTCACCACTACATAAACTTAACTCCATAGCTTTTGGTAATTTCAGAAGGTGAGTAGTATATGCACCCTATAATAACTCACTGAGTATTTAAGTGAACAATGCACTAATTCTCATTTACAATGAGACTGCTTTATATCACTCGGGAAAGGTGTGAAGCAGTCTTAATGTAAATAAATTTGGGACATACTGGCATAGGTATACATTACAACACTGAAGGTAAAGCACTAAAGAACTAAAGCAGCTCCAGTTTTTACTGATAAGAGAGTAGAACAGATTCTCCACTGGTATAAATCTGTTGACAGTTTACAAGAAATGCAGAGTTTGCTCTCCCATTGTTCTGTGTGTGCTTTGTAAATAAGAAAAGCACTGTGTGCATATGGATTTTTTTAGACTGGATATTAGGAAGAAGTTCTTCACTGTGCAGGAGGTAAGACAGTAGAACAGGTTACCCAGGAGGGTTGTGAGTCATTTCTTACTCAAAGGCAGGCATCAAGAATCCCACATCTTAGCAGTGAAAGTTCAATTCCCCAATACTTTGATGGCCTTGTATTACAATTAACTGATGAACTTGCGTCCCTGAAGGATTTAAAGACGAATTTAATAAGTATGTAGTTACTCCAAGTACTGAAAATATGCTTGCAACCAATTTACTGTGTGTGTAGTACACTGTTGGGTCACTCCTTTGTGCATGTCATTGGCCCTTATCTCTAATAATATGCTCCTGTAGAGAGAACTTGAAGTATTCCACATTATTACTGTTCAGGAAACTCGTTTAATTTTCATGCTGATAAAGACATTAACTTAAAAATAAGACACGTTTTTCTGTCTGAACAGCAGTTGAAAAATCTGTGTTGTGACTACAGTTGACTGAAGCTCAATTACTCTAATAAATGTATTCCAAATTTAATCTCGATTACATTTGCATTTTAATGAATAATTCTCACCTACTTGTCAAATAGTCAGCCTGGCTAAATTTATTAAGTTGTATAAACAAGGTATTTTGATGCCAGAACTTAAGTGGAGAAATAGTTGATGTCCTATTCTAGCAATATACTCTTAATCTGTAGTGTAGAAAAGTATATTGGTCACCTCTGTATTGTAAGTTTGGATTTATTTTACTGTTTTTCTGACAAGGGTCCATGAACCTTTAGGGTTTCACAGAATGTGAAATCTCTGTTAAAAATTAAGTTGTTGGGCAACAGAGAAATTAATCGGTTTGATAATGTATCTTTAGTACACTGACCAACTTGTGATAATTTTTGTCAGGCGTCATATCAATTCTGTGAAGCAAGGGGCAGAATTCTTTCATGTACTTCACCAAGAGTCACTGGAGAGGAAGAACACACCTAAAGCAGACCAGCAGGCTCAGGACACAAGATGGAGACCTCTCAATTATTTCTCTATGGAGGAGTCGGAGACAAAAATAAACACGTAAGTCAACTGAGAGGGCTTTTGGTGGTCTGGGGGCTGTGGTTTTAAAAAGCAACAATTCCCAGCTTCTGCCATTACTTGGTATTGTGGCAGAATATTACTAGTCGTGTGAACTAGAAAGGGAAAATGCTTAAAATCTGGGTAGATAAACAGCTGTAAACTTAGCAAGCATGGAAAAAAAACAATGCTTGAGGCACTGTTTTAATAAGGAGGAAGTTTAGAAGGCAGAAGGTTAGTGAACTCGGGGGAGGTTTCATAGCCAACTCGGAACTGATTCTCTGAGGAGAAAAGTAGGACGCCTGGTGACTTTGTGCCATGCTTTTGTTCCACAATGGGGCACTTGAGATCTCAGTTAACCTCTTGGCTATTTTATGACCAGTATCATCTCAGTTTTTTACTAATTTATGATCCAGCATATGTAATTCATGCTGTGTTTTCTGTGTGGACCTCCTGTCTTCTGTATACTATCAATATATGAAGGCCACAATATCTCAATGTGCTTATTATTGTTTTATTGTCTCTGTCTTCATTTCACATAGTCCTTTTTTAACTTCGGTCTTTGTCCTTTCTCACAGTTGCTCTCTAATAGAAGGCAACTACCTGAGGAAGTCGGGGAAGAAAAAGATGACCTTACGGTCTTTCGCTCCTGTTTATACCAGCATCTTGATTCCAAACCCTCCTGAAGCAAAAAGGTATATTTGAAGGCAGGTTTATATCCTGCCCTCCTTAATAGGACAAAAGTAAAACTCACAGCAGCACAGACCCACAACACATACCTAGAGATGCCATTCAACTGGTGAGCACATATCCTGAGAGTTTTACAAGTTTACAGTGAAATAGTCTGTCTTTACTGATAGCAACTGTTAAATTCTGACCTTAAAGGATTGAATTGTAATGAGTTACACAAACCCCTGTATGTGTGTGTATACAAACGCACATCATTTGCCTTGCTTATCTTGACTCGGCAAGTTCTAAGTTGTATAAAATTTGCTTATGTGGTATAGATTCATTTTAAGGAAACGCTGTCAAAATTAAAATTTAATTTGCCTTGTTAAAAAAAGTAGGCCTACAAAAGAGAGGGAGAAGACAGTACTTGTTCTGTGTATGCTTCTATATATTTTGTTAGTCACTAATGCACACTATCTGTTTTATTCTAAGTTCATTAATCCAGTTAAATATTTTTATATTTACACGTGGAATAAGCTAAAATGCCAAAGATAATCTTAGTTCAGAAAAAAATGGGTCCAACGTTTTAAACTCGCACACTGCTTTTTCTTAAATGCAAAATTTAGAAGCTATTGTAGAATAAAAAAACCCCTAAGAATCCATACCATAGAGGGATAAATGTTGGAACCCTCATAGGTATGAAAGCACAGAGCACATCACCAAGCTAAGTCCATTGAAAATTTTACATCAAAAAATATGCTTTCAGGGTTCAGAGTTATGCATTAACATTACAAAAACCTTGAGAGGTGTCACTGAGACAATGATAAAAACAACCTGCTACAGAAATGCTTAGATGTATCTGTTTCAGCCAACATGATAACTGTTTCCTGGACTATACTATAACACACTTGTTTCTCCTCTTTGCAGTAAACATCTCTTCCGACAACTGTGTGCCATACACTGGCTTTTGGAAGCTTTGACTCTTGGATCCATCAATTTGATGCATCCCATATTAACCTGTTGGAATCCAACGTATGTGTGCAATGTATGATGGCAGATGGAATGAGGAGTCAGGATCTTTTCTCCTTTGTGGTGTTGTTTATCTTCTTTCAAGTAATAACTATTTGAGTGAAATGTTATTTATTCTGTGCCATGCAACATAAACAAATTTTGCATCGACTTTGTCCCCATGCAGTCAGCAGGAAGTTGTACAGTCAAATCAGTAGCACAGTGTGGTCGTCGATTTTTGCAAGTTGCAGAGCTAGGAGAAAATACTAAGCTATCCCCACAAAACTCAGTAGTGTTATCTTTCCTTTTTCCCTTCTGGTTGATAATTGTGCAAATTAAATACATGTAGTAATAGATGTATGTATAGTCCCATAGCCTTCTCTTCAATGGGTTATTCAATGGATTATCCCATTGAACTCAACAGGAATTCCATATACACTATATATTCAGAACAAAGTGATTCAGATTAAATGATACTTTAGTAACTGGCTTTATTCTGTCAATTATGCATGGCAGTGATGGGTACTTGTAAAAGAGGCATTGCTTCTGAACTTTTATACTGTTAAAATTAAACACTAATTTCCCAACATTTCTAGTAATATAATCATGTTGACATAACGTGTTTGAATTATTCATGAGTGTTTGGTAAAACAGTGAACAGTTTATGCTCCGACTTGCAGGGCAGAGCTTTTCAAAGCTGTTTTGTTTTCTTTGTGTATTCTCAGTCAATACAAACTGTGCCTAGGTATAACAGAGTTGGCAGAGTAGCATTATATTGAATTAGCCTGATAAATTGGAGGGGAGAATCAGTCCAGTATATACTGTGGATGAGTTCTTTACCCCTTTATGTATGAGAACCAACTAATAGTCTGGGATAAAAGAAACAGTTTGTTATCAAGTCTTACAGGCTGACAGCAGGATGTAAATGCATAAGGCTCTGGATTAATTTCCAGGTTCTGACGTATACACTCTTGTATACTTCCTTCTGCTCTCTGTTGCTGTCTCTACCCACCACTCCTCTCCCTCACTGTCATTTAAACGAATCTGCATACACACATACTTCATAACAGAATAACCATGAAAAATTAAGTTTACATGTAGATCATGTAGTCTCTGCACAAAGAGGTTTTTTTAAATGTAGAAAAAGAAGCGCAAGCTTAGAACACAATTCACTTTGTAAAACAACTGATTAGGTGGGGACTGAATGATAAATGAGACTACCTCAGCAGTGACCCAGCTACAAGGACTGCAGCTTCCACTTTTACCTTGTCAACATGATGTAATATTTAAACTTTTGGATCTGTATAGGTCTTCATTTAGCCAGTAGCATAAAAAAAAAAAATCAAACTTGTATGAACCTGCTGTCATTTCTATCCATGGAATTTTGCTGTACTGGACAAAATTTTTCTGTACTTGTACAGAGGAAGTTGAGAGCATAATCTGGCCCAGTACATGCACAGTAGTTTGTAGAATGACTGTGATTTCTTTAGGTTCCTCTTCACTTCCGACTATAACTTACTCATGGCTTATACACCTTGCTTTTTCTTTCCATTTCTTATAAGCAAAGATATACATCATAGTAATGGTCAGCCACCATTTACTCTCTATTTACTGCATTTCGTAAAAGAACTTATAATAAAATCACAACTCTCAAAATGGAAAACTAATTAAGTTGTTTTCACTTAGGAACCCTGGTGGTCATAAGAAAACAGTAAAAGAAATCGAAGAGGAAAAGTTAGCAACATACATGTGGGAGCTCTTTGTTACAAACACAAAGGTAATTTCTTTCTTGGGTCCTAATCCAACTTCACAAGAATTTGTTTTGTTGCTTAATTGAATTAGAACTACCTTTTATGCTCTGGATCTTGTGACTGCAGAATACTTGTTTCTAAGTTTTGAAGAGTAACAGTTTGATATTAGGTGATAGGAAGAGCAGTTATGTAGCTGAATGAAATCGTGGCTTGGTCTTAGTAATAGCTACTGATGTTGGAAGAATTAAATATTCAGCTAAAATGTAACTAGCCTCTTGTTTGCATTTACCCTCTTTTTTATGACCCAGAGTCATGTAGCAGTATTTGTTCACACAAATAGGTCTTTCAGTTAAATGAGGATTTCGGACTGGTATCCTGGAAGACCTGATTCTAGTCATGATTTGTTTGGTTGCCCTTTTACATAGAATTTGAAACCAAAGTGCATGTCAATCTTGATGTGTCTTTTAGCCTTTTCATTGCTGAGACTTCAGGGGCACTTGCTTTATCAAGCCTGCAGAATTAGTCTGCTTTCAGACTTCACATTCCTGACACAGGAAATTCATTTGCCAGGTTATTGGGTGCTGGGAGGAGACCTGAGCATTTATCAAACCACTTTGACCAATTCTTCCCTGAACATGAGAAGTTTGCTCTGTTACCAACTCTCTTTGCAGCTGCAGGGTTACTTGTTTACAAATTAACTTAATCTGTTGGCATCAATGCTATAGCAGAGGAGTACTGGTGAAAGATAACAAAATGAAGGATGTCCTTCCCAAGAAACCACTAACTTGTTTGAAGTCACTAGAGAAAAATCTGTGAGGTTACAGGAGGACCAGAAGGATCTAATATTGGAATTAATTACAGAAATATGATTCTTTGTTATCAAATTGCTATAAAACCCCCTCCTTTCTATTAATTTCTTTCTTCTATGTACAGAAATTTACCCGGAAATCACGATATGGTCGACTTAGCAAGAAGATACCCAAGACATCTCTAGGTATCTCCCAGATTAGCAGGCAGTCATCTTGTGTTCAAACCCCTTGTGGCAGTGAAGCTTCCTCTGTACTTTGCTCTGAAGGCAACAGCAAAAGTAACATGGCTTCATCTGATGTTATGTGTGAGTCAGCACAAGATGCAGGACAACCTCTTTTCCCCTGTAAGTTACTTTTCTTGATTGCCAATATCAAATGAATTTGCTTTCAGTGTTGCTGGGAAGATCCTATGTCAGACACTGCTAGACGTACCAGTGTATTTCTTTTCAGGCACAAGGAACTTTTTACAAGTATCTCTGTGCCATGCTTGTTAGCAAATTGATTTAAAGACAATATAATCCCATGTGAATATGAAGTAAGAGTCTTAATTAATATTAGTATTAATATTCAGTTGTCTAATCTGTCATCCACACCTATAACTTCCAACAGGTGGTGAAAACAGTGAAACTGTTCTCTGCCATAACCAACTGATCCGTTGAATATTTATCTGTCTAATTTAGGGAATTCTGTTCAACTCAAGGATTTCTTACTCTGTATTCCTCCCACTCATCCATCAGTGATTACCTGTGTTCGATCGACCTGGCAGAATAATTTATCTGTTAGCTCTGCAATATGTTTCAGTACAAATCTAGGTAATCTTAAGTCCTTTCCTTCTAAGTAAAGCTTGACCAGAAAAGCATGTTAGCATTTAGTACTGCTGATTACCTTTTAATTGATAATTATATTATCATTATTAGGCTGACATGCTCTGCTAGACTCTAAATAACCACTTGGGTAGGAGCTCTTGGAGTCATTTGGGATAGTTCTGTGAATGTTCACTTGCTATCAAAAAGGCAAGAAGAACCCTAAGAATGAAGTGGGAGACAAAACAGAAAACATGTTATGCAAAAATACAAATGTTTTGATTGTGCTGCTTCAGTTGTGGTCCTTCCCATTCAGAGAGTCTGGTATCAAAAGTAGTAAATTTTGACAGAAAAAAAAGTGGTGAGGTATGTTAGAGATACAGAATAAAGGTGAATAATCTGGAAACTATAACCAATGAAGGGCTACTTGAGGACATGTCTTAAGTTTTAGTGGATGCTGGTAAGGAGACAGAGGTAATTAGATACTTGTTGATGTTAAATGTATTAAATTCTGTATGACATTTAAAAGAAGAATGGCAAAGTGATGTGGTAGACTTAAAAATTCAGAAGACTTGACAGTTATGCCAGTAGAACGCTAACAGCATAGTACAGGAACTGAAAAATAGACTTTCTGTATACTTTGTTCAAATCTACCTGTTTTTCTAATACTATTTTTATAAACATCTAATGTAAAACATATTCAGTACCTTCTACTTAATGGGGTTTTTTCCACAGCAGAAAGAACAAAGCTTATGTTTTCAAAAGTTATTAATGAATCGGGTGTATTTGGGTGTACCTGTCTTGAAACCTCTTTAAAAAGCTGCTTTTTTTGAAGAAACTTTAATTTTTAGAAATACTTAACAGCAGGTTTCTTTAGGATGTCTCATTCAGGCCAGCATCTGTGGCATCCTCTCCACAAGGAAGAGAGGAATACACTATTGATTAGGCATGCTTTTACAGAATTATTTTTTATCAGCCCTACAGAAAGTCAACCAGATAACACAGGAAAAGGTATCAAAAGATTTCTACAAACAAGATGATGAGGTTAAGAAGACTGGAGCGCAGTGGTATGTTGCCCAGTGGGCTTCTGAATGACTAGGAGAAGCAATTCACCAGGACAGAGCTTATGATTTTTAGTATTTCTTTCTTTTCCTTCCCCTGAGCAAGTGAATTCAGCATTCAGTGAATTCATATAACATTTACATTTTTTGGCACAGGTGGCAGAATAGCCCATTTTACTGCTGTGCAAACAGTATTTATTTTCTGGAAAATACCCCATGAATCTTGCCTTTGCAAACAGAAAAGATCTTATGCTTCAGCAGCTTTGTAGGAAAAGTGATGTTCTGTCATTCCTGCAGAATTGTTTCTGTTTCTACCACTGGATTTTTCAGTTTCTCTAACATTTCCAGTTAAGCTTACGTTAGATGTGTTCCATCATTACTCAGTTGTGTGGTGGTTTCCAAAGCTGTAAGATCAACATGACAAATCATTCTTACAATTAGACTTTGCTGAAGCATTTTTTCCTTTGAGTTGAGGTCAAGAGAAGTAAATTTTGTATCTGGATAGCTCTAGCAAGTCTGTAACATTAAGAATGTTTTACCAGCAACTGTAGAATTTTTTGCATTCTGTACATTATTTTAAACCTTGTTGTGTCTTACAGCTTGCCAGTTAAGGACCAAGAGAGTAGAATATCAAGGAAGCAGGAGCCTAGAAAAAAGAGGTAAGGGTACAAATTTATTATATGCTGTTTAAACTCAGCTCTGTGTATAAACTTAGCTCTGTGTGTGAAAAGCATTTGGCATGCCAGTGCCAGAGAGCATTTTGTTTCATGAGACCAGAGCAGGCCAGTGAAACCTTGCAGCACATTTATTACATCTTGGTGCAATGCAAAGGCATTTTCCTGGAAGGATGTGACTGGAAGAAAGGTGGTAAAAATCCAAATTTAGTATTGCTTACAATTTTTTTTATTCATCACATTTGTTTATAAGTTTGTTAAATTAAAAAAAAAGTAAATGAAATTTGGATTTTTACTGAGAACAAGATCTCAAAATTTACATGGGCTCACATCGCTGTATGTTCTGAGCAATACAGGTGCTTACCACAAAATGGATACCACAAGATGTTAATTCCAGTTTTCTGTGTCTTTTTTCCATTGCAGCAGCTGTATTGGCTCTTTCACTAAAAGCAAATCTAACTTGAGTGCTGATATGAGGCAAAAGTTCATAGCAGTACATGAAGAAGCAGCTTGTTCTTTACATGATACTCTAGAGAGACTTGAGAGGTAGGAAGAGACTGTATACTCTCAAAACACTACACACTTCTGACTAGATTTAGAACTTGTCTTCAGGCCTTTAAGGATGCATTTATATGGATTTACATTAAAATAAGAATATGGGAGGGGGGCGATAGAAAGTTTTATGACTGTGTACAAAAAATATATTACAGATTAAATATTTACAGCAGTGTTCTGGGATATTTCTGAATGACTTTTTGGAAACAGTTTTGCTGAAACATTGGATATATTTACTTTGCACATCGTAGTCCTTTTCACCAAAATAAGAGATCACTGCATTGTTCAACACTGCAACTGTTACTATGAGAAGAGTCAAAGTAATGTCCTCTCTCAAGGCCTTTTCCTAGATCAGTGACATTTCTACCCTGTTGACCAGCTGAAGCCTGTCATCTTTTTCCTTTCACCCAGAAACATTCATCTGTGGTGTTTGTGCAAAATCTTGTCTCAGTAAGAGATCCTCAGTAAGATCTCTGACCTGAGATCCTTCTCTATATTGCCGTTCAGAAGGGTGTTACAGACACAGTTTTCTTTTCCACTCCCACTTTCTCCTTTTTTCTATTCTTCTGTTCCATTTTGTACTTGGATTTATTTGTTTTTTGTTCCCAGAGCTTTGCTTGTCTGGAGCTGGGTCCTTGTTTTCTTCCCTGAGCAGCTGCTGTGACTGCATGAGGAACTAAATGTTCCAGCATCCTGCAGTATGGAAGGACAAGTCAGATGGAAACTTAGTATTTGCAGCTATTTTACCATCCTGTTTGATCAGCATATTCTGTTTGATCAGAATTTTGGAGATGAAACCTCAGTTTGGCAGGATATAATATAATTAATTTATTGGAACAAAGAGCCTATGTTTATTTTTGTTACAGCACAATAGTACTTTTTGTAGGAATGCATACATAAGCCAAATCTCTGGGTCAAAATTCTAGCTCAGATCAGTCTATTCCACCTCTCTTCTGCTGTATTTTAAATAATATTTCACCCTGTCACTGTGAAGTGTTCTGTTTGTTTTCAAGCAGAGGATGCCTGATAGAAAGTGGAGGTTGAATTTCAGTTTAAATGTTTTGAATCTGAAGTTGCTTTCTTACCTACAGCATAGAGTGGATATAAAGCATGAACACTTTCTTTAATGTTTTCAGAAATATGAATGTATACAGAATACTGCAAAAGCAAAAATTGTTATTAGTGTCCACAGACTGAACAGTCAATGTGTTCTTCATAATGTTTTTTGCCTTCCTTAGTATCTTCCCAGTTAACTATGCAGTAGTATGGTAATGTTTAAAACACAGCTTTAACTTTTAGGGTTTTTTGTAGGATGCAGGAAAAGCTATGTTGGAAAAAATTACAAGCTTTGAAACAAATGAAGTGTTTTAGAAGAGATATGGAAAGAATGAGACAGGTGGGCACGAGAGATGAAGCAGAAGATGAAGATAGACTAAACTGGTAAGGAGGCACAGAAACCCTCAGTTCAAATGAGGTGGTCAGAGTCCCAGAGTTCTGTCTTTAGTACAAAAAGCTTTATTTTTCCTCCCCAAAGCCAAAGTATGACTGGAAACCATTGAATCAGTTGCTGGAAATGCAGCTTTTTCAAACTGGTAGCAATAAAACTACAGATACGATCTCTAGGAGCAGATCTCAGCCTGCTCAGCAAACAGGTTAATTGGAAATGGTAAGAAAGGGGATAATGAAGAATTCCTTTTCAGTGATACCAGGGAAAAGGCACACTCGGTCTTTGCATTTGCACACCCTCCCCAGCATGCAGCTTTATAGGAGACTACTTCTGCCAGGCAGTATGTAAAACACACTGTACCCTGAAGATGAGATGCTGTATAAATGTGCATGGATTAAATTCATAACTTCTTACTGAACTGAACATTCACAGTACTAAAACTGGTAGCAAAGGACACTTTGACTCTAGCTGTGCATCCACATTAAAAATATTTATTCACCCATGTTTATGAATTGTGCATGGATAATACTGTGACACTTACAAGGGCAAGTAGAGTAATCGTGTAAATGCTCCCCAGTACAGCAGCTCTGCAGATTACTGGTGGTTTATGTTTGAAAGGATATTAGCTGTATCCAGTGATCAGCCTCCAGATGCACACCAGCAGTAGCCTACCAGAATACCTCAGCAGGCTCACAGCATGTTCCCCTCTGCCCTGTCCATGAACTCCTTGGGTGGGATTACAGAGTATGCTAACTGCATGGAATGCATTTTTTTTCTAGCCTGCTCTCTTCTGCTCTCCTTGATAATAAGCCTTCTGTCCTTCATAATTTGAGATACAAAAAGTCCATTTATAATCTTAGGTCCAAAATACAAGTGGCCCAGGAACAACACATCAGTCACGCATTAATGAACAAACCTACTCTTGGCCTATCTGGCAGAACTCTGATTTTAATTGTCAAACATATATGCTCCCAGATTTAAGATTTGGCACATAAATAAGCCCTCAAACTGATGTGGATGTGGTTTTGCTTTCATACTTACAGTTCTGCTAGAAGAAGCCTTAATTTGGAGAAAGCTCTGTGAGTATAAAGGAGATTATACCAAAACAGCTTTTCACTTTTCCCCCTATGCAAGAATAGTGCTACAAGTCTGCTGTTCCTTCATGTGAAAGTCGTGCTTCCGTAATGAGGGGGCTGTTTGGCTTTCACTATGCCAGCAGTTGGACAAGTATAGCTTTCTGTGCCAGGCCTGTTCTGCAAAGTGCTATCCATGAGGGGAGGAAGAGTGAATTCTTTGACAAGGCTGGCCAACCCCCTTGTGGAGACACAAATCATGACAGAGAACTTGCTTTCACCATACCACTTGTTTCATTTATAGTAGGACTGGTTTTTCCCCATACTCTTGCAAACACTGCCTTGCCAAGAAAGCTGGATCACAGTAGGAACACTTTACTAGTGTGGGCTGTCAGTCTAGTCATCTTCTCTCTCACAAAGTGAGGAAAAAACAAAAGCAATATAAAATATAAACAGTGCAATGTGAGAATACGATTAACGTAGTTTCTTTTCTTAAGTAAAATACCTTAATGCATGGGTGGGTTATAAAAGGCCTCTGTGCAACCTGGGTAATCTAGCCAGTGATAATGAGTTGGCTGTACAGCCATACCTATATTGGCAGTGTACTACTGAGCGTAAAACTGGCCCTACTGAGGATGAGAGCTCACATTTCCCTTCTTACTGGTTTGAGGAGGAAATTCCTCACACTTTTCCTGCTGTCCCAGTAAAATGTATCCTAAACTGGAGGGAGGCTGATGTGCTGCCGAATCCTCAGCCCTTTGCAATGAAAACCACAGCACACCCCAGTCATGCACAGTCTAGAAAGGTTGGGTAACATCAGTCTCCAGGGCTGTCAAAGCAGCACTGCTCAATTTACACAGACCATTAAAAAAAATAAAGGCAGTCTTTTCACAAGAGTTTTATTTTTATTGTAATGTGTAATTCTCCTTCTGAATCTCTGTATTCAGAGTGAAATGGTAAAGACTGCATATTACAGTGCACTTACATCAGTGAGATTTATATCAGCACATAGAGAGAGGAAAATGATGATAGCACAGGGAAAAGGGGTAGTAAAGAGAATCAGAAAGTGTGTCAGATTGCACTGGAAAATCTGTAGAGGCTAAACAAAATAAATAGAGAAAAGATGAAGAGGACAAATCTGTAGTAAAATGGAAACATTTGTTAGGATTTTATTATTTGCTTTCATACCCAAGTTTGTCATCCAAAATTTAAATGAACAGTGAAGAAGCATCTATTTCAATGCCCTGCAAAGGGAACTGATGCACAAGTCCAATAAAGTAAAGCTCTTTCGCATTATTCACTTGGAATTACACTAAGTATTGCATTCCCTGAAGAGCTATTTCTTCTGTGGAAGCTATGGAGGTGGTGAAAAGGCAGAAATGCCAGGCAAACCCAGAGTTATTAATCAGATATGCATTTGTTCCCCTGGCTTCTCTTTTACTGCTGTTCTTCTTTCTGCTAAAGGTTTCCTGAATTGCTTGCCAGGCTCCCAGAGTCTGTGAAGAGTGACCGTTATGTACAGAAAATCTTAAAGAAACTAGAAGCACATGGCAAGAATCCTCACTTGAAAATTCATCGAGACACCTTTCTTAAGACTGTGGCTGATCTACAGGTGTGGGAGCTGTGTTCTCCAGAAATTGCTGCAGCTGTGGAGGTGAGATGAGTCCAGTTTTTGGTTCCCTGTGTGATGAGGGTGGGGAAAGCAGGAGCCTATGGCTGAACTTCATGCAGTGGAAAGCTACCAGATGAAATCACTTATGATCTCACTAAATGAAGGTGTTACTATTCACCTTTTACCAGGCACTTTGAACTCCTCGAAAGAAAGATGTTATGACAAGCATTTGATTATTAATCAGTATAATTTTATTATAATGCCATTGTTGATTTATTTACCACCACAGTGAAAGTAACATCTGTCATAAATTGTTAGGCTACTTGAAGAGAAACACTAATTTCTTGTGCTCTGAAAAAGCCTGTCATTCCCAGCAGTCACATCCATGAGCTAATCAAGTAATGTATTACATCACTGATCTAGGAACTCTGCAGATATCTCTGTTTGCCTCAGCAACATTAAAAAAACCCCCTACTTCTCAAGATCTTAAGCTGGGCTCAACTCTTGTAGTTCTAGAAGCAATTGCCAGAAGAGGAAGGGCACAAGAAAGGGAAGAGAATACATTTAGAATGTACATTGCTGTGTAGTCTAACCAGGTAACTAAAAAGAAAAATGGCAATGATGCCACCTTGTGTTTTTTGTTCTCATCACAGTTATTTCCCCTAATCTACAAGACCAACAAAGATCTCTGAGAGGCAGCAGGTTACTGTGCATTTTACATATATGGAGTGTTATAATGCCTTACAAAGGCAAAGATTTAGCACCCGACATGTTAAGATCAGACTTGCATGTATTTTCATGAAGCCTTATAAAAAGACCCACTTTGTCTCATGCCCTAATTTGTATAGTCACTAACTAGAGAGACAGATTTGCCTTCATGTTCAATATCTAAATCTCTGTTGCTTGCTGTTCTTTAGAGCTATTTCTTTGCTGTTTCCATTCAGCTCCCTTTGCATTTTGATCCCTCATACTAGTGCAATAGTACTAGATGAAAAACATGTGAGCATAGCTGAATCTCCTATCTACTTACTTATAAGTCCCTCAAAAATAGCCACAGAGGAAGGAGGACCTTGGTGCTCCTGACTGGAATAAATGCAGGAAACTGTTGCATTTTAGGAGCAAGAGCAACATCACTGAATATGACCTGGCTCATACAGGTAGAGAGTTCAGATGAAGTTCTTATTTAACTTCAAGTTGTTTTAATGTACATACTGCAATGGTAGGTAGAGGGCAGCTGCAAGTTTAAAACACAAAGACTTAACTTGGAAAGCTTCAGGGTATAAATTGCAATGAAGATTGTAGAGTTTTCCTTTGAATTTATGTTAGATCATATCCAGCTGCTCTGAAAGTTGCATTAAAATGTTTGGGTGATATAAAGCGCTATACTGTTTGCAGAAGCTATTCCATTTGTTCTGTTGTCACAATGGTCATATTTTCCCACATGTTATCTCTCTCTTACATATAAATCAAAAGCTTAAGAAAGAACCTTTTCCTGTTTCAGTTTGTACGTGAAAGTATTGTGCAGATGCCAGAAGAGGATTTCAGCGAGTGGTTTCAGACAAGAGTAGCCACCCTCAGTGTAGAGTCCTCCACCTTTCAATCAAATGGCCAGATGAGATGATCTTCCAGTTACAACTGTCTTAAAGCAGAAAACTACTGCCTGTTGAGATCTGCCTCAAGGAAGACTAGGGAAGTGGAGTTAACCTCAGGAAGTCTCACTGACCACTTCTATAGTGCTCTGTTGGCTGTGATTGGCCTTGGAAAATAAAAGCTCAATACTGTTGCTCCTTCCTGTATGATGTCTTGAACTCGCCATCAAATTTCAATCTCATCTAACCATGCAGGCTGAAGACTGAGTTCCTAATCACAGGTCAGGTCATTTCTTCACACTTCTCTAACAATATCTACAGTATAACAAGCATATTGATTTCCATGTATAAATAGCATTGCCTCTGCTCTTCATTTTAGCTCTCCTTTATAGAAAATACCCCAAGCACTGAAGTAGTTGTAAGCTTTAAGACAATTCTTTTTCTATTAATTATTGTAATTCGGGTGGTTTATTTTTGCATTTATTTTATTTTGTAGTTATTCTGTGATTAAGGATTAATTCTTGCCTTATTAAAATCAATATCGAAAAACCAAGCATCCTTAGATGCATTTCCCTGGCTTTCAACTGAAGTTGTTTTCCCCTTGATTACCTTAGCATGTTTGTCACTACTGTGCTGGGTAACACAGTAGAATGATATCCCTGAACTCACAGACAGTGATAAATACATGACCTTTGTGAACCTGTCTGGCCTTAACCATGTATTCCATGGGGGGGGTCACAATTGCTGGGGGATGGAATCAGTGATGCAGTGACTTTCTAAGCTGATGATCTTTAGCTGCCTGTCTTGCCAAAGCTTGCAGAGGACCCACTGGGGAGAAATGCTGTTGATCCTTCAGCCGCAATAAGGGGAAACAATGCCAGTTTAGGGTCCAGGTGAGTACAGTGACCACTGATGTGTAATATGTTATTAACAGCCTTATTTTGTCTGCTCCTCATTATCAAGAGAGAAATGTTTTTCAAGGAAAAGAGCCAAGAACACAGATTTCTTTGACTTACAGCCATCAGAGAAAAGTAAGTTCCGTTGTGCTCCCACTTTTCTCATTCTGTATGTGGTTGTGATAAGCTAGCATTTGTACAGGTAGTGAAGCCATATTTTCCCCTGTCCATGCTTTTCTTTCCCTCCGTGTCAAAATCCAGTGGCAAACTTCCACCTAAAACTGTAAGGACTAATCTAGTGCCCAGTGAAATAGATGGCAGTGCTTCTGCCAGATGAGGAGGATGAGATCTCATGCTGACCTGTGAGACATCAGCTCTACTGTTCACTGTATTCTTCCATTTGTAACTTCCTTGCAGCCCTCCATGAGTTTTGAGAAACCCCAATTCTGCTGTTCTTTTGGGATCATCTTGCCATGATCTGAGTCTAGTTTCATTGTCAGTGCTGTTGTGTTATTCTGTGGCAAAATCTTAATTTAGCACCTTGGGTTGAACTGTGGTTACACAAGGAGAAACCTTCATCTTGGTCCTTCCTCTCTATGGAACTGCAGATATAAGGTGGTGAGTTTTCCCTTACATATCAGAAATGGATACAAAGGAGCTTGTCCTCAGCTGGAGTGCCTGAGCCATGCTGCCAAAATCAAAACTTGATATCAGCCGAGCATGTGACCTAATCTGTCTGCCTGCATGTAAGACGATATGATTGTGCCAAAAGTAATTAGCTAATGTCTGAGCAGCTCTTTGAGGTCCCAAAGCAGGATGCCAATGGTGAAGGTTAGGAGTCTCTAATGTTTTTGTGGGATTATTAAGTATCTTATGTATGTATTTGTTTGACAATGGCTCTTCTGTCTCCTATTGCCACTGGGTTAAAAAAAAGGGACTCCTCCTCTAAAAAAGAAAATAGATCATCTTTTCTCCTCCTCCAGCACCAGCTTAATGAAAAATTATGTTGTTCTTTTACTCAGAGATGGAGAAATTTTGCTCCTCTGGAGCAAAATAGCAGCTTTTCCTGCTTCCTGACATTCTAGTTTCCTCGGACAAGATCCTTAAACCTACTCAAGTCTTTGTCTACCAGTTTAAAGGACTGAAATGATACAAATAGGTTAGAGGTCCGTACCCAGATAGAAGACTTGGGTTCTTTAAACATTTGTGTTTTTTTCCTGCAGATATCTTGGATTCTCCCAAATACTTCTGTGAACATCTCACAATCTTTGACCCACTGCTTCAGTAGGCCCTTGCAAGGTAGATTCAAAGTAACCCATTTAACACATTGGAGATGGATGCATCAAGAGTCCAAGCAATTTGCTAAAGGTCAACAGAGTGTGTGGTAGAGGTGCTGGATCCTGTCTGTTCATCCTTCCTCCCATTCTGTTCTGGTCCTTTACAATTTCAGCTAATGGTCTAGTCACTCACAAATTCCATTAGTCAAAACAAACTCTTCAAGCTTGGGCTGGTCACTTACTCATGCACTTCATGTCAAATTGGAATAGGTTGTTCTGACAAGTGCAAAGGCTGATCTTGTAACCACCAGTTCAATGTTTTATTCAAGGCACTGAGGAGCCCTTTCAGCAGTGAGAGGCGAGGAATGCTCTTGGCTATGCCAGAAGGGCAGAGGAACAGCAGCATTCATCCCAGTGAACCAGCCACTGACTTCCATGCTTTGAGGATGCCACCACAGCTGACTGTGACTCTCTTCCTCCTCACAGTAAGTTGCCATTTCCATACTAAAGTGCAGTCTTAGGAAATAAAAGGCAGGTCCTAGATTATTCTGCAGCTGAGAAGGGAAATAAAGGCATATTCCACTGGAAGGGAAAGAATTTGCTCTTGTACAAAGCAGAGCAACCTCAAAGCTAACTCTTTCCCATCAGAATGAGCCTTCTAAAGGAGCTGGCATGCTATGGCTGCACAAATCTCCTGCAGGCTTTACACTGATTACTGCAGCAGCCCCACAAAATCGCTTTATTTTCAATGGTGTCAGTCCTAATTAACAATGTCAGTTTTCAAGATTCTGATTTTTCTGTTGTTGAACTAGACTTTTGCAGTGTACTTCACAGGGGTAGGATTAGACCCTAAACGTGGGAAAGGCTAAAAAACAAAGCCTTTTTTCTTTGTTGACATGTCTTTCCTTTTTTTCCTGGCAAATGGTTGTTTGTTTTCTCTGTGATTTATATAGTTTTTTATTAGAATGGCTGTATTTTAGTACACTACATTGTAAATTACACCCAGCTATATATGATGGATTTAGTCATTGTGCTATAAATTGCATTGGATTTTTAAAAGAACCCATCATGGTTGACAACTGGGGCATCTAATTTATTTCTAGTGCCAGATTACTATAACAGTTATCAAAACATTGTCTTGCACAGATAGTTTATTGGAACATTTCTCAGAATATGCTAACATACTTGCCTTTAAGAGGCTGTTTCCTACCTATGGTTCTTCAAATTGTATTTACAAAGTAGGGCAGGTTGCAGCTAAGGGAAATATGTATGGTCTGTAATGAAAACTTCACACAAAAAGCGTGGAGGGAAGATTACAATGTCCAGCTATTCCCATTTGTGGCAGAAAAAGAGGAAGAACTGTGACCCATATGATCTAAATGGCAGAGATAAAAATGACAAAAAAGCAAGCTTTTACTCTTGAAAAAAAAATAGACTTGATTACTGCAGGCTTGCGGTGCATCCTGCTGCACCCTGGTAAAAAGAATCCAGGACATGAGCAAGAGCTGAATATTGTTCAACTCTTTGAAAAGCCCTCTCCAAATTTCATAAGAGAATTATCAGATCTTTTCATGCATAAGTGTAAAAACAAGACACTGGAATTATACACAAAACAATCATTTAGTATGGAAATTGTGTAGGAATGAGCAATGGGCAGGCTCCTCAGTCACAGGCAAGGAACACTAGCCAGCTAGTTGTTCTCTACAATTACAGCCCCGTCTGTAGCTAAAGGGGATGAGAAGCCCTTCACCCACACAGAAATCCAGAAGTACCTACACCCACACAAGGCAGGTACTCTGAATTCTGGTCATTTCTGGACAAGCAAGTCTCTTGCTGTTTGCTATAGAGGGGGCCAAGAGAAATCACCTGACTAGAGGTATATGGCTAAAGCTCAGTTTTCTGACATCCCTTCAAGAAGCATTTTGAAAGAGGCATCTTTTCCGTGACAGTACTGCATCTGAGTTTTTGACAGCCATGGCAATTCTGTCCCAAAACAGAGTATTGGCATATTTATGTGCTGGTGCCTACCCAATCAGTAGCTTTATCAGTGATGCAACTTGACTTGACATTGCAGGACAAAAGTGAACACAGAGTTTATACATTTAAACAGGTTTTTTTGAAAGAGTCATAAACATATAAATGAAGAAGAAGAATCATGTCCTGTTATGTCTACATCTGGATTATTTTCTGGTGGGCTTCATATCATAGAAACAGTGTCTTCAGTTGCTTTTTTCCCATTAAATGATCTCCTGATGCAATAGGTGAATGAGTTCTGGGCCGTGTTCACCAGTGCACTCTAGGTCACTGCAATTACATTGAAATAAAGCTGGAGTGGCGTTGATCAGGCAGATCCAAATTTGATGACTGCTCTAATTACTGTACTTGGAAATCCTTAATGAAAGAAGAGTACGTGTGTGTATGTGTGAGAGAAGGAGAGATGGTTCCTATGGGATGCTACACAATGGAAAAGTGCTAAGTATATTAATTATTTATAGAACAATTAGTATTCAGCTTATCCGACGAGTTCAGGTCTGAATCGAGATCCAAACTTTCCTTAATGGGTGCATTTAGCCTTTTGGTTCAAGCCCTACCCTACTTGTAAGTACCATAACTGACCTAGTCCAGCCACAGAACAATACGTTTGGCCATGCCTGTGTTTTGCTGTTGTTTGTGTTATGGGAATCTGGAGCTGATCCAGAGAAGTCTATGAAGTGATTCCAGACTGACTGTGGAGTGAGAACTGCTTAAATTCATTGTCTGCATCAAATGCCTTAATTAACAGAATGAGAGTAAATAATATTTAATAATCCTGAAACACTTTCATAAACATTTGAATTCATGAAAATTATTCAAAACAGCAATTTTTAGTTATTTGCTAGTACAAATTATTTTGCAATTTCTTGTGGAAAAATTGTGCTTGGGAATTATGTGCCCTAATTTTTAATCCTAAGGCATGCAAGTTTACTTCAAGTGTGTTCTACTCCACATAAAATCTAAAGGAAATTCAACTTCGCTGAGCTGTGGTGCTCTGTTTTCAGATGGTAAAGTGAAGTAAGATAAATCCTGCCATTTCAGTGCTACAAAGGAACTGCCACAACAGACTGTCCTGTCAGTCACAATGAGAAAAACTCCCAAGAACATGAACTCATTTGCAGGGAAATGGAACACTGAGATAAAATAAGGGCTCCTCACAGCACAACACAGGTCACCCACAGCACTGAGCAGATGCCCGTTGCTGTCTGAGCTGGCGTAACAGATACTTTAATGTTGATATGTGACAAAACCAGACAGGTCAGAAGCCAGGAGACAGAATGGAAATATGAAAATATGAAAAACCTATAAAGAAATCTTCACATGTGTTTAAGCACTAGCTGGTTTGCAGTCAGCTTATTTATTGCCTTGAAATAGTGATAATACTTCAGAAGGTTATCAGTGAATGAAAAAACAATCTCAGACTGTGAAGGAAACTCATTTTTACCTGAACATTTGCCTGTTCACATATTTATTTACCATGAACAATTTACCAAAGTTAGCAGCTCATCACGGACCTCTGATATTTGCAAAGCCACATCCCACAGTTATTACAGTCCACAATGAAAAATAAGAGTATACAGCTGCAAGGGTAAAATTGCAAAATGACCAAAATGTCTAAAATCAGAAGCATAATGGCTACTTCCCAAAGCCTGCCAGTGGTAGGCTTCATGGTACAGCTGTGTTGGGGTCAACATTGAATTACAATAGATTACAATACAATTTCTTTCTTTTTGCAAATCTTGAAATTGTAGTCCTGCACTCCTTAGTACTGCTTAGACATCTGCTGTACCTGTTTTACTCATTAACATAATTGCCATTTTTATCCAAATTTTCTGTTGGTTAATAGTAGTATATTCACTGGTGACACATTGATTGCCACACTGTTCCAGTAGGAACTATGATCTGGAAATGCCTCCCTCACTGTTCTCCAAGCTAGGGAAGCCTGGTCCATCTGAGCAGTCTCTCAAGCCCATACAAGGTCCCATCGGCTCCTTCTGGTGTGACTCCACACTTGAAGGGTTCATAGTGCTCAGGATTTGCAGAGACTCTGCTCTCTTGGTGCTGTGCAGAACAAACGAGGAAGCTCTTTGTATCATATTGTCTGGATGTACGTGTTAGTCCTAAACAACCTCTGAGTGTTAAACTACCATTTGTGACCTTTATGTGGATGTTGACTAGTGTGTGCAGACACTGGAACTTCTTTCCAAAACCACTGTGAGCCGTGAACATGCCTTTGAGGAGAGCCCTACCAGCCAGCAACACAGCAAAGTGTGATGGAGAGACCATGTTCTGCCCTACATCAAATCCTGCTCTCAGGCTACAGCACCCTCTGAAATCAAGGGAAGAAGACCTTTAAAAAATAAGTCTTGAAACTGTCATGTGTCTAGCCCATCTGCTTTGCCCACCATGATAATTGACTTATCCAGTACTTTGCCTTACTTATATCACTGGGAAAATCTCTGCTCTGTGCAGAGTGATAAGTTTCTTTTTCAAGACTCAGCTTGAAGTGCAAGGCTGTAAGCAAGAATATTGGGTACTCTGACTCATGCTCTTGGAAGGGCTATTTTTATGATTGTTCTCCGTGGAACTACATCTTGAAACCCTCGGTTAATGTTCTTAAATAATTTTCACAGCTTTCTGCTGAGCCATCTCAGCACAGTGGTTTTCCCTCTGAGGTAAGAATCTTTCCCAGGTTCTTGGGAATATAACTAGCCTCCATCACTGCAGTCTGTGAAACCAAACTGTTGGCTGAATACCTCCTTTTTCTTTACCTCAGTAAGTGGCTACAAGTCAGTGCCATTTAAAATTTAATAGATGCTGTCCCAAACAGGATGTACTTCTTGGATTTTAACCCATATTCTACATAAAACAAGCCATGGTATTCAGCTACACTAACTGCCTTGTGACAGGACCTCTTTCTCAAGAACCTCTTAATGAGCTCTATCACAAATTGCCCCTGAATATCTATAATATCTTTTGCAGCTCCACACATCTCACCACTTCCTGTCTCCTGCTTGCTTTACAATCCATTAGCATCCCTTAGCAGCCTCATTTGAACAATTAAACTTGACTGATTCTAGAAATGCACAAAGAACCCCAGGTTCTACTATTAGAGAGACCTGGGAAGGGATTCACATGGTCCAACTTAACAAAGCTTTGGATTCCTCCTACAGTTCACAGTCCTCGGAGAAAGATTTGGTGCAGGTTGTTGACCTGATGTGACTGGTAACTGCACCAGTCTCTGAATCACCCTCTTGGAGGGCCCCCATAAAGGTGCTTAAACTAAATGTCTGACACTAGATGGGTAGGGATCAACATCCTTTCCTCATACCCCAGTTTCAAGTCTCCCTGGCTGATCTCTGCACACAGCTTTGCTTTCTCTATAGAGTTGATTTGCTAGAGGATTTTTGTAGTGCTTGTAATATGTTTCACATGAATGGCTCAAACTGCCTCAGATGCGCTGGATGTTCTCACTCACATGCCTGATACCAGGTTCTTATTTACCTGTGAGTGTTTCAACTGCAAGTGGATAAACTCAAACTCATTCAGCCATTACAATGTCTCCCTGGAAGTGTTCTCATGGATTAAAGGCTTGAGTGGCCCTGGAAGATGCTGATCCCTTGCAGAGGGCAAGTTCATGGCCTCCATCCCTACTGAAATCAATTTTAAAAGTAATTGTGTGGTGTGATGCGAACTGTGTTTTTGGAGCTCTTCTGGTGGCTGTGTTTGAAGTCCCCTGAGAACAAACATATCAGAGATTTTTACAGCTACAAAGAGCCTGTGCCTGGACACTAATGGGAACATTGGCAAGCCAGATGTAACTTGGTATTTCTTTTTCCTAAAGATATAAAATCTTATCTTTTGACATTTTGATAGATCAGCAGATTCTCATTCCATTTGATATTCCAGGCATGCAGTGAGAGATTATTAATGTCTGTGAAAACAAAAATACTGCACCCATATTTCTTACATCTTTACTGTGGTGACTGCATTTTATCTTGTAGGTTGACATCCAGAAACAGGAAACTGTGGCTTCATTCAAGTCAACTGCAAAACTCCCAGTGACAAAAGTAGCTCATCCATAGAGCTCTAAGCACACCTTACTCTGCAATTTTAATTAATGAAATCCTCTGAAGAGGAGCCAGGCAGAGCAAAATCTCAGCTCCAACCTTCATCTGCTCAGAAATCTCTCCATTTTGCTGAAGCTCCATGTAGGTATAAAGTTCTATTTTCTTCTATCACATGGCAGGAACAGAGCCTGTTCCTTTCTGGTGTCATACTTCTCCTCACCGACTTCAAAGCTCTGTTGCAAGCAGATCTTTATTTCCCTCTCTTGTGGGATTTTTTTTCCCTGTTTGGTTGATTTTGGAAATAACAATTCATTTCCTTGCTCCCCCTCCTGCATCTCCCAAAGTGAATTTCACCTTACAGATGTTATGTTCATCTGGGCCTGATTAAAGTTGGTTATTTTCTGCCAATTTTTAATGTTTTGGCTAAATTCAGCGAGTCACTGGGATTAGGAGATGCCAGATTCAGGTCGGATCAAAGGAAATGCCCTTGCAGCTTTTTCTACCCCTTGGTGCTGGAGCTCGCTGGCACTAGAACTGAGAGGCTGAGAGTGCAGTGAAGTTTCCCCGCGGGTAATGCCAACTCAAAGTTGTTTAAGTACAAACAATTCGGTTTCGGGCAAGGCCGGCCCCGCCGTGCCGGTGGCGGGGGGGCTGCGGGGCAGG
>VZRW01000154.1:391054-414147 GCA_013398125.1 Aegotheles bennettii
CGCTGGGCTTTCCCCGCCGCCCGCCCGCCGCGCCGCAGCCCCATGTCCGCGCTCCCCGCCGGTGCCGACATCAAGAGGGCTCTGGAGAACAGCCCCGAGACCAACATCGAGGATGAGCTGCCCGACGAGCCGCCGCCGCCGCGGCCCAAGAACTACCTGATCCTCAGCATCCTCTCCTGCTTCTGTCCCGCGTACCCCATCAACATCGTCGGCTTCGTCTTCGCCGTCATGGTGAGCCGGACCCCGCCGGTGCCCGAGCGACCTTCGCCTCGGGGTTGGACGTTTGGGGGGGCCCAGTCGCGGCGCTCCCGGCCGGTCCCGCCCGGGACCTGCGGGCGCAAAGCAGGGCTGGAGGAGCCGTCAGGGTTACGGCCCCCAGCCACCTTTAACTACCCGTCCCTGGCGCCTGTGGGCAAAGTTGGGTGAGGAGGCACCAGCCCGAGAGCATCAGAGGGCAGAGGCAGGGGGTCCGCTCAGCTGTACCAGCAGCAGATAGAAAATGCAGAGTGAAAGGCAATTCAAACCAAGTTTTCAGTATCAGGCTGTAGAAGGGAGAGAGGTTTATCCCAATTCGTGGGATTTGTTGCATTGACTAACTTGCATACTGAATTGGCTATAGTATCTATGTGTGAAAGTGGCAACTGGGGAGCAGAAACCAGATTGCAAAGGAACAGATGGGGTTTCTACTTCAGCTAATCAAGTGTGATAGAAGTGCCTTTTTCCCAGTAAACAGGTTATTCAGCCTGATACTGTTTGTTAGAATAATATACACAATAATGATTGTAGGTTGTTGGCAAAAACCTTTGTAAAATTGAGTATCGAGTACACTGAGAGAACAGCCTTACTCCTACAACCTGTAATAACTAATCTGCATAGTCCAGCAATCCCGTTAACTTCCAAGGGATTGTTAGGACAGAATCTTCTTCACCGAGTTAAAAGTTGCAGAGTCAGATCCAGGCTTTTCTAACAGGATACATGATCAGTGGGATCAGTAATACTGCCATGTATTTCTGTTGTTTAGGAGCTGAAAGGGTTTAAAACATGTTGTGTATTTTCATCCTTTTCTCTGACAGCCAGACTAAAAAGGTAAGTAAAAATATAGTTGTCTGTTTTAGCAGTTAAGCGTAATTACCTATATTTAAAATATACTGAAGCACACTCTTAAAATTAGTAAGATTGATCAGAAGTCACATTGCTTAAGCTTGAAAATTACTTAAATGAGCTACTCCAGAGCCATCTTCACAGGCTTGTTTTTTGTCCAGATAATTATTAGCTGTCACTTTACTTTTTTTCTGTCTTTATTTTCTGTTGTTAACTCTACAATTTTCCTTGATTTGAGAAGTTTTGGTTCTGCTGGTACCCAGCATCCTTTCTGTCTGTGGACACTTAAGGTGCTATATAAAGTAATGAGAGCTGATGATCTTGGGGCTGTGAGCATCTGTTCCCTGTGACAGTACTTTCACCAAAGCCCAGGGGCTGCACAGAAGCTAACTGTCAAGGACAGAATTTGGCCTCTAAAGATTTTTGCACCCCATATGGAGAAATCTCTACCCACGCCCTAGCCAAAGTTCAAGCAGGCTTTTGGAGTCAGGTTTAAGTAACTGTCACCAGGGGATATGGAGAAACCATGGTAGGAAGAGCACTTCCTGAACGCTAAACAGTCTGTGCAGCTCTCAGCTGCCCACTCCCAAACCAATAACCTCCACTGTATGTGAATCCCTGGTCTATTTCAACATCATTCTTACCTAAAACCTCTCCTTTTCTATGAAAGCAGCGTGTCCAACTGATTTTCCACAGCTCAATTCCCATGCCTTTTAGAGCTGCAACCTGTAACTGCTCCGTCAACCTCAACTCCAGGTTCTGCGTTGTAACCTATGCTGGTTTTATTTCTGCTTCTACTGGGATCTGCATCCTTCTTCTCTTTCTCAGCTTGTATCCTAGAGTTGCTAAGGGTTAACACTGAGATACAAGAGTAGATTATTTTCTTTTCCTATGTAAGGTGCCTTTATAGTCTGCAGAGCTGGCCTAAGATCTTGTGTCAGAAGAGATGCAGACCCATAAAGTGGAGTTCTTTATAAATTTCCACTGCCTAGAATGGACCTGAAAGGAAAAGTCCCGTTGGCTTCTAGAAGGGCAGGGTGTTGGCCTGTATCATGTCCTCTTTAAGTGCTCCTGATTCAGGCAGTGTTTTCACTCTAAAAGCAGAGTCTGGGCTCTAGCACACCCCCGAATTAAATGACAGATTTGTCTTCAGTCTCTTCTGTCTCTTCTGCTGCCCCATTTACAACTCCAGCACTGGTTTCCTCACTTCTTTCTCACCTTTGGGCACAAACCTACCATTTCAGATCTTAACCTTCTTGACTGTATTTTTAGTATCAACCTCTCCCAAGTTTTCCCTGTTGTGATGATAACATTTTCTTGTTCCTCACCTCCCCCGTGAAAGAAATCTATTTCTCGTTACAGGGGTAAGAGGATAGCTAGCGGAATGGACACTTAATGGCATCAGTGTGTTGATATATTGGAATTACAAGAGCAGCCCCCTCAAACTAGTGGCTGGTCACTGGCAGGTGTTGGGGTTGCTTGGCAGTTTTAGCAAATGGAGATCTCTCGGGGTCCTGGCCAGGACTCGTGGCTGTAGGATTACTGTTCTCCTCAGTACCCTTCTGCAGTTCCAGCCAGATGTCATCAGCTCTGCTTCCTGTTGCTTCTAGCAGCTTTATTGTGTTGCTGTGTGATTAATTGGCTCGCTCAACCCCAGAGGTGCCTCACTCAGGCTTTCCTTACTCTTTCTCACGTAGGTGAGACCACAGGCATCTGGGCAGGAGTGTGGGGTGCAGATATCAAACCAGGTGGCTCATGGGACAGAAGAGACTTCTCTGGTGCGAGGCTGTGGCTCGACAGTGTGTCACTGAGCTGGCTTTGGCTCCTTATCTGCAGTGGTGTCTCTTCCTCCTGTTGTGCACCCAAAGAGCACTTAGCTGGCAGTGAGGTGTGTGTTGGGCCTGAGAACATGCTCAGGTGGACTGGCTGTGCCTGACTCATGGAACTGGAGCTAGAAGGGGGCTGTGGTACAACTCTGATAAACGAATCGGTTAGCTGTTTCTAATACCAGCACCAAGGTCCGATAGTTGAACTAATTTTGTTGACTTTTCTCAGTATAGCACCTCCAGTTGTCTTTATTTCAAAGATCTCTCAGACTAGTCATCCAATTCCATAGTGCCTTAGATTTGTAACAGCTTCAAAACAGTCTCTCAAAAGCAATTTCTCCCTGATTGTTTACTCCTAACTCCCTGTTTATGTTGACACATTCCTGTTTAATCATTTGCATGTTTCAAACAACATATGTGGTTAAGCTGTGACAATCTTGGCTCGTCTGCCTCTGATAGTAACAAGTTCTTGACTGCATTTGTTACCCTTGGATGCAGATGCCTTGTCTGTATATTAGTTTCCCTAAGCAGAGACAATGAGCAAGAGGATGGTAGAAGTTGTGGGACAGCAAAGCATGGAACTTGCTTTCTGAGGGGTCACCTCTTCTAGTTGGGATCCTAATGAGCCATGTACAGTGTATTGGTGTTGGTCAGATCGGTGACTAGCATTCCTGTACAGCTGTACTTCTCTTTAGTTAGAAAGCTTATTTGGAAAGTTTATTATTTATGCAGCTTTTTAAAAGTAGGTTGCAGGTACCTGAACATCTAACACTGTATGGGACAGCCTGTACCTACTTCAGGGCTATTAAACAACAAGGCTTAGTAGTTGTTCTTTAGCATTTTTGCATGGCCCTTATATTTGCAAACTGGGAGCTTTTCCTCTGCAACACTTACAGCCTGTCCCTAGAGACACACAAGTCCAGCACTTGTTTGCCAGCCGCTATAGAGCCTGCAGAGCAAATTCCCCTTTTATTGTGCCGAGCTCATTACCTGTCTGTTTCATTTGCCAAAAAGCAGAGATCAAGCCTGAGTCTGAATTACTTCCTGAGTCCCCTCTAGTCTTTCTCTTTCCCTGTAGGTTGTTCTTACAGTGAGGAGTTCTGCTGAGCAAGCATGTCTCGTTCTTCCTTTGGTCTGAACTAGAGAGTGTCTCATTTCCAGGCACAGCCAGATAAGGTTTATTTCAGCCTGGCTCGTGGAAACCATAGAAAATGTTGATCAGAGAACCACAGTCTGGTCTGCCCAGATTTACAAAGAGTTGTAGAAGAGGATTGCTGAAGTAATTCAGTATTTTTTTTTTGTTTTGCCATAAACAGTGCTCTGGGAATGTGGCACAGAAAATGCACATTAAAAGGGATTAATAGTTTGTAGCAAATTCAGCAGATTTTCGTTCATGTGAGGTTAAGTTGCTTCATTGTTGAACTGAGAGTATCTTATTTATAAATAGATGTGCATGAACATGATGAAGTCACTGAGATTACTCAAGTAAATAAGCAGCTGCAGAACTGTGGCTTTAATTTAGTTTATTGACTTCACAGTGAGTGAGGTAGCAGAAACCTGAGAAATCATCTGGTATTAGGTTGAAAATGGCTGAAATTTATTTTAAAAGTTGGACAGACCAAGTGTCACACACAGATGCTGCATTCTGTGTATATTGCCTAGCCCTTGGAAGTAAACAGAAGTAACATTTAAGACTTTAACAGTTAATGTTGTCTGTGTCTAACATTGAAAACTGGAAGCTTGATCCAAGGATCCTTTGAAGCAGACAGAGGTAAATTAATTTCAGAGTCCTTTGCATCAAACCCTAACCACTCCCTCAAACCTCTTATTTTTTCTTGAATGCTAAGTTATGCCATTTAATTTAAACCTCTTAATAGAGAAACTTTTGTCTCCTTCCTGTCTCTCCCAAATCCTCTTCTTTCTCATTAATGCTGTTTTCTTCCTCTTCATCATGGATTTGTATTAAACTGACATTATTTATTAAAGTGCACAGGATGAATTATTTATGCAGTACCTGCAGAAATCACATGGACATTCTCCCTAAACACATTAGTAAAATTGTAAAGAACTGCAGGCTGGTGCTGCCATGTCTTGCTTACAGCTCTGTCTCAGTTTTGAGACCACATGTATGGGGAACCAAGTTTAGAGTGTTTGCAGGACCACTCTCTAGATGTCATGCAAGGCAAGTCCTTTGATGGGTGGGGAGAACAAAGGACAGAGCTGTGTTGTCAGTGATGCTTCTCCATGTTTCTTCCTGTAGGCACAGTCACATTCATAGTTGGTAGCAGAGGCAGGAGGAGAAGACCAAGCTAAGCCATGTTTTCTCCTGATGCTCCTTTTGACCTTCCCAAATGTATTTTGAGAAAACCTAAAAAAGCGCTTCTTGTGTAGACAGGACTGCTGAAAGCAGTGGAGTTACTTAGGTGAGAGGAACTGTGCCAGCCACCCTTTGTAACAGGAGGCCACACCAGTGGAGAATCAGAGGTGTCATCATCCTATTTGACTATGCATTTGTGTCCATCTCTCATTTCCATTTCTTCCCTCTTTCCCCACTATATCCTTTAAGTCTGCTAGCCAACCTCAACGAAATTTGACAGCAGAGCAGAGGTATTAGCAGTATTCTTTAGGGAAATGAAATAGAGAAATGTTTAGGCATGTAGGCTTTCAGGAAGAGAAGAAATGTATCAGTGCACTCTTTAAGGGCAAGAGTGCATCAGCAGCTCAGCCTTTCTTAGACACCAGAGAATAAGTACCTGCACTTATGCTTTAGATGCAGTTCTAGGAATACAGGCTTCATTGCTTTGGGACTGTCTTGGCAGGAACGATCTTACTGCAGTGCTAACACCAAGGATGCATCTAGTCCATTAACTTCTGTGTGCTCACTAATCAACTGAATGCACACAAATGATGTCCCTAATTATTTTTCTACTTAGGAAAGAATGCTCTACAAAAATGCTTGGTATCCTCTGAAGTTCCTTCTTTTCCTGCTCTCCACAGTCACAGATCTTCACACAAATTAGCTGTTGTTCTGTCCTTGCTACAGAAAATGATTCATAACTAAAGCAATTGTGTAATAGCACCTGGTGATACCTCATGCAGTTATTTTCTAAAGACAATCTGAATTATTTGGTCCACAGTACAGTTTGTTTGATCAGGTCTCCATATTTTCTTCCTGCACCTCCCATTTCTGGGATACTTCCTGGAATACTTAAGATGTACTAAAGGACAGGTTATGTCTAACCTCGTTCACCAAGGAATTATGTTGAGATAGTTGAATAGTGCAATCTGATAAAGAAATCTCGACTCTGTCATGATTTATGAACTCAAACTTCTAATCTTACAAGATAATTCTTAGTGATAATAATATTTATTTTTAAAAAATTCTTTGATAACATTTTATTCGTGGAGAAAAGTTACTACAAACTGTTAGACCTGTGTACTAATATACTTCAGTGTCCTTCACTGAATCTTTTCTTTTGAAAATATGGTCTGGTTAAAACAAAAACTAATTCAGAAAACACTACAGTCTGTCTCACAAAAGACACAAGATTAGAGTGGTCCTATCACACCTTGCAATTTCTGCATGTAATGAATACAAATAATCTGCTAAATCGTGGGTGGATAAACTCAAGTCTGTTGGAATAGTATCTATGTCTGATGAATACCTTGGGATGTATATGATAATAATTGTCAGTACGTTCCAAAAATGCAAAGGGACAGAATTTGTAGCCCATGAAGTTGTCACTCAGATGTTTTGTTCAGATGATTTATATTTCTTTGTTTTGGTGTTTTTCTACCACCAGGAAACTACTTATTAATTCTTCATACTTTGTTTTGAAAAGTAAAACATTGGAAAAATAGGAAATTGGTAAGCTTTTTTAAAAGAGATTTTCCTGAGGCTTTCTGTAAAAATGCACCCTATATATGCCCTTTTTTATGCTTATGGTCCTATAAAACTTAAGAGTTTATTTTACTACTAGTGAAGTGGCCAACTAACAGTTCACATATACTACAAAAATATTTCCAGAGATAAAAGCCACTGATTTATGCAAGTGGGTGGATTAGAGTTGATTTGACAGCTTTTACGCTGGTGTGTACAAGAAAACTCATCATGTGGATGTAGCCTCACCACTGAAAATAAGTGCTGTCATTGCAATGAAATATACTGAACATGAGTGGAACAGAAACGTGGACTCCCTGCTTACCTTGGACTGTTGCAGCAGATGTTTATTGTTACAAAGCAAATAACCATTTTCTGAAGTTCTTTCTACCTTACCAGTGTGCACAGAACTTCTTGTTAGTTCAAAGCAGTCACATCAGTTTGTGTCCAGATTTCTGTTTACAAAAAAGTCACAAACTCTCTGTTTCTCTTCTACAGGCTTTAAACAGTTATAACCAAGGAGATATAGAAGGGTCAAAAAGACTGGGTCGCAATGCACTCTGGGTTGCTGTTGCATCAATTATCATTGGCCTTGTCATGATTGGAATCTATTTCGTAGTTCATTTCACAACGGTAAGCAAAATACTACTGGTTCTAATGCGAGCAGTTCTGTGTGCATGGGCTTCAGAATAAGAAACTGAAGAACTATCTACTAATGTTAAAATTTAGACATGCATGCCTGTTTTATAAAAGAGCAATTTTTACTTATTTTGCAGTTTAGAAGATTCTGTTGTCTGTGGTTAAATGCAAACAACTGTGTCTTGGCAGCAGTGGATTTTCTAGAAACTGGTGCAGCTCCCATTGTTTTTTCAGTTTAGGCCAGTTGCTTTGTGCTTTTTCTGCCCGTTGGTTTCACCATCTGCAAGATGCTTAGATTTCAGGTAACAGAGTCTCCAGGTGCTAGTTTTCAGTCTCATAATCTGTCCAACATATGTTTTAACTTTGCAAGGAGAAGACAGTAGTCAAGTACTACTTTACTGTTTGATATTAAGGTGACCATAACTATATCAAAACTGACCACAAATGTAATTTTGACTTGACTTAAAGTACACCATATTGAACTGCAGAGAAGTTAGTGGAGATTGGGGTCCCTTTCTTAGGATGTTAGTGGATGGTGCCACAGAATCAGAAGCTTACTGTATATTCATTAATTTTCATGCATTTTGCAAGCATGAATCTCTTTGGTTCAGCTTGTGTTCAGATTGTTCAGCCCTCACAGGTTTAAAATCCAAGCCACTTCAGGCTGGGCATGCCAAGTTTTGTAATTGACAGCAGCAGTAAATTCCTCTGGTTGCTTCTACTACCTTACTCATCATTTCTCAGACAAGGATAGCAGCTCAATTTTTTTTTAAGAGCAGGGGGAGAGAAGGGGGCAGCACAAGGAGTGGCAGACAACACTGACCTAAAGCATTCATATTAACCAGGGCACATTACCTACATTTTGTTGTAGTCCACATTTCACTTCTGCTACAGTAAGGACCCTGTGTGCTGAATGTCTGAATGCTTCTTTGTGCCCACTGCCAGATATCAGTGGTAGTTAGGACTTTACATCTAGCTAGTATTTGTAAGCGCCTCTCTCTCTCTCATACCCTCAAGGAACTAAACAGCATTAAATCAGTATAACAGGACTTTTTTTTTCCTTAAGTTATCTCTTGAGGATTTTTTACAATTTGTTTTTGTTTGGGTTTTTTTTTAAGAGAAAAATATCTTTGTTAAATGGACACATTACCATGTGCCTGGGAACCCTCAGCATGCTGCTGGGATATTTAGTTTCTGTATCCAGTGAATAGTTTTCATAGGGGTCTCTTGTCCAAATGGTACCTTGAGTTTTGTGAGGACTCAAGGCTTACTAGATTCACCCTGCTGTCTGGCCTTCCAGTCTCTTTATTATTCCCTTTCTTCCTCTCACCTGTCATACTCCAAAGAGCCCTTGCTTCTAAGAAAGTGCTTGATGGGAGCGACAATCTTCTTTATTCTTCTGATGTGAAAAAGAGTGAACAGGAACTCCCACTGGCCTTTCCACCCTCCATGGTTACCTGAGTCCCCTTTCTTGCCTTGCTCTTGGGCATTGACATTTTATACTAAACTGTCTTTGAGTCTGACATGCTACTGGTGTGGACAGCATTGCATGCTCCGTGAAGTTATGTCACATCCTTATGTACCTTGGTCATGATTATTCACTAACAGCCACTTTGCACTCTGCTAATGTGAAGTGATTGTAAATTAATTCTATACTAACTTTAATATATATGCTTCAGTATTAAGATAGATAGTACAAAATAGCCTTAATAGAATAATATGACAGTCAGCCCTATAACTGATTTGATTACCAATAGGCACAGATTTAATGTTTCCATGATCTACACATGCGTTTTTCCTGAAAGTTAATTTAGACTTCAGCAATCTGTATGAAAAGCTTGACCTTTCCAGGGTTCATTACTGTGTGTTTTATCCACATGAAATTCATCAACTACCATATTACCCAGGTGCTCCTGCTTACATTCCTTGTGGCTTCTTTTGGTCTTCAAAGGATAAGTTGTGTCATTGCAGACTACCATTGGGAGTACCCCCTTGTATTCCACTTCCATATCCTCATTTGTCTCTCTCCCTAGAGCTTGTTGTTTACCATCCTACCATCCCATTTCTAATCTGTATTAGTACTTTGTCTGTTCTCCCATGACTGCTAGAGCTTCTCACCGAGAGTGTTTACTTCAGTATTCATAAACCCTTTGATAAATTTCACTAGCTCATTCTGATTTATCCATGGTCCTGCTGACAGTATCAAAGATGCAAGGTCTAATGAAACTGGGGGCTGGATAAGCCTCGGGAGTTCTTCCACAGCATCCTAAGTCTGAGCTTCTGGAAAGTAAGAAACTGGAGACATCCAAGTCAGGTTGGCAGGAGGGAATCTCTGTCAATTGTTATGCAACTTTTCTTCTTGATACAGAAACTTAATTCAGGCTAAGCCAACTCGGAGCTTCTACTACTGCCTTGGAAGCCTCGTTTGTCTTTAACACTGGCATGTTATCTTTAGTAAACATATATTAAGTTACATAGTAATACATATATATATACACATGTAGCCTGGAACAGGGCCCACCCAACACTTGGGAACCATCTACCTTCTGCAGTCATAAACCTGAATGCAGACAAGGGGAAGCCGTCACTTGCATCGCTGGAGTTAACAGCCCAGCAATAAAACTTGTCTGTCCTGATCGTGTAAACTGGTGTGTTCCTTGTTATGCTGAGGAATCACTGTGTTAAACTGCAGTGTGCGCTAAATCAGGGCTGTTCCCGGTTCCACACCGGGCCAAATTTATTCTTACTCCACTCTGTAACTTTTACTTTCTTCTGTCAGCTTCGTCTGCACTCCTACCTTTGCCAGTCCTGAATGCTGAATTACACTTCCACTGCTTGCTCAGATGAAACTTAAACCAGTATTTGTGTCACCGCTGAGTCCAGCCCTGCCTGTGTGCCCATAGGCATGTTGTCCATCAAGAACTGCAGTGAGTAAAGGGAGGTATTTGTCTTCCATAAGGAGACATCACTACAAACTGAAGCAGTGCAGAGCTGTGTGCCGTAGCCTGCATGTGGCCTTAATCTGCTATAATATGCCTGGTTAGAGAGTGAATGGCAAGATACCTCAGGACAGGAGGTACTCAGCTGAATGATCCTGCCTTTAGTTCTGATGTCTTAAGAAAGATGTGGTATACACACACACAAAAGGGGGCTGCAAGGTATGAAAAAACCTTCATATGTGGACAGACAAAATAGACACAATCTCTGTAAAAAAATAGGAATTGGTAATTAAAGACTGAAATAAGTTGTAATTATTTGGTTTGTGTTATGAATGAGATAAAGGGGCATCAGAGGAAAGCAGCTTTAAACAAGAAAGTGGTACTTTTCCATGTGACACACAGTGCAGCTGTGGGACATATTCCTTCTGGTTGCTGTGGATACAAAAAATACAAATTAATTAAAACAGCAATGAGCGATGGTACCAAAAAAAAGCTTAAATGCAAAGATGCAGATATAATCTCAGGCTCAGAAAGTTTCTAAGATGCAGACTGCCACAGCTGGAAGGCTGTAAAAGAGAGAAATAACACCCTGGACGTAGCCTTTTTTTATACAGTCCCTTTAGGCAGTTGTAACATGTCACTGTCAGACTGGGATGCTGCAAAGATGACTGTTCACTCCGGCCTGGTACCACTAGTCTTATGTTCCTTCATGAATCCTGTTAGTAGCCTTTCCACTGACTCGAATGGATTTGGAGTCAGCCTTCCTGTCTCTTCCCAAGTATTTTGATCAGCAGAAGCTAATAAGTTTGTCAGTGAATGAAGGCTTTCCAGTGTCCGGTACTTCACGATCTGTGTTTTCAGAGCAGCCTCCAAACTTCTGGAGCAGAATCCAAATTCTGGTTTGTTTTGCTTTTTGATAACACAAGACTTATGGTGTCCTTGGATTTCATTTGAGCCTCGCTGGCAGGATCCCCAAACCCTTTTCTTAACTGGATCTCAGCATGTCATATTCTATTTCATGCTGCCATGGGAATCGTGTGTGCTTACTCCATTGGTGGGTGTGCTGCATAGCCTGTTAGTAGTCAGAAACAATATGTAGCTTCTTATAGGACATACTTGGAGTGACACTTGGCAACGCTGCTGAGGGCAGAACTAGAGCTCACGTGAGTTTTGCTTCCCAGCTGAGCCACAAAGCAAATCATATAGAGCCCATGTCTTTTGTGCACCTCTCTAGTGGTTCGCTGCAGTCTAGGCAAGTAGGAGAGAGTCAGGTAGAAAAGTTGAGAACTAGTTAAGAGGTGTTAGAGTGAAGTAAAGACAGAAGCTTTTATGTAGAGCTCTGCCTGAGATAGCGACAGTTTTGGTAGGAGGAAGGGTAGCAAATGTACGGAAGGCAAGGAATGCCAGAAGCTCCTGCCAATGGACTAGTGCCCAAGACTTTTTTAATTCACATCAGAAGTTCATTATCTTTGTTTATATTGAACCCCAGGGCCACAGGCGGAGTAGAATTATCTTCTGGTAATAACTTACATGAGAAGGGTAGTTGTGTTTGGTGACTTCGGACAGGAATGCAAACCGTTATGATATTTTAATGCTTTCGTAGAGGAGTGTGAACTTCTGACCCCTTCTTTAATCTCACTTGATATAGAACTTCACCCAAGAAAGTCAAAGAAATACCACCTGTCAGCATGGCTTCAAAGGAAGACAGAGACAGCCAAGCTGTGCAGCAAGTTTATACTGTTTCGTAATCAGTAGGGTCTTAAATCAAACATATGTGCAGTAATGCAAGATTGGTAATTACTGGTAGAAGGAAGAGGAACAAGCATTTAGACTATGCACCAGGGGCACATGTATACATACATTTTTCTTACTAACTTAGAAATAATTCTTCAGGAGAAAAAAGCATGTAAGATTATATTTAATATCTCTACCGTCCCCTTCCTGAGGCTTTCAAAAGCCTTTGCAGCCATTTCACTGAGTGACTGTCTTTCAGAGACAGAACTGAGGGCCAGTAAGATGACAGGAATTACACAGCCAGCCTCCAGATCTTTACACTGCCAATTCTGTCCTCTGTACCTTACCATAGAAAAAAAAGAGTCAAGGAAGGCTGCCTGCCTTTCTCTGCAGGGGCTGACCTGCCAGTAACTGACAGAGCACAAAGTCTGAAGTCAGGGCATTCCTGCTGTCTTTTTACCCACATTGATTCTTGGTGTTCACCTAGCCAGTGAACTCACACTGCTGTTTTTCTATCAGTAAGGGCACTAACTGATTATCTCCTTGATACCCTACCTTTTCTTACTGGATTTGTAAACGCATAAAAGCTTGAAGTCCTCTATCAAACATATCCAGTCAGCTCAGAGGCTGAGTAGAGGGCAGACACATGTAGATGCACAGAGGCAATGTGATTACCTCAGCCTCATTTCCTTAGCAAACCACATTAAAGATTCTGGTCCAGTTGTTTTGTCTGTGCCTGGAGGAAATGTCCCCATAATAGATTCTGCCCACTGGAGTCCTGAGTAGCATCCAAGAGACAATCAACAAAGGAGTTAATGCTGCCTGCAGGATATATTTACTGTTTAGTGCCTCAGGTCCTACATCCGTCTTTAAGGAGCAGCTAAAAGGTAGCTGCTTGATGCAGAAGATGTCTCAGGACTCCAGCAGAGAGCCCAACATCCAGGGACAAGCCAGTGAGATCAGTACATCCACAGGTAATGTCTGAGACCTACCCACAACACAAGAATTTGAGGGAACTTCTCAGATCTTCCCTCTCCTAATGCAGATGCACAAGAGAGGTTACTCAGTCCTTTTAAAACCTCTGCCATTTATTGCTGTTGTATTTACCAAGCTGTCTACTGCTGAAAGTATTGCTCTTGCCCAACTGTTTTATGTACCACTTCAAGAAAGCAGAGACGCTGTTGACCTCATGAAACTCTGTCAAATAAGAGCCCATTTCCCGGCAATGAAAGATCTTAACTTGCATTGATTCAGGTAATCCAGTTTAAAAATTCAGTTCAGATTGACAGATGACCAGTGCCATTAGAAGCTTAGCTCTTTGATTCAAAACTGTATTGAACCACTAATCTAGAGGGATGTTTGTTAAGAGAACAAGTGCCACTAATGTGGCATAATGTATCCATTAGATCTGTAGAATTAATAATTTAAACTCACAAGGCAAACTGTCTTTTCCTCCTTCAAAAATACATATTTCTGTGTCCTTGCAGCATGCTATCTGAAGACCAGGACTGCGCTTGGAGGATATCATCATGTAAATCTCGGGAGGGGAAAAAGAAGAAGAGAAGGAAACCCTTCATTCCAGACTGTTAGATTTGACCCTTCAAGTCTGCAGAGGCATGTTGCTGGCGGATGAACTGATAATCCAGTTAGTTAATCAGCATGGCGTGACCAGGTTTTTAAAATAATTTATTTATAAGGAATCTCGGTATAAAGCATCGTTTTCTCTTTTACCCTAATGTATAATGAGATCTTGCCCTAACAACTCCCTTTTCTTTCTCATTTACGTGGAATGTATGCTGGATCCATGATGTTCCCTGGCTGACTCTAGATGACCCTGACAAAGCCAATATATTTAGACTGTTTATAGTGTATAATGTAAGATCTGATGCACAGCCCGCTGAAGCTAGTAGAAGAACTCCTGTTGCCTCCAGTGGGTTTTGGATCAGGCCATTAAGGATTTTTTTTATTCCTTTAAAATAGCCTCAACACAATCATAACCATGGGTTTGTGATTTTATCCTCCTATGTGATTTTATCCTCCTATGTGATTTTATAATGCCATTGGGCATATTCTGGCTCAGCGGCTGCTTTCTTCTGTCATCCTCAGCTTTTAGGTCTTTACCTTGGATTTTTAACCACCTGGGACCGATTCCAATCACTTGATTATTAAGAGACACTCTTCTTCCATAGCATCCACGTTTTTCTTACTGATTTTGTTTTGTTGTCTTTTGTTGTTGAACTCCCTTGACTTAGCTCCAGTCCTGCATTAAAGTTGCACTGTTCGTATTCTCCTCTTTAAACTTTATATATGTAAAAAGTTCCTGTTTTTTTAATCTGACAAAGATCTTTGTTTTAAATAGATGTTCTTCCTCATCCCTTTTTTATTGTTCTCTAGCAAGTCATAGTTTCAGTGTGTTCTGCTTTGATCATGTCTTTTTGTTTAGTTCATCCTGTCATCTTGCTATGAGTAGTCTATATATCAATGCAGTTAGAGATGGATAGACTTTTATCATAGGATCATAGAATCATTTAGGTTGGAAAAGACCTTTAAGATTACCAAGTCCAACCATTAACCTAACTGTACTAACCTAGCTCTGCTAAGCCCACTGCTAAACCAAGTCCCTAAGTATCATACCTATATGACTTTTAAACATATCCAGGGATGGTGATTCCGCCACTTCCCTGGGCAGTCTGTTCCAGTGCTTGACAACCCTTTCAGTAAAGAAGTTTTTTTTTTAATATCCATTCTAAACCCCCCATGGTGTAACTTGAGACCATTTCCTCTTGTCCTATCACTTGTTACTTGTGAGAAGAGACCGACACCCACCGCTCTACAACCTCCTTTTAGGTGGTTGTAGAGAGTGAGAAGGTCTCCCCTCAGCCTCCTTTTATTCAGACTAAATAACCCCAGTTCTCTTAGCTGCTTCTCATAAGGTTTGTTTTCCAGACCCTTCACCAGCCTTGTTGCCCTTCTTTGGACACACTACAGCACCTCAGTGTCTTCCTTTGTATTGAGGTGCCCAAAACTGAACACAGTACTCAAGGTGTGGCCTCACCAGTGCTGACTAAAGGGGAAGGATCACTTCCTGAGACCTGCTGGCCACACTATTTCTGATGCAAGCCAGGATGCTGTTGGACTTCTTGGCCACCTGCTGGCTCATACTCAGCTGCTGTTGACCAACAACCCCCAGGTCCTTTCCCACTGGGCAATTTCCATCCACTCTTCCCTAAGATGGTAGTGTTGGGTGGGGTTGTTGTGACCCAAGTGCAGGACCCAGCACTTGGCCTTGTGGAACCTCATACAATTGGCCTCAGCTGATTGATCCAGCCTGTCCAGGTGCCTCTGTAAAGTCTTTCTACCCTTGAGCAGATCAATGCTCCTGCCCAACTTAGTGTTGCCTGCAAGCTGAGTGAGGGTGCACTTGATGCCCTTGTTGAGATCATTGGTAAAGGTATTGAACAGGAGTGGCCCCAGTACTGAACCTTTTGTACCCTTATGTAGTTACATCCTCTCTTGCTGATCCTAAGATAGAACCCAGTGAACAGCCTTAGGTTACAGAATTGATGACCACTAAATTACTACAGTTTCTTGATACCTTATGAAAATTTAGCATGGCACAGCTGTTGGAAAGGATATATTTGTTTTGTCACACAGATATTCCATGTTAAAAGGAGCAAGCTCTGATGAGCATTAAGACAGATAGCTACATCTTCAGTGGTTGTTGCTTCATTTGCTTTAATTGTTACTACATCTTCAAACAAGCTATGACAACTTACACTTACTCTCTTTGCACTAACATAAATCTGGGTCGACTACCCAGAAATGCATGGGAGTTTTGCAGGTGCAAGTGAGAAAAGAATCATGTCTGGCAGGAGTACAACTACCTATAAAAAAAAAAAAATAATCATCTCCCAGAAACCTTTACCTGTTAAAGCGTATGCCTGGAAGTAGCATGTATTTTCTGTGCCTTGATATTATACTTCTAATGTGCTTTTTTGGTTTCTGCCAAATCTGTTTTTCATTGAAGTCAGTGATGCATTGCCTGTCCTTAATTAATCCTTACTCCAGTATAAAACTTCATGAACACTGGTGAGATCTGATTGATTTCTTGAAATCTGATTGATTTCTTCAGCATTTACACTGATCAAACTTGTCCACGTGGGAATCTTGCCACTGATTTTGATGATCCCAAGAATTGGCTGTTCTGTGAACTCTTCTTTGATTTTTGGATACTATTTCAATGGTCTAATACGTCTTGTGGGACTCTTAGTAGCTTGCCTTATTATTAGAAATGATAGAACTGTTATTGAGAAGTGGAATAAAATTACTTTTAATTCATGTCCATTCTGGTATGTGGGAAGTGTCTTGCCTAAGTTTTGTTGCCTCGTCTAGTTTAAATAGCAATAGCCCTTTTTCAGACCCCTTGGGCAGTTTCAGAATGAAGTGAATCAAAGCAAAAGCAGACTTTCTGTCCTATATGGTACTATACAACCTGCCTGTACTGTAGCTAATACATTCAGAAGTTGCTAGAGATCAGTTAAATGCTCAAAATATCGGCAAGGTAGGCTCTTAGCTTCATTTTCAAAATAGCATCCAGAAAGCATGTTGAGGCCTTTTCAAAATAGTCCCTTGATGGTCTCTTTGGGACTTTCCTACCACGAGGGGAAAGTGGTTCAAAGGAGGTTGCCAAAGGAGGTCTCTCAGCAGGTAGCAGAGGTCACATTTCCACCACTGGCATCAAAGTAAACACGATTGCCTTGCTGTAGCAGTAGTTTTCTATCTCAGTGTACTAAAAATCAAAGTGTGTACCAAAGGTTTTATCCTTCTGCAAAATATTAAACACCAGTACTGTAAACCAAACCACAGCTGGTGGTGTGAGAGGGGGGAAAGATTTCCAAAGTTATTTGGGCATAGGCAAGTTGAAGTATTTTTTTTAAGTTCCTAACAGGGATTTAGATCAATTGGAGCTAGACACCTGACTTGTTCAGATGCTTTTGAAAACCATACTGGAAATCTAACTTGCATCTTGATGCTCATAAATATCTTTGAAGTCTTGCTCTTAATATAATTGAGAATTGAGCCATTGTATCTTCAGTGCTTCTGAAGATAGATGTTGCTACCTTACAGTGCTATTGATTGGTATAAAAATAAAGGCTTTATATTAAACCGCTTAATGTGACAGGGAAGGGAAAATGCAGCAGTTCCTCTAATGTCCTTTAGTGCTTCTATGTCAGGTAATCTTGGTTTTGCTTGCTAATGTACTGGTATCAGTTCTCTTCATTTATTTATGTTTACATAAATTTTGAGCCATGTTTGAGAAATGCCATCAAACACAGCTTGTGCTGGAAATATGGTCCTTGCACAACTAAATCATTCTGTTGTAGGTGTGACAGACCCATATAAAGTGAAGTATCAAACATAGGGAAGCTAAGTGACATTTTATGGCCCAAATCAGCAAGACCCCTGGTGATAGCAGTGGGTGTGGAAGGCAGAATGCCTTCCTGACTGAGGAATTAGTGCTTGCTTTATATTTTGAAGGGCATATAAACAGATTTCATTATCTCTGATAGGCCCTGGAAATAACCTGTTCTTCATTGTCATGCATCTAGATTTGGATTTGGCTCGTTATTATTCTGCATTGCACCTACCATTTTTTGGTGGGGTAAAAAAAAAAGCAGCTGTCATACGTATGTGCTGAATGATGTTATTTCATGAAATAGGGGAAGAGTGGGAGTGGTAAAACGTATTTCAACTCAGCATCTGTGTCCTGGGCATGTGAACAGTCTTCCTTCCACAAAGCTGCTCCAGGCTTCTATTTTTTGATGCAGCCTTCCTGCATGCTGAAGGCACCAACTAATTCCTGAAGTCCAGCTCTCTTTTCCTTCCTGCATGTATTACAGGCAGAGACAGATGGAGACTCGAAATTGCTGGCCTCAGCTCCTGGATCATGTTAGTGTCTTTCGCTTCTTACAGGGCAGCTGCATTCTGCAAAACAGCAGTGTGCACGTATCTTGATATGTAACCCTAGAAGAGGGCTTCTAAATATAAGAGGAGTTTCTTTGCTGCCGTATGAAGGGGGTCAGCCAGACACTTAAACATGTGGTGTGTGTTTCATCAGATTGCACAGCAAAAAAAAAAATATCAAGGGGACAATATGAAATTAAATTCTTAGGGTGCTTCCCTGCAGGCACACCCAGGAGTTCACAGCTTGTGACTTGAAGATGAGCACTGGCTCTTCAATTTATGTGGTTGTAACCACAGTCCATGAATGGTGTGGCTTGAGGCTCCAGAAGCTGTTGCTTTTGTACCTGTATCTTTAGATATGTGCTCATAGTGTCAACTGTGTTCTGCCTCTCAGCCTCGAGATAAGTTATACCTGATTGCTACCACAGTATCCATCGTTTTCAGAATCAGTCCAGATGCATCTGCTGGAACAGTGTGCAAGCATATCTCTTGTTTCCTTACCTGGACCCTAACTTCACCTACCAGTTATTTAGAATGGATTTTGTCACTGATTTGCATCAGCAGGAGAGACTGGGCCATATTCCCAGTTAGTTTCCACTTTGTGTGCATTGTGTGTGCACACATGCACAAGAGGATGCATTTGAAGGACTGGATTCCCCAAGGCAAGTAAGATTTAAATACAAGGAAATTCACTGGACTGATTTGGGGCCAAGCTGGTAAGTGACATCCTGGTTGCCTGACAGCTGTTGAGGAGCCTTTACAGAATGTGTTGTTTCATGGGGGAAGAGTCCATATTGCCAGACCTTCACTCCTGATAATGGGGTAAGCTAAGAGGAAGTTGAATAGATGTGGAACCTGCCCTGACTTTGGAGGAGATAATTCCAGGCAAAGTCAGAGACATCAGAAGGCCTGTGCAGGGCAGTCTGCATGGCTGCTGCCTAACACAGCTTTTCTGAGGCTGAGCCCTCAGTGTTTCACAGACAGTACCTTCAGGCTGAAACCAACTTGATTGTTGGTTTCCTCCCATCTCCAACCTCATTTCTAATCAGTAGATCTCTGAAGGTGTGCAGTGTTACGCTGAAGTAGAGGAGTTGAGAAGGGATGCAGTGATCTATGAGTGATTTGTATGTGCACTCATAATTTTCCATTTCCCAAGCACAATGGAATGTGTCCCTGAAATGTGAGTGAGCCTTTAAGGAGGCTGCCCAACTTCCTCTGCATTGCTCCCTGGCAGCCTGGCAAAATGGGCTAAATTCAGAAGTGACCTAAAAGGAGGAGAAGGTTTGGAAACAGATTGCTCAGCCAATGTGAAGATGGAGGAACAAACTTGGGAGCCCAAGGTAGAAGGGAAGGTTATAGTAAGAAATTTAACCAGAAGGTTTCTGCAGTTAAATTTATGCTGTCTTGAACCCTAGGATAAGTTGTGCTGCTGCTACCACCTAACTCACTCTCCACAGCACAGAAGCTACAAGAAGCACTTGGTTTTGTGTCCCTTATAATGTGATTCATGGCATGTCTGAATTTGACCTACCAGCTCATGACTGAGGATGGCTCTTCTGTTTTTGTCATACCTAGCTGTAGGGCTGAGGCAGCTTCCACTTTGCTTTGGCTAAATAAGCTTGCGTCAAGGAAAAGGAACTTTGCCAGATATCAACAGATTCATCTGGACTTCAAACTGCACGGTCTGAGACTTTAGGCCATGGCATTTCTTTTTCAACACATACTCTCGGGTAAGAGAAGGGGAAACTCCACTGAATTAAGGGATGCACACCAGAGCAGGCTGTGTGATAAAGGTGAGCCCCAGCAGCCTCATGTACACCAGTGTTCAGTGGGGGCTTAGTTGCCTTTTGATTTTAACCAACTCCAGGAGGTCATCCAAACAGTGAAAATGAGATTCTGGCCTAATGGCACTCACCAGCCACTTCTGCTTCCCTTCCCTGGGGCTAGCACAAGGGTTTGCCTTTGACTTTTTGTGCCTGAAAGGTTTGTAAGGCCATTCTTCACCCCATTTAATCAAAGGCATACATTCCCTTATCACGGGTCTCTCCTGACCTCAGGTCTGTCGTGTTTGGTCCTTACTTTCTTTGAAGATGAGTCAGCTGATGAAGTAAGTGATACCTCCAAGGGATAGAATGACTCAGTAGTAAAGATGTCATTTCACTTAACCCCTTAGCCTGTATGGCACCGAAAGTGCTCTGTCATGACTTAGAACTTTGGCAAAGTGCTGAGTCTCACAATCTTATGAGCCAAGAACCAAAATGCCTTCAAATTAATTTCTGAAAAAGATTCTCTATGTGGATTTTAATAGTCAGGCCATGTTTAGTTCATGTTTATTAAAGAAGTTAGATGTGAGTAAGGGAAAAAGGAGCTGACCTTTGCTTATGGCTAGCTACATGGCAAATAACACAGAGACCATGTGGCTCTTCATATCCTCCAGGTGTTTTACAAGCATCTCCTTTTAAAACCTCACATTGTCCTATGAGGTGGTGTAGCACAATCGTGACACCTGATAAAGCATTTAATCAATTACTTTTATCTTGTTTTATGGATTGTGGGCAGTCTGAAAGTGGATTGTGCTTTTTTTTTTTCCAAGGGAATTTCTTATTCAAAATTATTCTGTTACATTTTCCCCTGATCCTTTTACCCTCCAGTCTGCCATTTGCAATTCAAACTGCTGTTGTGATTCCCCATACAATTTCCAGATGCCACTTTTTTCCTGAGCAGCCAGCCATAAATCCCAGCACATTCACATTGGTGGTGGTATTTTTAATATCAAAATTTCGTATTTGTTTTTGTGATGTCTAAATTCAATGGTTACTTAAGGTGAGTGTTTGTTCCATGGAATTGTGGGTAGTGAACACAAGCAGGGTCCTCAATACACCACAACAAAATAATACGCAGTTCTGAATTTGTATTTAACGAAAAGATTTTGCAATATTCACCCAACCTAGCATCACCTTCCTTTGGCTTATGGAAAGCTAATAGTTAAAGGCAAAAATGATTAAGAGTCTTCTTGGTCATGCTGGCAGTTGGTATCAGAGGCAAGAAGGAGATTTTTATCGAATTCTTTCTCTCCTTCTCAGTGAAAATGCTTACAGTCACTATTCTTGGGCATCCCTCAAAATTGTAAGGCAACATTACACAGCTAACCAACTAAGGAGCAAATTATTCTGGTACCAATGTCAGGAGTGCTTAGCAAGGGCTAAGCCTAAGTGGCCTGTTGCTGTGGCCCCTGTCTGAGAGGGAATGGCAGTTTAGAAAACTAGAGAGAGTTGTAATAAATTATTTCAATGGCAAGTGACACCTGTGACATTCTCACTAGGGAAGTGAACCAGGAGCCTCGTTTGTGACGCACATGGAAGTCTTGATGGAAGAACATGAACCAGCTCCCCATCTGTTGCATCCTCATCTGGCAGTAGGAGAAAGAAGGTTAAGACAGGTATGTAAACAGGCAGAAGCAGAAAGGTATTTTGTAAAGTCTTTCTTTGGAAGGTGGAGTCTGGTCCTGGATGGAATGGAAGAGGGGGATTTTTTTATGCCCTTCAGATTGCATTGTGTGAAAGGAGGCAAAATGTCACAGATGCTGTTAAAGGAAGGAGCAAAACTGCAGGGTTCCAGAATATCAGTGGGTGGATGAGCTCTGCCAGGCCTTCGTGGCATGTCTTTAGATGATATCTTGCTTCCCACATCTCCTGCATTAACAGCTGTAAGGGAACTGGACTCCTACTCAAGCTGTTAGGAGAAAACTACTCCAGTGCATGTGAGGACCGTGCACACAAACACCCGTGAGGAGGCAGGGTGATGATTTAGTGGGCAGCAGTGGTAAGCCCCCCCCACAGACTCATTGTTTGTGGTGTAATGTCATCCAGCCCTCATAATTTGTGGGGACCAGGCACCTCACAGAAGGAGTTAAGAGGCTGACTGGGCTAGGACAGGTGCTACACCCACCTGTCACGACTGCCAGTGAGGGAAGACAAGAATCAGGGTTGAGGAGGAAGCAGTCACAGGGAAAAGAGGGGAGAGAAGGCAGCAAGAGTGAAGCCCAACCACCAAGAGGTTGAGATGACTGTGTCTGTTGCTTCTGTCCTGTCCACAGGCCAAGAACTCCCAAAGGTTTTGGCACATAGCACACCAGGGACCATGGTTCATCACCGTGGAGGGAGGAACCATCATATTTTAATACCAGAACTGAATAATGCTTGGACCTACCATAGACCGGTTCCCACAACCTCATGAGCTATCAGCAGTCCTTACCCTGCAGTGCATCTGTGGTTATTGGAAGGAACAAAAAAAGGTTGCAGAGAAGTGAGGATGGGCCCCAAAGTGAAGGTACTGTTGGTTGCAATGGGCCTTCAGGCTGTTGTGCAGATCATCACGATGGTCCCACCGGGCAGGTGATGGGTCAGACATGGTAGTGTGTATCTCCAGCCTGTGCTGCAGGCAGCTCCACAGACACAACTGGCACACACAGAGGTGGGTGCATTGGTGCTGGGCGAGGGAGAACTGGGGAGAACAAAATGATGGGGTTTGGAGACAAAGGGTGTAGGAGCTCTGTGTGAAATATCAGAACAACAGCTGTGTTTTACAGCAGGGTGACTGCTGCAGGGGCTGGGGAGGGCTGCCCACACGCATTCCCCTCACCCCCGCGGGCAGCCTGCCCTGTGCTGAGCGGCTCTGCCCGTGAAAGGCAAACCGGGAGCAGCTGCTCCTGGGGACACGCGGCGGGGCCCGGCCCTGCCCTCCCCATGGCACAGTCAGGCTGCCCCACCATGGCCCACGGGGCAACACTTCGGTCTGGGGGGGCTCCTGGTGTCTCCGTGCAGGTGCCTTGGGTTGGTTGAATCAGAAACCACTTGTAGGGAAGTGCTGAGCCAGCGCCCTGCGGTGCCTCGGCTTTGTGCCCCTTGGAGAGGTGGGAGGCAGCAGCAGCCGCTGGAGAGCCGAGTGAGATGGTGCCATTGGAAGTGCTCAGAGAGATGGACGAGTGGGATTTAACTTGGGAAACATCCG